>JBAIZZ010000306.1:1915343-2238720 GCA_037355905.1 Heliconius aoede
AAGTGTCAAAAAATGAGAAAATATATTTAAAATATATGAATGAAACAAAAATAAGCTTACTCTGGTATTGTTTCTTTCCGCTTTGAGCTCTGAGATTTCTTCTTCTCTTTCCAAGAGCTGCTCTCTCGCTTGGTTCAGCTCTTTTGTGAGGGTAGCAAATTCCTAAAAAGTAAAATAAATATAGGTTAATAGTTTTTCAATTGAAGGATATAGATTTGATGTAGAAATAACACCTAGAATATATTTTTTTCGCTTCCCGCTGTCGCACCCAGCACATAGCAGGGTAAGCAGAAGGAACCTAGGAAATATACAAACATATTGCCTAGAGTCAGAATCGAAGACATAAGTCGTGTTTAAAGTCAAACGTGGTGCCACTGATTGACTGACTAAGACGGGCTCAATATTGTACTATATATTTTTTTTTTATGGGAGAGGACAAGGCAAATGAGCGTTCGGGTCACCAGATGGTAAGTGATCACCGCCGCCCACGACCCCATGCAACACCAGAGGAGCCACAGGTGCGTTGCCAGCCTTTAAGGTGGAGATGAAGGGCACCAGGGCCCGACATTACCTAATGCGAAACGCAGTGGCAAGGGCCACTACTTCACGCCGGTTTTATCGGTATATATGTCGGGGGTGGTATTAAATCCGGTCGAGTCTGCCCAAATTTCAGTCCATATTCAAAAAGTTTTTTAATTATTTTTGACGAGACTTTATTTTAAGCAAAACGTATAGTTATCGAAACTTAAAATAGTAAGTTAACTAAAGAACAGTTTAGAACGTCGTTGACTTAACTAGGTAACAGGATAATATAAAATGAAGTGTTAATTCAGCTTTACTTAAAAATATATTCTTCTGAAGCTAAACCTACACATATACGTACATAGCATATAGAACAAAACACTTATAAATAAAAGAAATACGATAACTAACAAACAACAAAAAACTAAAGGAAACACATTAGTACCGAAAAACCCAAAAAAATGTATACATTTGCGAAAACAAAGTTTTCTAAAAACAGATATATTGGCAATAAAGCAGTAAAGTATCACCGACACAATACCGTCTCTGAATTCAGTTTTACTGCCCCCGCACACGCGACACGCACACGCACGCATGCTGTGACATAACGCACAATAAACGCGGATCTTTATGGATTTGTGCCAATTTTGCAAACAACGGTGAGCAAAATTTGACACAATTTGAGTTTGACCTGCAGGTCTACGCGTAGATATAACTAGCCTTTACTTGTGACTTCGTCCCGTGGTCGAATGTTGAATAACTAGGAGTTGTAAATGACATATGACACATAAGAGCTCGAAGTAACTCCGACTGCAAAGGCTGAGGGTCACATTTAAACGATTGGATTTCGTTGATTAATGGATTGTATAGTCCAATGGACTAGAAAGGCCTTTGTTAATTTTATTTATTAGATAATGCTTTTTTCACCAAGTAACTCTCGAAATTAGGATGTTGAACCTAATAAATTCTATGTCGCCCGCCAAATATAATTGGCCATCGCATGAATGGCTGACTCCACTCCGCAAGTACGTGTGGTAGAGTCACGTCGCCAGTAATGGCAACAAGCATGGGCAGACTCTACCGGATTAGAGCCTTGTCCTCTCCCATTAAAAAAAAAAAAAAAAATGATTGATCGAAGAAGGTAAATTGTGGTTCTGTCATTAACATGATCAATGTTTGTTTTTGATCAAATAAAAAAGATGGCTGGAGTCCGCAGGCGGCCTACAATGAAAAATTTATCTTGAATATTAGCAGTTGAACAGACTTGGTATAGGTATAGATATATAGTTAATTTGTCTGTTTCGACTTGCCAGTTATCCTGTAGGTATTGTTAGTTTTAAACTAAAGTGTATTTAAAATCTAAGTGAATAAAATCTAATAATAATTTTCTCTTATTCCCATAAGACATCAGATTTCTAGGAACTTCCTCCCCTAAATGTATTGGATCATGAGTGACGTAACTCTACATAGCTTATGTTTAATATAAAAGATCTTACAGAAAAACATTGAAAACCACACAAAATTTTAGAACTCATAAAGTCAGCTAAAATAGATTACAATATAATCTATATTCCATATTTACCAACCAAAAGTTTCGTTTCCTTCAGTCCTTAAATGTACCACGGTAAATATTTGAAACGTAGATCAAATATTCTTCCGAACAAACTCGTTTTTTGGGATGAACTTTATTTTTCGGATACTTTTATTTTCTTGAAAACTTAAGACGTGATAAGAATCTGATTTACTTTCAATTTCAGTTCCTAGTTGAATGCTCTTAATAAAGATATATTTTTATGGAAGAGTTTATACGTGCTAATAATTTTAATAAGTAAGATTCAGTTCTTCTTCATCTTAAAATAAGAGTGCTTCTATATATTTTAAAAAACACAAAATTTGAAACTGGATTTGAAGACGCAAACGACGTAGACAGAAACAGAAGACGTAAACAGTTTCAGGTCGATTCCGCCACTCAACACGCAATGCCTCAAGAATTCGGCAGAAAGTGGTAAACGAAAGTGTTTTAATGGGTACAGAGTGTCTTAACACTATGTTTCCTCTGTCTAAGCCGTCTTGGACGCCTTCAATAGGCACTGGTTTGAATATCGCTATAGGTTCTAATTATATCGATAAGAAGTAAGCAACCATATTTTTAATTTTTTTATGTCAATTCCTCTTTATTCTAATCACCGTTTGGGTCTAAAATTTTTAAAATTAAACTTAACAAAAAAAGAAAGCCAGAAAAAACGTTTTTTCCCCTAAACATAGTAAAAGACGTCCGGAAAAGTGTAACAAGTAAAAATCGACCAACGAACAATAATATCTGTAACATATCCTACCCTGGAGGCGGGGAGACGCGACCGCGGGGGGGTGAGGGGGGGGGGTCCCCTCGTCTAAATGACATCATTACGACCATTGCATTGTTTACGGTTAGTTCATTCCACTGCTTGCATTTCCACTGTGGAATTCAAGCACATATTTATATTGGAAGGGGTTACGACGGTAAGTGATCACCGCCGTCCACGATCCCGTGCAACACCAGACGAGCTACAGGTGTGTTGCCGGCCTTTGAGGTGGAGATAGGAAAAGTATGCTCTATTCAAAGATCACATTTGTTGTTCGAGTGGCGGAATCAAACTTTATATTGACTATGATCGGTTCAAAGATAAGTATTAAATTATAGAATAAGGAGAAATGGAAAGTTTGTAGAATTTAAAGTTTTTGTTATTTAATGGATAATAAAAATTGTACATTAATTGTGTTCTTATTAACAATAGATAGATATATCAACAAACCCGCGAATAAGAGCTGCAATTACAATTACCTACTAACTTTCTAGATGGCAAAGACCACTACCCCAAGGTGCTTTCCCTGTATGTATGTAGTCTAATTAAAGGAGCACTTCGACCTAAAGCACTACTTCTTACGAGACTACCTGTTGTGTCTCACAACCTAGATAATTTCGTCTTACAAGTCTTTTTAAAATTAAACGAACGTCTATGAAAAGCTTGCAGTGAAGTTCCAAATTTGTTTATTTTATTTTATAAAGTATGTAGGTTAATTAAAGAAATTATACTATAATTTAGCTTCACGTTGTATCCCACACGTACGCAGAGGGAGCTTACTGTTGTCTTTTTAAATATTTTCCCGAAACGGAATCGCACCCGCATACTACACCGTAAAACCTGTCCAGCTAATTAGACCAACAGACTTGCACAAATGTAACTAACTAAATTATAATTCAATGGTTGTATTATCGCGGGATCGAGCTCATATTTGAAATGGTCGCAGCTATTTCAATTAGCGAGGGCGACACACTATTTGCCATAACGCGTAACCAATTTCCGGCCTTCGAAAAAATTCATCAATTTCAGTTATTTCATTTGTATTGCGGGAAAGCTTTTCATAACCTTCGCACGGGTTCAAGTAAACGTACCTGTATTCGAATAAGTCAACATACGTTGACACATCATTCTGTATAAAAACTCGCAATTTACTTCACGGTTTATCTTGCATATGGCGAATTTAAAAGTCGTGCTTTGTCTATCAGGAAGACGAAATAAAACGCTTTTAATAATTTTTAAATCTTTTCCCCGACAGTCCCGTACTGCGTCAGGACGGCCTCAAATGCTATTTTAATGTGTAAATAACATAATTTATAACAGAAAAAAAAGCAATCACTACCTAACACAAATAATGCTTTAACATCCCTGGAGCCACTGCTCAGCGCGAACAGCTCATTCCGTTCAAGCTAACAAGCAATAGAAAAAGCGTATTATTCGACCTCAACTCGTAATATGAACGAACAGTCCACAACCGTGGCAACACACAACGGCAGTGGCTCCAAAGGGAGCTTTCTAAAAGCGTACTGCGGTTGACCCCGCCTTGACTTTGGCGAGTGGAAGGCCTGCCTATTAGTGAAACACCTGGTGCATAGAATTCGTTTACAAAGACGATGTTTTAACGTTTTGAAGCTTTAAAAGTTGACTTGACCTACCCCAATGCTCGGGGCGACAGATAGCCTCCAAATCATTGTTTTAATTTAAAATTCTTTTTAAAATAGTGTGAAATTCAGCTACTTATTCTTTTGGGTGCACAACTTTGTATATTAGATAATAATAAGTCGTTTTTAGGCCAAGATTTTCGATTCATTGCGAAATTTCTATTCTAAGCTTGATGTCAAAGAAGGATAATACAAGAATAATATGTAAATAGTAAGAGTGAGAGATAGCGTCTAACATGAGGGTTTTGTGAGAGACATTTGTGGGTTCGATTATCACTTGGAGAGATTAAATTTATCATCATTTCTTCGTTTAGGTAAGACGACAAATTCACGCATGGTCTGGAATGTCTCTAAGATTTAGCGGTGTGTGGAGAATGCAGTGTCTTAACATTGCACTGGATACAGCGTGAAGCAAAAATACCCTAGAACGTATAAAATTCTGGAGACTCGAATTTGTTAAAAATACTATAAATGAAACTGGCAATATTGTTTTCTGTGATGCTTCGAGTGAGCAACAGACATCAATTTTTTCCTTCCTTCTTTCTTATTGCTTTTAAATAATAAAAATATAATATAGTAGTGTTATTTTGTCATCGTTGTCATGCTATGGCTAGAAGTGGGAGGGAAACGTGTAATGGTAAATTTCCTCTGTCTATCTTACTGTGAAGACCAGAGGAGACACTCCGTTCTCGACTAGATGTATAAAAGTAATATTAAGAGCATACCTATTTAATTTTGGTCTTCAGGCTGACAGGAATAGCCGTTAGACCTCATAACGCCTAATCATCAGATAAGATCTTTTGTAATAACAATCATAGACGCCAGACGTGGCGCAGAGGCACAAGCTGGTAATGCAGCAAAGTGCGGCGTTGATATCTGCTACCTTGGTTAGGTACGGCACGACGGAAGTTAAGAACGAGAGTGTCTTACTGATTGTTTTCATTTTCACGCTCAGCTAAACAATACGCGAACATGAAGGAAGCCAGAGGAAACTTAGAGATATAGCAAACCTATCGAATGACGAGACTCGACCACGCGATTTCCTACTAATACCAGCGAGCCGGAATTGAACCCACAATCATTTCTACGATGACCGATGATAATGTGTATGACGACTTCATAATAATAATTATTAAAGAATAGACATAATTGGTGTAACACAAAAGTTTATTTATTGGTGTAAGCACAAATTAATACGAAAATGTCGAGTTTTCTGTTTACGTAGTACTTAGGTATATGCAATACGCAAACGTCAAGTCGAGCAAAGCACGACCGATCACCGACACACTCTTAACCTAATATGACCGCTTCGTCGCGCCGTAAGACAAATATTTTAATAATATTTCAAAATTACGTGATTTAAAATATTATTTTAAGAAATAAAACGTTTAGAAAGATAACGATTAGAAATTATTCAAAATAATATTTATACTGTTCTTAGACATTCCGCGCCTAAAAGGTTTTTACGCCAATTAACTTTCACCAATTAAATAGGTTATTTGTAAAAAAAATCATTGAATTTTAGTTTACATTTTTATATTTATTATATTAGAGAAAATATAGCAAAGATAGGTTACACATATCATATATCGCCCTGGTAACGAGGCAAAGCGTGGCATTGAGTCGCGCCACGTAACACGTAATACCTTCATTAAATACATTTATTTACTATCATTACATTTCTACTGTTAATCTTTTCATTGTTTTTCTTATTCAATATTTGTAGCACTGTCCTCCCGCAATGTGATCGAATCTGTAATAAAGTGATACAAAGAATGGCAGTTAGTAGCGAAGATGTCACGGTGAGAATGAAGAAGAACCTGCTCAGCTGGATTGGGCACGTCGAACGAATAAGTTATATTAGAATAGTAAAAAATATTTATGATGGAAAAGTGAGCGTTAGGAGAACACCTCGGTTGACCTTCGAAAACACAGAATCAAACATACTGGAGGAATGTCAGGTAAAAAGCACGAGAATCACCCAGGCAAGTATGAAGATGTTGATGACGGTAGAAGAGGAGAAAGAAGCATGCAGAGACCCTAGGGAACTCCGTTATCTCTGACTTCCCCGCAAGGGATACAGCGTGAAGATAGTTTAGTTTTGCCTCATTATTTTTTCTAATCAAACCAAACCAAAAATCAATTATTGAACAAACTTGAACCAGCAGCCACCTTTAATGATCAAACTTACCACTTCACTACAAATTCAATACTCACCTGAAGCAAAGCGGTGTGAACACGACAACTGCATACAGCGCCGTTCTTGCGCGAGCACGGCGCGCCGAGTAACGCGCACGCGCCGACGCGCTGCATTGCGCGCGCGCATCCCTTCGCCACGACACCCTTAATTTAGTACCACCCACACAGAACAACCTTTACTGTTCCATAAATCTTTTTATATGTATGGATTATCATGTTAGTGGCATAAAAACTCATATCTTTAAACATTACCATGTCAGCGTTCAAACACAATCACAGTAGGTTAATTATTTAATAGTCATGTTCTCTACACTGCTGTTTTTAGTTCTCATTTTGATAGAATCAAATTTTTTTTTGTAAACACTTAAAAATATCTTCACAATTTATCAAAATTTTTGGCACATTTTGGCTGTTCCACATAGTATACTTTTTCAAAAAATTAAATTTTCCATATATTATATGGTATGGTATACAACCATAATTTTTTACTAAAGCGCACATACAATACTCTTACAATTATTTTTGATATAATTCAATACATATATTCATAACATCCGAGCCTAGTCCCGTGACGACATATTTTCTACGAAGCGTCGTCTAATTTTCTTTTATGTCCCAATATTTTAATGTCATTCATCAACCGCCTACCTTCATGAGAGCGGGGGGTATATTACTTATGAAGACCGTAAAGCAAAATTGATAAGTGAAAAAGTACAGCGTTTCGTACCTCGTACTTGCCGTGCTACGGTAAAGTCAATGGCTCAAGTATAATACATAGGTATCTTCGTTCCACACTCTGTCTTTCGAATTGTGGAGATATTGCCTCGTTACCAGAGGGAATGAGGAATAAGGAAATTACATTATTAAAGATTTCACCTCCAAAAGTACATATGAATTCCGAAATGTGGAATCGACCCCCACAACCATGTCGCGTTTACTGTCCACACGCTTGTGCCCCTGCGAAACCCCTAAGAGTGACCGCGAGATAATAATCCTTAAGTACAAAAATACAATATTTAAGATCAACTAAACGTTACTAATATGTAACAGGGCCGGCGTAATGGCGCGATAACCGACACCCGCTTATCACACGTTAACAACGCGAATAACCGCCGTCCCTCGGTACACGTAACTCACGATACAGGATATCCTATGTGAAAAAAAAAATCTTTTTGTTTTAGTTTCGCGCATATCTTGTTTATATTTACTTATAATATTAGTTGTTTGGTTTTATCAAACGCGCTAATCTCTAAAACTACTCATTTGAATTGAATTTTTTGGGTAATCTATATAACGAGAAATGCTAAAATGTGTATACGAGTACGCTACGATCAATAGGAGCAAAGTTACAATGAAACGTGTTGTAGAGACACTAGAGAAAGGGCGTCTCCGAATTCATGATATCCACAACTTTTTGTTATTCCATTAGATGAAACGGGCGAAGCCGCAGGCGAAACTAATACTGAGATAGAGAACCTAGCATCAAGATATTTAGAGACATTGCGTATTGAAACTTACCGTCGCGCTATATTTTAATAATGGTTATCGTGACCTGCGCCAACATTAAATAGGGATAACTTTAATCCAGTAAAAGAATTGGTTGATGAAAGTTTAAATATGAATATAAAAAGCTTCGTCGAAAGTATTACACTTAGCGAATTTAATTCCGAGTCGTGTGTATTTTTAAATTCAATCCTTTTATTCCATTAGAGAAGAAATCTTCGTATTTGAGTAAATTTATTCAATGTTCATAGTTACTTAGAAGAACATTTTAGTTGAACTTTTCAAAAGTAGAGTGTCCGAAGTGACTTCAAGTATAAACATTACGCGTTACGCTGAAACGTTTAACGTTATTTTATACCATATAATAGATAAATACGCAATGCAACATAAACATTTATATTAGTTTGGACCAATATCGCGCTAACCAACCACAACTAGAGCATGTCAAATACGATTATAAAACAACACGACAAGACATCTCTATCTACATAGAGTAGTACGTAGAGCAGTTCCGGGGCTCGCGCGGGGGTGACGTCGTAAACCACACCAATTACGCGACGACCCGCCGGAAGTAGCGGCCGAGTGTCTTTTATTACATCATCGTATCGTTTGACTTCCGAAAAAAATATAAGTTGAGTCATTAGAGGCTGTCGTGGTGCATCAGCACCGTATATGACTTTAAACGCGACAGTTGTGGGTTCGTCTCCCACACGAGAGAATGAATTTGTTCATTTTCTAGCTACATTCTATTTAAAAAGGACTTCTGACTATTATCGGCATTGATTTTCGCGGCCTCTTTTATAAAATTGGTATAGGTAATTTTTAACATAAAAGTTAAAGTAATTTAATAAACACACCAAACCAAACAGAAGCGATCTGAAAGAGATAAAGGAGAGGCAAGTGGCCGGTGAGCGTTCACTGGCTGCATACTTGGATGCGGTTCACTTTGTGCCTTCACCTTGTATACTATTTAATTATAAACCTTTGAGTAATAGTGCAGGTGGTAATTCATTGAATTTTTTTAATATTAGAAGAAAGCTAGCTTTTTAACACGCTTTTATAAGGTGCGTGGGGAAAAAAATATTATGACACTAGGTTTGTAGCCTGCTATGCTGGAATCTTTTTCTTTTTAGTGAATGGTTTAAATATTTTAATAGTGAGAAAAATAATTTCACACGTTATCGATATTGTGGATTGTAGAAATAGCGGAAATTATCATCTATATCAATAAACATAATTATAGATTTGACTATTGACTACATAAACAAATTCAACAACGTGTTTTAAGCATAAAGATTAGCGAAAATCGATATTGATCCAAAATAAACAAAAACTATATTTATGACAGATAACTAAACTCATTCGAGTCGATAAAGTCCTTTTATTTACAAAATAAACAATGAGTGTAAGTTATAGTGTCCGGTAATAATTCCTCATTTCAAAGCTCCAACAAAAGGAGCGAGTAAGTTCCGGTTTCATTATTCACCATCTGTCCGTCTGTCCGTTCCGTTTCTTGGACAATCGCCACTGTTAGTCGTTCGAGAATGTTTCCACATTTGGCAGAGAAGGCAGGGAACCTAGCTAGGTTTAAGATACTTCGTTTTAAAGTTTTCTTCCATTTTAGTAACAGTTCTAAATTCGTTCATCAGCAGATGGATGAATTTTTTTTGTATAAAAATAAAAGCTTGCTTTTAAGTGGGCTCGAACTTACAATTATCGTGTGTTAACACTTTTTCTTTTAAGTTCTCGCTGTATTTTACACATAAAACGGTAGACAGAAGAACCTAGGAACCTAATGTTAAGACGATCCCGTTCCCATTTGTGCCCGACAGCGTGACAACACGGCTTGAGTATTTTTGTACACCATTTTATTTTATTTTATTTATTATCACACACAAATAAGTGTTATTATTACTACTACTGTTATTTTAAAATCTCTTAAATAGAGTAGCATTCCAAAAGTAGGTTGAAAATATTTATGTCAACAACGATTTTGTCAGCGTTTTCACAAGTCTTAGCGTGTAGTGTGTAGCGCTGAAAATACGAAAGCTACTTTTACACATGTTCAAAAATTTTCGAGCTTTTTCGTCTCATTTGTTTATTTATCAAAAAATAGGACGAAAGTGAACGAAATAATAGATCATACCTCATCTAAACGATGATGTATCAACTTTTTTTCTGGTTAAACGTGTTTGAGCTGGGGTGACATTTTTATTTGTAATAATTAAGAAAAACAAAAATTCGGCGGGATTTAACGTCGCGCTTGGTCTCGTTTTTTATGATTATACACAGAAATACACTTTTGAGCTGTAATTTATTTACCATCAAACAGCTTTACATTAACAGCCTTCGGAAAGTTTAATGAAAATTCTTTTCACAACAAGCGTTTCCTTCGTGAGGATAATCGTTTAATATTTCTTTGAAACGAAAGTTAGTTAGGACTTGCTTTGTTGGATCTCGAGAGTGTTGATTTATGTTTTATTTTGTATGACTTGCTTCATTTTAATAATACGTTAGTCGTCACCCGCCGTTTGTTTGCGTGAATTTTAGACGTTAGATAGAAAATCCCGTTTTTCCGGACCTTTAACAATTTTGAGAAATTCTCTTTGAATGCTCTCCCTACTCTTTTGATCTTAACCTACTAAATTCAACGCTCTTAGTTCAATAGTTGAGCCTGCGTTGGCTGTCAGTCAATCGGCGTTGCTTGTCAGACAAAATAAAATTGTGAATTCGATTTCCACCGAGGGAAAAAGAATTATTTTCAATTCTTCGCGCTGCTCTCGAAAATTAGGGAATGCAGGAAACAGAGTTTTAAGACACTCCGTTCCGTACTGAATATTGCATATAGTAGTATATAGTAATATAGTAGAAATTGATAGATACTACTGTGTCCACCCTGCTAGTATCTATCAGGTTCTACCCTGCTGCATGCAATGAAATAGTTTGATTGAATAAAACAGGATAATATTTCACAAATTGACAAAGTGTAATTACTAACACGATTTTAATACAATTTAACGTGGACGCGGCGGAATATGTTTTGTTACGGTCTGGCTACTTCATAGTGCGACCATCCGTCTGCCGATATTCGTTAGAGAACTACTCTAATTATACGTTGTACAATGTCCTATAAAATATTGGGTGTTTACTGTCCAATAACCTAATCAAAATAAAAATTTCACTTCAAAAACTAATTTTGAAGAAATTACTACTTACTAATTACGTAACTACATAAATAACAAGCAGCCAATTAGAGAAACTGAGGAAAGTTATTATTTCAGTAACAATACACCCAAAAATGTAAATAAAACTCCATGAAATATATACGTATACCTATTCATTGCGAAGTCCTGGACTGAATACAGTTTCACTAGTTCCAACAAAATAGACAACACTACTCGCGAACTTTGTTCATTAGACTTCATGTTGGCAAATCAAAAAAATGGATATAAATATTAGTTTCAACTGATTTCGAAATTTTGAACTGTTCTTATAACGATCATATTAGTATTCTTATGATAATTCCGTTGTTTGCTTCATCATCTACAAAAAAGATATGTAGATATCTATAATTAGGAACTGTGGCGTTGAGTTCCATCATTTAATACCGCGAATTATATCGCAAAAATTGAGCGGAAAATGGGAAACGGAGGGTTTTCAACTCCGAAATTATGCACTGGCTCGAATTGACAGAACCTTTTTGTTTTGGATAATCCAATTATCGAGGAAGGTCGGTATGGTAAGGTTACTTCCCATAACAGTTTCTATGTGTCCCCCTATATCTGCGGTCAGAGTTACCTTGGGCGCTTAGGATGTGTCATGTGTCATACACATTAACACTCTTAATATGATAAGTCAAAGTCGAGCAACATCAACAAAGCTTTGAGCTTTTAATCATTTGTTTAACAAAGTACTCAGATATTATGTTGATAAAACTAAAACGATGATACAGTGATATCATTTAAAATATTTACATAGCAGTTTGACCTAAATATTGTACTCGAAAAGAAACATGCAAACGTGGTATTTCTGGCTTCGACCCTCGCTCGGAGAAATGTTTTTTTTTTAAATTCGACTGTGTCTACAAGAGACACAGTACGGAGTTAAATACTGCCACTCAACACGCAGCGTCACAAATTTGGGCGCAAAGAAGTGTCTTAATAT
Organism: Heliconius aoede; assembly: GCA_037355905.1. Taxonomy (NCBI): domain Eukaryota; kingdom Metazoa; phylum Arthropoda; class Insecta; order Lepidoptera; family Nymphalidae; genus Heliconius; species Heliconius aoede. The sequence goes on from JBAIZZ010000306.1 coordinate 1,927,732, forward strand.
TGAATTCTTCCGGCCTGCCCTGCTATTTACGGGATTTATATATATGTTATTACACACAATAATTACAAAAATAATTAAGAAATGAAAAATGATCAGGTCAGGTTTATATAAATGAAAGTTCAAACATAACGTTAAATTCTTAGAAAACTCTCTCTCTCTCTCTCTTCTTTTCTTTTTATTATATTTTCGGCCCAAATATTCATTGAAATGAATCCGACATTAATAGTTAAAGCAAAAGTAAATTTAATTCTAACAATTTTATTAAATCTTTTTTTTAAGGTTTTTTTTTTAAATCAAGTTATATTATATCAGCTTCATGATGTATCCCGCATGCAGCAGGGTAGGCAGCTCATCGTTAGCACTATTGCTAAGACATTTCCTTTCCCACTTTCCGCCGAATTTTTCGACGCATGTTTTGCTTTGAAGAGCCGGTAAACAAACTCAACAGCCTCAAATGCTCTTCATTTGAAATATAATTTACAATAGATACATAACCATTATCATCTTTCCGAATGCAATATGTCATAATATTACCTTATATTAAGGTGGTAAGGTAAAATAAATAAAATACTTTAGTAAATATCTCTGGTTACCTTTAAAAGCATCTCACTCGAGGAGGCACTCGACACGCATCTATCCAGATAGATAGATATTTCTCACGGCGTTTGAAGTTTAAGTGCTAAGATAATATGGGAATAGGTGTTCAAAGTAAATTTACCCATAGTTTTGAATTAAATAGATTTGAATTAAAAAGATACCAGAGTTAAGCCACCGAGTGTCGCTCTTTGCCTCGACACCAGAGCAAAGAAATGGAAATATAAATTTAAATAAATAATTCATTTCGTCGAGCGAGGATCGAACCCGAAACTCAGTCGCGTTTAGACTTATATTTTATACTACTGCGCCACAAGTGCCACGACAGCTAAAGGGAATATAGATTATAAAATAATTAAGTCTGTCGCGACGAGCTTATTTATTTTTTCGTCGTGGCGGCGTGGCACTACGTCTGACTTTAAACGCAATGATTGTGGGTTCATCATTAATTTGTAGAAATGATTTATTTTCATAATTTCACTCTTGTAACAAAATAAAACAAGCGTTGAGTTCTGAAAATTGTCTCAAAAGGTGAAAAATGGCGACGTAAGTTAAGGCTGCTGCACATTTTGGTTAAGCATGGAAGAACGCTGATGAACCTTTATTGTAACATGCTTCAATTGGGCAATTGAAGCATGTTACAAAATAAAATAATACGATTTATATAATACATTAGAAGGAACTAGAACAATTTAAGAAAAAATCTACAGATAAAATAAAGAGCATAAACTATTTATAATTTTCTTGAGAAAGAAAATATTACGTGAAAACAACAGTATCGCTGTAAATGACAGCTCACCGCCTGGCAGGCTACATATCATATGATCGTAACGAGCTTTACTTCCCGCAATGCGACTGAGATAACCAAGTAAACAATACTAAGTTCCGAAGCTTGGAACAAACACCAAGTTCTACACGTTATCTAACACTTAAGTCATGGATTTGAGAACTTGAAAACAAATAGCTTTTGCGTAAGCAATGGAGATAAATATATGGTTTTCTCTTATTAAAATATTTATTAAAAGCGTCGGATAAACGTTAATATTTATTTATACGTTTATTTCTACACAACTGAGTGTAGAATCAGATGCTGGGCCGCGATAATTTCATTTGTTCCAGTAATTTAATAATAAATAATATTAAACGGTTTCACGTTGCTTTGCCTCGACACCAGAGCGCAGAAATGAAAATATAAATTTAAATTAATATTTCCTTTCCTCGTGTGGGGATCGAACCTACAACCAGTCGATTTTGCAGCATACTTTGTGCCCCTGTGCGACGACAGGGGCAAAAAGTATGCTGCAAAGGGGCCTCTTTTTTTAATAAGATAAATTGCCATATTTGTATGAACAAAGTCGCTAAACCTATCGGTTTACATTGGATACACAATACTAATAAGCATTTTAAAAAATTGGTAAGTACAAAACAAAGTAAAATAAAGAGCTACAAACACACCATAAAAATGGATTTATTTTTTATATTCTTCCCTTTAGGGAAACTGGACTAGTACACCGACGTTACATATTAAACAAACCGGGATATATTGTAGTTGAATGGATTTGGGTAAAAACAATAAATCGTACACTGCTATGCAATTTGTATGTTTTTTTTCAGTAATTTTCAGGGAATACAAACGTTATTTTAAACGTTTTGTATTTACATTGTATGGATTAGAGTATTTCAATAAACGGATTTTTCTTGCTCGCTGTATTCAGTACATAGCAGGCCAGGCAGGAGTTATCTACTGTCACTGAACTCTGTTCTCATTTAGGCAATCCCGTTCCTCATTTCCATGGATTTTTTATGGGATATTTCTCCTTCGTGTCTTCTCCATATAGTGTGATATTGGCGAAGTGATTTGTCCTCAACTGGTACCATTACCATTTCCATCGACTTCTGGAGTTGCATCGGGTTGAGTGGTGGACGAGGAAATGAAAGTATTAAGCATTTCGTTTCCTCGAAATGAATTGACAACCTAATGGTTTATTAGTTTCACATATGTAAGGATTTGATATTGTTGGTATTTGGTAACATGTGAGTTTAATGATCTATTAAGGTAACTACAATTTATATAGACATGATCCCTTTTTTAGAGAATGGTCCAAGTTTCATCCAAATTGGTTCAGTAGTTATAAGATATTTATATCCATGTACCTCTGAATATGGGTATATTGTTATGGTATGAGTATAATCTGTAATATGGGTATATAGATAATTTACATGCTTTAAATAACTCAAATTAATAAACTACTCTTTTAGATAAATTAAAAAGCACGAAACAGATGAACAGAGAAATCATATACCTCGTAATATTGTAATGCTGAAGCGTTTGTTTGGTTGAACGCGCTTACCTGAGAAATCAATGGTTCGAATTGAATATATTTATGCGTAATGTAGTTGTCATATCTATATATGACGTGAGTAACTTCGATTTATTCCATTGTACTTGCTTTAAGAGATGCTTCAGGCACTTTGAACAACAACGCAGGCACAGCTGAAGATAAATCTTACTGTAAGAAATAAATAAGCAGACAATATCGATATTTTCAGTCTACATGTCTAGAACTATCGTTAAAATATATATTTTGAAGTAATTCATTTAGTAGGGGCTATAGGAAGGGGTCGAGGTGCAGTTTTTCCATGCAATTAACTCCGTCAGTGGGTTGTTAGTATCACGTGGGTGAACCGAGCGGTGTCGGCGACCAGCAATACTACCAACAAATCTATATATGTACATGTAACTCTGCCGCTACTGAGCGACGGGACAACGCACAGACGAAACTATTGGACTTTTGGTATTTAATGTTAGGAAATGTAAATAGGGATTAAGGGAACCTTCTATTTTACGGTTTTATTTTGCTGTCATGTCGTGGAAATACGTTAGGAAACACTAGTAACATAACAAATTAAATTCTCGTAAGGCAACACACACATTATATGTGTATTTAAAAAAATACTGAGAAAAAGAATGAGTAACCTTCGTCAAACACAAGGAGTATTTGAGCTGCAAACACTTCACATTCTATAAGAGGGTCAAGGCTTTATAAGTTTCAGGATTGACATAAACAAAAGAATACCTAAGAAGATCATATTTTTTTTTTAGATTTACTCGTTATCTGTATCCCGTAAATACCTTTGCTATTCAAAAGGACTTTAATGTTAAGACTCTCTGTTCCCTACACTAAGTACAATTTTCAAGACATTGCGTGCTAAGCAGCGGAGCTCAACACCGCGCTTTATTCTTGACCGGAGCGACAAAATGAAAGTACTATATTCGCCTGAGCATTCATACCCATAAAGATAAACCTTCTAACACATCAAGCAATTCGGCCACCGGGAAGTTTCGGTAACTGACGTAAAGTTGCCTGGATAATATCATGCGAGACCCTTTGACGTGCAAAATTAGTAACTCAATAACTTCGCCTTTGAGCTCTATCTTTTAAACGAACCAAAGTATCTTTTTGGTAATAACATTGTGGGACCGTTGCGGAGCTGTGCGTGCTTGCAAACGCGATGGCCGTTGGTTCGATTCGGCTTGGAAATAAATATTTTCATTTTCTTCGCTCTGGTATCAAGACAAAGGGCAGCGTTGAGTTCTGCCAATCAACTTGCAATGTCTCGAAAATTGAGAAAAAAGTGAAAAACTGAGTGTCTTATCATTAGGTTCCTTATGTCAACTCTTCTTTGGCCATCCAAAGGCCAGATTCAGTGAAACACAAAAAAATATATAGGTACTATCTATGAATGAATATTTCACACTTTTAAATTGGTACGCTTCATTTAGTTACAGGCTTAACTTTAATTATAGCAGAGTCATATTTGCGCGTCGGCGGTAAATTAATTTGCGGTTAGCGGCGAGAAGTGAGTAGGTTCTATGGTTGGTACATTATCTTAGAAAATCCACTGCTTAAGAGACAATTGATATTCTTGAAATTTCATTTCTTAGAAAAGCCTTGTAGAATATTATAAAGTTGATAATTTATTACAAGTAATATTTTTTTGAGGTCAGGGGTTCAACACCCACTGGAAGAAATGAAATATTTAATATTTCCATTTCCTTATTCTCGCATCGAGGCAAAGCGCAGTGTTGAGTTTCGCCGTTCAACACGCAATGCCGGAGGGAAGTGAAGCTTACTTATGTATGAGTACATTTCAAAGTTTAGTTCCGTCACCTTTGCAAATTGCGTCAACCCCTCAACCCCTAACTTTTACGGGGTGAATTGGCAAATTGTGTTTAAAGCTAGACTGACGGGAAGCTGTTCTCACGTCACTAGTTACTAGTTCTATGTGGCTCAAAGTAAAAGGTTTTTTTAATATGATGATAAGTAATCTATAAGAGTAGGAGTTCATTTCTTTTCTACAAAAATATAATGCTACTTATGACTGGCTAGGTTTTATTAAAATAAATACTGTTAAACATTTAAATTATACATATTTGAATGCTCGTGGAAGAAAGTCGTGGCACAGGGCCACAAGGGTGTGACTATCAACGTGACAGGTTCGATTCTTGAGGAATTTAAGCATTTAATATTTTCATTTCCATGCTCTGGTGTCAAGCAAAGCGTGGCGTTGAGCTCCGCCACTTAACATTCAAAACCTTCAGAAATCGGCGGAAATTAGGAAACGGGATATAGCGTGACGTTGAAAACAAAACTGAATTTTTAATACATACAAACATAATAAAATATACAGGTCAAGTTAAATTTCAGCAATATTTCAAACGGTAGATTATCTTTAATGTGGAGTTCAAGCTAGAAATAGTCGACTGTGCCAAAATAAATCAGAAACATAACTACTAACATCTGTTTAGGCATATGCTTATAAGATTTAGTTTATTGTTTTATAAGGCAGAGATGGGCATACAGGTGCGAGTTCAATTACAAAAGACTTTGACGCAAAACAATAAGAACCGACTAAAAATAAAATTACTATGAAGAAAAACAAGAAAAATCGACAAAAATTACATTTTACAGGACAAGGATTCATTTTTCATCATTTGCATAAAAAGTTTGATGTACTGAAAGAGGATTGCCCTAAAATTCGAACTTTTGTCATTTGCGCAAAAAAATGGATACTTTACAACTGAGCCTATACTGTTATCACAGTTATACAATTCGAATATTTTTCTGCCACTTCAAAGTTAAAATAACATTAACAATTTGAGTAACACCGGAAAGAGTTCGGTCCACGCAGAAAGTGGTTTTCCCCTCACGCCATTCGTACGTATGGGATGGATACATTTTATATACAGTTTCCCCACTTTGGGTTACGTGGTAACAACTAATTAGTTAATTATTAAATATATTAATTAGAAAAAGAGTATTTTCAGTTATTATCGCTTTATTGGTGATTTTATTAAATACAACAATCTAAGTACGCAGTGTATTTAATTAAGATAAAACAGTGTAACTATTTCTAATCTACATTCTACATACATGAAAATGGGCACATTTATACAAAGTCAAACATAGAACTTGGCACCTATATAGATCAAGATTCTTTTAACGGAAGGTGGGTTTTATTTTATGTTTTCAAATTATACCGAAATACCGTGTATTGTTTTACCGGCATAAGGATCTCGTTTAAGATTTAATTTAACAATAAAAAAAAACAAAAGTAAAATAGGAAAAGCTTTAGCATAAAAAAATAACAATGAAAGTCGGCCCTTGTGGGTCACTGGCCTGACCTACCTCTACAGGTACACTACATAAGAATGGCCCGCTGTAGCAGGTAGCTATATTCATTTCAATTTCGAATGGAGCAGACGCAGTGCAAATATCGTAATATCGACAATGTGTGGATTTTGAAGGTTCCATCAAGCCTCCTTTGGAATTTAATCCGTAAAATATTGAAATTTTTGACGTATCATATTCTATATACTAAAGAAATTCACATGGCGTGGAACAGGGTCTAACTGTAATCGCAACGGCGAGCGATGGTTTTGTTTTCGATTTCCATTTTGGTCGAAAATTGAGAGGAAGTAAGTAACTGAGTGTCTTAACACTAGGGTACCCTTTGCCTACACTGCTATTTGCGGGATACAGAGTGAAGATAAAAAACAGCATTACCTAAAGAAAGGTGAGTAAAATATTACATACATTCACTCTTTAGTTTCTCAATTATCAACCATCGAAGTATATACGTGACGATACATTCGTCTCATCTGACCTCACCCTGAGTTACGTCAATAATTGGATATAAGAGGGAACGCACTCGGAATTTGATATCGTTTAGCCGTATCAAGCAGCAAATCAATTAAATAGAAACTCATTGGGTGACTTATTGAACTGCAAATTATTAGTAAATAACAATAACTTGTAATAATGTGATTAAATAGTAACAAGACAAAGCACGACGTCGAGTTCGAACACGACACACACCACGGTGAACGGTGCTTGGATATGCGGGATAGATACTACGTGCGTGAAACTAACTGAAATAACTGTAACGTTTTGTATGTTGACAAAAAAAAATCACAAATAATTTAATTTGGGGGTATCACGATCTTTGCTCAAGGACCATTCCGCATAAAACAGGAAACAAAGTTAAAGTACTTCACGCGTATTTTACAGCACGGAGCCTAAATCAAAATATGTTTACTCGATTGACGTCCTTAAGTCTTAACAGACAAGAACTACAATAGGGTGCTCTTATTTGTTACACATATATGATCCTCACGGTTGTAGTGGAGTGTGTGGGTAAATTGTAAAGTGGAGTAATGATCCTCGGGCCATACACCATATGAGATGTCAAAGAAAGTTGAATAATATGACAATATGATACCAACCTTGACGTACGTCATACTAGGCTATGTTTTAGAGGACTGTTAAAGTACTAAATTAAATATTTAAAAGATATTTTTTTGCGTCAGGGGATTCAGTGTTATGACGTTCGTCTCTCACAGTAGAAGTAGCGATACCCAATCGCTACTGATGAATCATTTACACCGCATTTCCCGGCGACCATTCGGAGCTGAGCTCGTTCACACTCACCGCAGAACGGACACTGGGCGCACGTCAATGCAGCGACAAACCACGGCAAAGTCTAATTGTGAACGGTATTCGAGGTATTGTACTGTCATTTTGTCGGTTTAAAATAACTAATAAAATAAATTATAAAAATTAGTTTCTTTTTTATTTTACATTTTATATATACATATACTATTTTTCATCTTTAAATTTTATTTCACAGCGTAGTTGCGGATCGATAAAATATTTTCAATCTATTTTGTTTGTTTATTTCGTTTTTGTGTAGCATAATACGTAAAATGGTGAACAGTTTTAAATCTATCGATATAAACTTATATTTTTATAGTTTTATCTATGAGGTCAGTCAGGAGCACATGAGTGTGACTGTTGTGGGTTCGATTACCACTCGAAAAAAGAAATATTTAACATTATCATTTCTTCGCTCTAGTAAACATAAGCACTTAGTCCCGCCCCTCAACACGCAGTGCCTCTAGAATTTGGCGGATTCTGGAGAACCGAGTGTCTTAACACTAGGTTAACCCTGTCTAACTTCTGTGAACAGAATACAGCGTGAAGCTAAAAAAAAGTCCACCTATCGATACATCCCTAAGCCACTATTTTCACCGAATCATAACTAACATCTTTTGTCTCTTATTTGTGATAATCTGGAACATGAAATCCTGCTCCCTATTATGAAATCCTGCTGAAAATCCCTAGGATTTCATTATCAATTCACTCAAACAGAACTATCATCTATAAAACGTGAAACACTTGCCGGTCACTCCGATTGGGCGCAGTTGCCCAAAATCAAAAGTTTGGATATCTTCCAACCAAGTGGATAATATATTCCGTACTAACGAATGTAGCTCACCGACTCGTGTAGCAACAGAGCCATTTCAGAACAATAGCCCCTTCATATAGAGGAATATGCTTAGACTTACCCCCGAACTGGATAATGTTCTTTTTATTAAAATAACACAAGAAATTAATTATACTATAATTCATTTCTCCTATAGAAAATAGAAAAAATATAAAAATAAAATGTATATTTAGGTAATATAGTTAGACTAGTTAGACTACTAATACTCTAGCTAATACAGGAGATGCGTCAAAACAAGCAAAAACTTATCTAAATATTTTTATTGACTTAACATGAAACGTTAACTATTTATATATATAATATATAGAAAATTTATCATAATATTTCTTCTTAATTGTGAGAAAATCTTAATCTTCTCCGAGATCCTTTGCTAACCCAGTTTTAAGTTTGAAGTGAAAAGTACCACAGCCGTCCGCGCTAATGTCCTTTTGTTCGGGACACCGCATCCTCATGGAGTCTTGCTTTATATACTACTACTTGTTTACGTTTTACAATTTTTTTTCATCTTCACATTGAATTCCGCGTTCAAACAAAACATACGGTGAAATATACATACAAACATAAATATTTCCTCTCTTTAAAGTGTAATTAATACATTACAAAAATACTCTCACTACGTTCCACAGTCAAATACTTCTTAACCGTGCCTAAAGTAAAAAGTCTACAGATAACATAATTAACTATAGGCGCAGATAACATTAATGAATCTCCCCAGAGAAAATAAGGCCTTTGGAAAAAAATCTAGGCACAATCTACGGCGGCGCGGGTCATTATGGCGATTTTTGATTAAAGTGCAGACCGTCATCCTTTTTCATCAATTTTTAAGACTCAAGATATTTAACAAAAGAGATTTGTGCTCTAAAAACTATTCATTACGAATGGTCATCTTAAAAAAGTTGAAAAAGTAAGTAGAATAAAAAGTGTCAATTGTTATATTTTTAAAGGAGAATTGGAAAGTGTCATAATAAAATATTTCATTGAAGAAGAACTTTGAAGAGTGTCCTCCACTGTAAATATTTCGCAATAGAATTTTATTTTGTGCATTATAAATATAAAATAAACGTTATGTTTAAAGATATTTAGCGTAATAGCTAGTTTTGCAAATTATTATAAAAAGGTTTACATTGTTTTGTTATTTTTAACTTCACTCTGTATCCCGCAGTAGGATAGGTGGAAGGCCCAGAGGGAAACTAGCATTAAGCCAGTTCGCCCCTCACGCACCGTCCATTTATAAAACCACTAAGTGACGGAGTTCAACAATCTCTATTCTCCATTTACCGTCTTAATTTGAGATAGAGAAAGAGGAGCGGCGGAGTTCAACGCCGCGTTGTATGTTGGAAATGAATAATTAAAGCGGATTGAAAATATAACGCGCAAACATCGTGTTTTCAATCAGACGCCGTCCCATTACAATACAATATCCTCATACTCTCCATCTAAATTCATGAAAATAGAAAAAAAAATAACGATCCTTTATAATAAATATCTGAAACCAAGTTTCAAGGAGTAAAAAACAAAATATAACAAGAAACATAAATGAGGTTCGCATGTTCCCCTGAATACGCAAACTATGGCGGAAGTTGAGATCAATTAGGACGAGGGCAGGTGCTGAATAGGTGAATTAATCTTAGAACTTGCAACTTTGCTTTTCCTACCTTTTATTTTTTTAGCTTCACGCTGTATTACGCACATAGCAGGTTAGACCGACTCTTGCGATTGCGAGAGTGTTTCTTATACTCTCCGATTTCCACACACCGCCCAATTTTCGAGACATTTTATATTGAGTGACGAGAATCAAACCTAAGACTGTCACGTTACAGCTAGACGTCGTAGTGCAATTGAACTTAGTTATTTTACTTATTTATTTATTCTTCGGCTAACTATCGATCAGATCATATTTTCTTGCTTGTATCAAATATGCAAGAAGAATCCAGTGCACGTTCTTGCATAGGTATTATTAATCACGATTAATTATAGCAGATACTGTACCTACAGGGAGGTAAGACAATCCTTAATTTAGTTTATGAGTGTAGTGTGGTTAGAAATTAAGGCATAAGATTTATTGAGTTGTGGGTTCGAATTCTAATAACTAAAATTTACATAATATGACAAAGAATAGCAGTAAGATAAATATTTATCGTCTTAATAAGATATGATTTGAGACAAAGAACACTGTGGAACAAATTTTCTAAATTTTGTGCGAGTAAAAGCAAATACAATTCTAGTAGATAACACAGCAGATAACCATATTCAAATAACCAAGTAATTGTCAGTAAATACCAATTTTAATGTTAAATAAAATTAAAAATAAATAAATAATCGTACAGTGTAGGCGTGCGAGAGGCAGCAGACGGGAGGGCGGGCGATGCTATTTTTCAAAATGAAATATAAAAATAGTATAAGTTAATACACCTGCACGGCGGCATGCCAGTATATGCGCAAGCAAATATCTATCTTGAATGACATTAAAAATGTATCTCGACTATGCGCCAGATACAAGATATCGAATTCAAAATAAAAAAAATGCATAGTAGGTATACGATTAAAAACATACCTTATAAATGTAATGATTTTGTGTAATGAGTTTTTATATTCGCAATAATTTATTATAAAAATGTAACTCAACCTCTTTATTTGATAAAAAGATATGTTTGAAAATATGTTTATAGAATTACGATCGAATGTCAATTGTTAAAGGACGCTTGATGTGGTCATGAAAATTAGTGACACTTTTGGAATGGGAGCCGAAATAGAAAGACGTCCTAAAGAATAACATATTGTAATAGAATTTAAGTAAATATTGTACAGCCGCAACGGTATCTGACTCTGAAGGAAATATAAGTTCTGTAAAAGCATTGAAGTATTATGATTTTCGTTACATATCAGAAGTGGGATCCCCGTCTTAAAGCGAGGTACGTACAAGCAAACAAGAAGGAGCTACCTGTAGTATGTATAGTTTTTGATTGTGAATTTAATAACTTTAGAATTGTGTGTGTTGAGTATAAGGATAAGTAAATAGAGATAAGTAAGTACTAAGTAGATTGGGATAGCTGGGCCGTATAAGCGGTGAGCGGGCCGTATAAGCGGAGAGCGATTCCTAGATAAGCCGTAGCTGGGCCGTATAAGCAGTAGCTGGGCCGTATAAGCAGTGAGCGGGCTGTATAAGCGGTGAGCAGGCTGTATAAGCGGAGAGCGGGCTGTGTAGATAAGCGGTGAGCGGGCCGTAGTTGAAAAGTAGATAATTTTATGTATTTTAAATAACTGCGCTTGCTTGTTCGTGGCTGGTTGTGGCCGCGGGATGTCAGGCGTAGTGCGTAATAGTATTTGTACATAATGAGAGCTTAAATTGATATTTTTGGTGTATTTATATTGGTTATTTTAGTAAAATTTTTTTTATTCAGTTTGACTTTAGATTTGTTGATATTTTGATGATAGAACGAAACGAATCTAGAAAGAAATTTTAAAGAAAAGATTTTAAGTACAGTTTTGTGAATTCACTATAAGAATTTATTTATTGACGTTTTGACGACGAAAATAATTTTAGAATGACATTTAAAAGAAAATGCTTTTTGATTTGACAATATAAAAACGTCATTTTATTTACAAAGATTATTTGTTTTTAATGAGATTTTTTTTGCATTAATTTGAGGGACATGGAGTCGTCTGATGTGTATTAGACCCTAGAGAAACTACCCAATGAAATGAGCGCAGTGAGAATGAGAAAATGCAAAACATTAGCAAGGTCTTCGCGGCCGTAAGAGTCGTCGACATCTTCTGATGAGGGGTTCGTCTGATGTGGTATAACGCGTCAGTGATATAAAGAGTCGCAAAGGAACTTTTTACTGGTATACAAAGGCAACGTTCACATTTATAAATTTCTGTGTAATAGATAAGGATTAAAGTCCTAATTTTGTAAATGATGTTATAGAAGTTAATAGATCAATACCTTAATTGTAGAATACATAAAATTGGTTTAGATAATTAAATGAATGTGCTGAAATGTATAACTACAATGAGAATTAGATTATAAATTTTTCTCTTTTGATTTTAATGGGTCTTGCAAGAAATTGGTTCGTATCGATAACTAAAGTTGAAAAATTTAAGGCTATTTAATAAATTCCTTCTCTTAATAGATGTGACTAAAGTGAAAGAAATATTGTTTTTTATGAATTTATATGTGAAGTCTTGAATTTTTATTATCAAAAATTTCTTTCAGAAGTTATCAGAAATATTGTTTTTTTATGAATTTATATGTGAAGTCTTGAATTTTTATTATCAAAAATTTCATTCAAAAATTATCAGAAATATTGTTTTTTATGAATTTATATGTGAAGTCTTGAATTTTTATTATCAAAAATTTCATTCAGAAATTATCAGAAATATTGTTTTTTATGAATTTATATGTGAAGGCTTGAATTTAATGTGAGTTTTGTTAGATAATATGAGATTGTAGTACTCGTAGCTCCATAAGACGCGATCGTTTAATTATATTAGTGGTTGTTACTTATGAATTTTTGAAGAGTGATGTCAATTAGGCCGAGAGGCAATATTAATAAATGTACCTGTTATTTGTAATCGACCGAATGTAATGATTAAAGAGTATTGTTGACGTTTACTGGTCTAGTGAGTAGTCGTGCGTCAGGAGACTGCACGAGGTAGGATGGCCGAATGTAATGATTTTGTGTAATGAGTTTTTATATTCGCAATAATTTATTATAAAAATGTAACTCAACCTCTTTATTTGATAAAAAGATATGTTTGAAAATATGTTTATAGAATTACGATCGAATGTCAATTGTTAAAGGACGCTTGATGTGGTCATGAAAATTAGTGACACTTTTGGAATGGGAGCCGAAATAGAAAGACGTCCTAAAGAATAACATATTGTAATAGAATTTAAGTAAATATTGTACAGCCGCAACGGTATCTGACTCTGAAGGAAATATAAGTTCTGTAAAAGCATTGAAGTATTATGATTTTCGTTACATAAGTACACTTTGTGTAGTTTTTTTTTTAGTTTCACGTTTTACCAACAGAGTAGTTAGTGTTGATACATTAGTTCCTACGGTTTCTGTTCGATTCAAAACATCGCCGTCAAACATGTCAGTGCCGCGCTGAATGAAAATAAATCATTCTTCCGAGTAGAGATCGCACCTGCAACCATTGCGTTTGACAGTCAGATACTGTGGTTTCATTATAGTAACTTAACTTAGTTTCACGCTATATATACTTTTTTCACCTCGTCCAACGTCATCAACCTCTTCATGCATGCCCTCCGGGGGGGCTTCATGCTTTTACGTAACTTTCCTCCAGTATCTTGGATACTGTGTTTTCGAAGGTCAACCGATCGTCATTATAGTAATTAATAATATTTTTTAGCTTCACGCTGTATCTCGCACGTAGCAGGTTACGCAAACGGATCCTGAGAACCTAGTGTAAATGTAATGTAAATGTAAGACGCCTTGCCGCCGTCAACCAGAAACACGAGAATGGAGTGTCTTAATACTACGATTCCTTTACCTAACTTGCTATGTGGGGTACAGTTGTAAACCACAAAATAATAAGGGGACTTGTTAGGAAATTTCTTATTTTTTGGCACAGCCCGGCTTTATAAAATTATTGAAATATTATCCTGTTCAATTTGCAACATAGAGTGAAATGTAACTTACAGAGACTCTTTGTCAGAAAATATGCCTATATTGTTTTTCATACGAATAATGCAATAAGAGAACGGAATATTTTAAATGATTATCATCGCGGTGCAGTCTGACTGCATTCGAGATGGCTATGGGTTCAATCCCTACTACGGACTATAATTTTCTTGCTTCTACAAGTGGAGATCTCGCCAATGATATGTTGATTTTCACCAACAAGCACGCAGCGCCAAGAACTCGGGCCAACAGCAATCAATATAGTTTTTAACTCTAGTCAAATGAAGAACTACGATGATTTTCGCCACTTCGAAAAAAATAGTCTAGCTTCAGGTTTATCCGTAACCAGATAGGTCAGGTCAGTGCATATCTATTTCGTCCTCTGTCATCAACCTCATTCACACCCTCAAGAAAGTCTCTACCATTTTTACATGCTTTCTTATCTAACTTCAATTTCAATTTATTTAACATTCTCGAATAGTTGTCAAGAAAGGCACACTCCAGAAGAAAAACATTGCGCCTAAGAAATGCAAAGATAGATGCAGGAAAGTTAGAATAAGAGACATGTTACAAACAATTACCTATTTAATAAAATCTACCCTACACAAATTGTATAAACTGGAGTTTAATAACCTACACCAGCGCGAGCGGTGAGCCGTAAGGTATTCCTTTAAAACAACGATAGTGTACGGTAGAGACGGTGCGGTAAAATCCTTTGGGACGCAATGTTGCTCTTACGACTTCCTCTATTCAGATGCCGTTGCAAATAACTATCTCGGAGAATATTTGTAACGGGTGTAAATTCACTTACGGCTTTTAGAATTGGATGGTGTATTGTATTTCTAACACACAAAAAGAAATCATGTTTCTCCTTTAATTGTTAGATCATCAAGAAGAGAGAAGAATCTTGGAACTTGGATCAACCAAATGGAAAGAGACCAGCGCTAGACTGTGGGGCGTGTCAAATTATGAAAGCCACATTTCAAATCTAATTTTTCTATTGTAGAAATGTATCGTCCTCAATAGTACTCAATTGCTGTCACGGTGGGCAAGCTAATTGGTCCGGCTTCTGCACTCTGCAGTACTGAGTACAGTACGGTCGACGAGTCGTGGGCGCCAAATAATGTTGCTATAGGTAGATAGATACACAGATTTTATTTTCTATAATTACTACAACTAAGACGATAAGACTTACTTTCGGTAATTTTCTTCCCGAGTGAACAATGCTCATAAGTGCAGAAAAAACTTCAACTTTAGTCCGGCCAATACTCGTCGACTGTAGTGTAATGTTTGCTCATGAATAGGTCAACTCACAATCAATTAGGAGTCCGATTGTTTTAACAGTAGCCCCGGTTCTACTTGTGAATGGGACATTCAGGTCGTTTTGGTAACAAAAGTGACACTGAGCGTATTCGGATAAGAAAAAGATACCATAAAAATAATTAGTTGACAAGATGATATGTGTTTTAAAATAACTACCATATTACAAAATATATGTTTATGTATGTGATATAATTTCTTTAACATCACTTATTTTACATACTAACTTTTATAATAATGAAAACAGCAAACTTTTCAAAAAAAGGCTCGAGATTTTGGTTCAAAATAGTTTAGTTTGAAACAATCGCGGGAACATCGTTTATCGCTCACAAGAGAAGCGATCAATATCTCGCGATGGAACTACAAATCGCGGCAGAATTCAAGGCAGGAGCCGTAAAAAAGCATTACTGGGATGAATACAAACTCACTTAAATAAATGAAGTGAACCAAACAGCTATCGTTATTCGTTGCGTAGGAGATAAATGTCTTAATGTAGGTTTTGGATTTTTTTTACCTAATTATTTAAGAGTATTTCCATTTATTTTGCCACACAAGTTGGAGAAGACGCCGCGCCAGGGGGAAAGAGAGTGAGAATCTAACCCACGTTTGCTACCTGTTGTGGCAGTGCTATGTGCGCTGCTGTGTAAAAATAGTGTTAATCGAAAATTTTATATTTTAATAAATGTCTTAAATGAATAATTCTGCCAAGTCTTTGAAAAGAAATCTAAGTTCAAGAAACCTAGAAGTAAGCTTTTGAAAACATTCAAAAGGGTGAAACTTGACGCATAGAAGTGAAGAGTGAATCTATATGGAGGAATGAATGTGTTAATAATACATTGGGTTTTTTTTTCAGACTTTACACGATTTAATTACATTTTGAAATATTTTATAGGGCCAGGACGGAAGTGTCTTAGTGGGAACGGGGTCTCTTGACACTATACTTCCCTGCTACTGATCTTAGAATTGAATGTTAAATATAAAGTTCTAATGCTAAGATACGCTGTTCATCACTTTTATTTTAACCTCGACGTTTACACCACGATCGATAATTTTAGTTCATTAATTTAAAAAAACAAAAAAAAATAAAGTAAATAAATCTGTAAATTCAAGCTCTATTGTTTTCAGGGCACCGCTATTAATATAGAGATTTCGTTTTAAATTTATCCGACCGAACGGGAGATATTGATTGTACTCAAATACTTTCTGCGTTCTATAAAGAAACGACATTTCGCTCTTGATCGATTGAACTGTTGTTGATGCCACCGTTTACAGGTCACTTGCTTTACATCTATATCTGCAAATAAAACTCATACTTTTATATGTTATGGTTGGTGTCATCGTGGTACAACTGCGCCTGTTGTTAGATTTTGAGCGCGTTGATTGTAATATAGTTCGATATTCACTCGGAAGAATTTCTACTTCTACTTGAAATTTAGCAGAGAATGGGGAATTGTTTGGGGAAACTATAAAATATAAATAAAATTTAAGCCAAGAAAAAGAGTGGCGTTTCTTGTATTATAGTCCAGAGCCTTCCCCGTTAGTTGGGCTATCTAACACAAAGAGAATTTTCATTTGAAACCAGTTCATAAGATTAGCGCGTTACACCAAACACGCTTCAATTTTATGACATAAAAAAAAAATTTAATGTCTCTATAGAATCTCAGATATTTCATATACAATAGGTAATTTAAAGTAACAGCCAAATAATTTTCAGCTTTAAAAAGTAAAATCTATGTAAAACATTATTAAACAGAAAAGTGGATTTGAAAGTGAAATTAAATATTAAAAGCTTTCAGTTAAATTTTTCTTTTTTTCTGAGCTGTAGGAAGTATGAAAAATGTTTTAACTTTTATACTAGTGACTTTTTAAAAATATAATTTTGTATTAAGCATGACAAAATCCTATTTTATGTTTAATATTATTATTTAAAATGTTTTTTATCGATAGTTCTTAGCTTTAGGCTGTATCCTGTATTATGTTAAGAAACTCTACTTATTCGCTTTCCGTCCGGTTTTCAAGACAATGTGGCGGAACCTAACGCCTCGCTTTGTATTGTTACTAATGAATATTTTTTTGTACATAAATTAACATACAGACGTACAGAGACCAGTGAACAATATAAAATGGAGTTCGATTTAATTTTCAAGGCATAATACGTCGGTTAGCTGAACTTTACTCCGTAATTTATATAACCACATACAAAAAGATAGGTTAAATACACTTTTTCTCCTAATGAAAACAGCATCTTACATTCATCACGTGTAATGTCTAGATATTTCCAACAACCTGTATAGAGAATTTAAAAAAATAACACTAGTTATCATTTAGTCAGTTTTGGTCAGAGACTATCGTGGCGCAAGGACACGAGGAAAAAACACGGCGTTAAGTTCTACGTGTACAGATAAAAAAAGTTAAGACTAACGAACAATCTTATTAATTTTTCACCTATACATTTTTACAAAGTATAATAAGTATCACTATAAAATGTAGTTATATCAAATATAGGATAGTAATTAAGTCTAGAATAGTATAGAATCGGACTGCATAGAACTGATGAATGGTTATTGATTGGTCACCGCGCACGTCCCGGAATATTCCAAACCTACTTGTTACTTAATGGAGAACGCTATTTGTGTGAATTGAGGAATTTTGTTTAATTTTGGTTTTATGTTTGCTCCACCCTATATGTAGCATGTACCAGGGTAAGCAGACGAACCCTGGGAACGTAGCGTTAAAACACTCCGTTCCCATTAAGATACTTTAGTTCCCCACTATACACCGAATTATGGAGGCGTTACATGTTAAGTGGTAAAATTTAACGCCGCACATCGCCACGCTTTCCTCGAGTGTTATTCAAGCCTCTAACATGTTGCGTTTACAGTCTTTTGCCCTTGCAACTCGACTGGCCTTTTCGTACCCACAGCGTGTAAATTGACATTTGGCATTATAATTCAATATTGGGTCCATATCCACAGATTATATAGTCAGTGGGACAGACGAGCATCTATTGAAAGGACAGAGAAAGCTTGAATTCAATTCAATTCATCACCAGACCTCGCAATCACTAATAAATCTACCACCTCCAGTGGCGGTCGGTACGAAAGGAACTTTTATGGTATCGACGGCGTAAATTACATTTAAGTTTGCTTAATTAATTAAAGTGGCCGTCTAATTTTAGCATTTACTATTTTACTATTTTCTCTTTCGGCAGTTACTATTTTCTTTACTTAATTGCCAGATGTTTCGAGTGATTTTTATAGAAATAAGAAGAAATATAAATTCAGTGTCGATTTCATTTGACTATTGCGTGTCGAGTGGCAAATCTCAAGCTTTGTTTAATTAGAAGAGCAAATGAGAAAAGGTTTATTATACAAATAAAAATATTTCTGTAGAATAAAATTATTAAAATAAATAATAACCACACAGCATCAAGTATCCGGATACTCCGTCGAAACACTTTTTACCAGTCTTAACACACCAAGGCAAAAAAATATTATTGTTCCCAAGTGAGAATAGAATCAACGACCGTCGATCATTATAACCATATGCTGTACCACTGCGCTACCCTAAAAAATAATAAAAAATAAGTATATGAAAATGTCCAAAGATTTACGATCTGTAAAGTTGTTGCCAAACTTTATAAAACATTACTAACCTTGACCTGAAGCAAATATCGAACAATGGTGGATCATTGAGCTTTGTGTAAATTTACTCTCGTGTGCCTCACGCATTTAGTGGGGTAGGTGAGACACTCCGTTTTTACACACTTGTGACACACTTTACATTTACACGACGTTGTGTATTAAGGAATAACACAAATAAATAATCATTTGTAGACATAAATAATCCATGTTGAAAATCAAGCTTGGGACCAACTTTGAAATTTATTCGATACGCAATGTGGATGTAGAGGGTTTGTTGTCGCGGTGATGGCGGCGGAGGCGTTCGGATTATAATATATTTTTAATTTGATCCTTGCGCGTATTAATGAATGACTGAGGTGGTGAAAAATGTGTGTACTTATCATTATTTTTTGTATTTCATTTTGTTAAAAGAATGAAGTTGTAGCTGTTAGTGCAGTAGTTACGAAAATTGTATGTTGCTATGAACGTTATACGTGTATACGTTATATTATAAAGCTAAGTTTGTTTGGTTGATCGCGCCAATCGCAGGAACTTCTAGTTACAATTTTAAAAAATAATTATTTTGGATAGCCCAATAGTAGGTACATTGGAAATTTAGAATGTATCATACTCAACTATTACTTATTACCATTTGACTATGGAGTCAAAGCCGGAGGTAAAAGGTAGTACCAGTCTCCACACTGTATTCGTTGAGGTGTTTCATTACATGGTAGAGTTATGGTGGAAACCACACCTCAAGAAACTAAATTTTATTTTGAAAATTTGTTTATTGGGTGAAGTAAAATCATGTGCACCTACAAAGATACAGATTACAGCCGAGAAAATACTTCACGGTGCCATTTGAATATATTTGACTTGACACAGTAATTAAACGTTGAAATCTATTGTATACAGCTATAAATTCCGGCTTTGGCTTCTGCCAAAAACATAAAAAAATTAAAAACAATTTAACAGCATCACAGAAAAAGATAACAAATAAATTAACAAAAACTAAAGCCATGGTGGCAGCATACAATTTAATATCATTAAATAATTGTTTGTGTATCAGATTTTTAATAGGTTTTTCATGTAACAAAAATCAATTACGTCGTTACAGAAAGGACACAAAAAGAAATTCTAGTTGAAATATCATTTTTGCAACATTATTAATTTTGCTTTACAATAAATTCCTACAAAAAAATGTGTTATCTAAATATAATTTTTATTATCAATTGGAAAAAAGCTGGAAACAAGCGCGGCCACTCCACACGCAATGCCTCAAAACTCACGCGGAAAGTGGAGAATGCGCTGAACTGTTTACCATCTATCAACCAAAGTTCGTATCAACTGCGCCATGATCTCTTAATTATTTGGCATTAATAAGATTTATTATTTCATATCCCCGAATCTACTACATGAATTATTTACTTATTTCATACAGAACAAGTAAATTTAAAATAAACCGAGCGCCTGTTGATCGCACAACGTGTTAACAGCCAAAATGTATCCAAAATAACGACTTATTGCAATTAGAGACTACTTTTCCAAATGTACATGTCACTTAAATCCACAAAAGTATTTTAAAAAAATCCACACAAAACTCACATTTTAAAATGTAAAATATCATCACTGACACTAAATAAGCACTAAAATTGTATTTTTTGGTGAAGTCGCGTATATTTCGCCGGCGTAACGACGGAGACGGGCGGCCGTCGACCGCTCGCCGCGCTTGTGACGCCCCCGCCGCACGTAGACGGACCTAAAGGCACGCTTGAAAGCCTTAACATCTAGATTTCTTAGGTTTTACGTGTACTACAACCAACATTTATTTTCTTTAATATTATGAAATATCTATCTCAATTATAAACACATTAAAAATCCGATTCCGTTTATATAAATTGTGTTACATTTGTTTTTAGTATCACACAGTCATATACCAGGGTCCAGAGTGTTGTGTGACGAAACTGAAAACCGCGCCTTGTCTTTTTAATAATAAGAAGCCATTTTTTAATTTAATGCTTTATAGCGGAGCGCCAAACGCTACGGTCTCTGCATCTTTCACCTCATTCACTGTCACTGCCGTCAGGGGATCGGGTACCGTTCCTCCACTATTCATCAATATTGTGGCCTCGAAGGTCAACTGAAGTGTCCCCCTAAATAAGGAGGCTAGATTTTTTAATACAAATAATAAAGAAAATTAGGTTACTATAGATTACTGCCCGTCCTCTCTACAGTGAAATTGAAAAACCTCCAATATTCTATCGAGATAATCCTATAAGACTAATTGATTGTACGTCAGAATCGTAGCAAGAACAAAATAAGTTTCACGTTTGTTGGTCTGTATGGAAGTTTAAATCTAAAAAAAATATTCATAAATTCACATTTTATGAAATTTTTAAAGTAAGTAGGTGAGGCGGCAAAAAGTAAGGCGTGATTAAAGCCATTTTTATATTTAGTCAAAGAAAATAGCGTTGTGTAAGCACCGTTCTTTAGAAGAAAAAAGTATAGTTAAAGAAAGCACGTTAAGAGGAGAAAAGAAATTGAGCCAAATAAAAAGAATGTTCCAATAATATGAAAGAATATTCTTCATTACTTACGAAGTAATCTAGAAGGTTAAGTGAAAAACGTAGAACTAGTGGATCATATTTTATTTAATTAACAGGTATCCTAATTTTCAAAGCATTGCGTTGAGTGGCGGTACTCAGCGTCACGTTTTATCTTTGCATACCAAAGGGAGGAATTGAAAATATTTCATTCCTCCGAGTGAGAATCGAACTTACAATAGTCGTATAGTGAAGCGCCGATGGCCAACATATTAAAAAATGTTTTAGCCAATCTTCTTTAAATTGCAATCTAAATATAAAATTAAAATCAAGGTGAAATGAGAAACAGGAGCCGTTACACGGCCAGTAATAAGTAATAACCCCGAACGCTATTTCAGATGTCAAGGCTCGCTACCTTTATTACAATTGAATGTAAATAAGAAGTAAAAGAAAAAGCTTCGCCAAATTATTTTTTTTTATATTAATGTTTTGGTATTATAATATATATTTATATAATTTGGTGTATTTTGTGCGACTAATCATCGCCCGCCAAACCGCCAAATTTTAGTCTTCGAAATCCAGAAGTCGTCGTTTTCTGTACGTTGTCTGTCAATCGCTCAATAACTGAAAAGTTTCATATACCTATTATTTAGATTGAAATGTAGCTTATACATATTTGCCAATACTTATGTTCTGAAGATTAACATCTTAATATGAAAGCACTGTATAAAATAATCACACTACTACTTAAATAGTACTTTTTAGTATGTGCATGCATATATACGTGTGTAAAATTTTTCACATTTACTGTACATTTTGTCATTTTGATTCATCAAAAAGCCACCAACACTAGTATACCTGTTAGCAGACAGATACCAAGGCGAATTAACTCTCATTTCATTTCTCAAAGAATACTGGCGTAGCGTCCCTCTACACGCTCTCGTAGAGCTAACTCTACAAAGTATGTGTGGTATTCTATAGAAATTACATTAACTGGGTTGCCGTAAAGACGATGTAGGTGGCGTTAGTAGTATTTACAAGTTACATCAAGTTGCTTTTGAAACATTTTTAGTATTATCTAAAAAAAATTTAAATCTTTTAAATATCATCATTTTAAATTGTTAAGGGCAGTCGTGACGACCGGTTGTAGGTTCGATCCCCATTCGAAGAAAAAAATATATATTTATTTAAATTTATATTTTCATTTCTTAGCTCTGGTATCGAAGCACAGTGCGGCGTTGAGTTTCGCCATTCAACTCGCAATGCCTCCTGAATACGGCGCAAAGTGGGAAATGGAGTGCCCTGCTGTGTGCGGTATATAGCATGAAGCTAAAACAAAACCTTTCTATTCATTGGGGATCAAAGATGTTCTTTAAAAAACAAGCAAACGAGCGTTCGGGTCAGCTGATGGTAAGTCCGTGCAACACCAGAGGAGCTACAGGTGCGATGCCGACTTTTAAGGTGGAGATGTATACGACTATCGCGTGTATAGTCAAACAAAGTATCACTGTGTGACACTATAGCGGCTTTCTATTTAAAAATTGCACATAGGTGGCGGTGTCGAACACAATACTTGTACTTTTAAAAGATGATGATGTATGTTTTTAATAAAAAAAGTCTTATTAAAAACAGAATTAACCTTTTTCGCCGGTTTCTAAAGGCATTAGAAGTTGAGAAGCGGAACTCAATGCCACGCCGTACCTCGACACCAGAGCGATGATATGATAATATAAATTGTAATAAATATTTCATTTAGAAGATTGAATCCACCAATCAGTCGCGTTTACAAAAATGCAAAAATAAAATACTTCCTTGCGTTTCATCACCTAACAATGGACAGAAATTGCCACGTCTAGTGGTGTCCCTTCCTTATTATATTAGTAATTTTATACATTACCTCAACTCATGTTGGTCCTCGCCACAATAAATGTTTAATTACCTGTAAGAGAAGAATAATTGAGAAAATTTGGAATAATTTATTAAAAATAAGATATATATTTTTTAATTTCATATCTATGATAAAATAAATATAAAGTTATCGCAATAGAAAATTTCCAAACAAAGTTCTTTATGACGCAGTTTTACTTTTTATCAAATCGAACAGAAAAACAGAGGTAAAATAGTATATAACCTATATAAAGTATATAACCTTTCCTTATTTCTATGAATTTCTTTACAAGCAAAGTCCCATTATAAATATCTTGTACATAGAAATGTGACAAACTTATATAAGGTAGATGCTACAAAATATAGTCATTGATTTTGATCTTTCATCAAACCGAGTAGGTAGTTCTATTAATAGAAACACACTGAACTTGAAACGATGTTATCCGTTTGTCCGGAACGAACGTCTTAAACGAATTCTTCCTCTCCCAGCGAGTCAAGTTGACGATTGAAAGGATATCCTCTTTTATATTACTTAGCTTTTTTGTTGGGAAATTTCAATATGAGAAGTTGTAACGACCCGAGTAAATCTTGTAACAAAGTAGATACATTGACTTTTGAAGTTGTCTGTCTTTGCCTATTTTCGTATAAAACTATAGGAGTTAATGCTACTGTGATATATTGTGTCATAACAGGATTTCATTATCATCAATTAAATGTTGAAGTGAAATATTGCATTCCCCCATATGGAAATCGAACCCATAACTATAGCATTTATAGTCAGATTAGTTAATAATTTATAATTATTTATATCTTGGAGTTTGATTGCGTAAACAGGCCGTAAATGACAGAATGGACCGTAACACAATGACTGTAATTGCGATGGTCATTTGTTCAATTCCCATTCGGAGGTTTTTTTAGTCTGATAACAAGACAAAAAGCAGTGTGCGTTTTGCCACTCATTCTCTTCCACTCTCTCTATTTCTGGCCGTTTTCGCTCTGAAAATAAACTCTATTTCTATATTTTAAATATAATTCTATCTTTAAAATTGCAAGTTCTACCTGCCAAAGAAGGTTTATCCAGCTTATAGTAGTAGAGGCTACGGCGTGAAGCTAAAAAATATACAATAAAAAAGTTCAGATTAGGTTCTGTACATATTTGATCCAATTATCCTTTAAGGTAACTAAAACTACCGCAACAACCACTTCAACGCCATGGAATCAAGTTTTAAGAGGCGATGGAAAATTAAATAAAACAAACTTTCGTATGGATAATTAATTCATAGCGGGATCGATAGAGAATGCAGGCTGCAAGATTCACTTATCGGGAGACGAATTTTAGCAGCTATTGATTCAGCATCCCTTCTACACACAGATATTTTCTTGAGAACGCGAATAACATTTTTACTTGTATTTTTTTAAAAACTGACAAATGAAGTAGACATTTGTGTCATAGAGAGCATATACACTAGGTTCTCTCTGCGCACACACTAACTGTGTTATAGTGTGAAGCTGGAAAAAAATAATCTTGCTTTTTGATTAATCTTGAGAGGAAAACAGATTCCCGTTAAAATATGCATCTTTACTACAGTTTATCGGAAAATATCCTCTGCTAAAATGTACCACGGAATTTAAATTTGACCTTTTGATGACAGTTGTATATACCTATAAAGTTCTATCGTGCGAGTTTTATCCTTATTTTTCATTGCTGTTTACAATAATGTAATTTATATTTTATTTAAGACATGATTATTTATAAGAAAAATTTGACTCAAATTAGGAATTTACATACATTTTCTTAAAAGGTATTTTATTAACGTAGTACAATATGTAATAACGTAGCTTGAAAAAACAATATTTTGGAATAACTTTCCTTCGATCTGAAAATTGAAAAAATGTCATTTGCATATATGAATTACACCTGAGCCAAAACTGACATAACATAGTACTTTCATGCAAAGCAAATCAATTTGAGCTTATCTATTTATCAGGTCAATTATAACTACGTGCTTTACAGCTTTAACTGATTAAACGTATATTGTGTCACGCTAACGTATTTTAAATATTTACAGCATTAATAAATAATTCATATTATTAAAAGGATCTATGGCAACAATGAATGACGTTAGTCACATCGGTCAATATAAAAACTCTTTGCGCAGCGATTAGCTCCGACAGTCCAGCGTAGTTTTTGTGTCTGTGATAGAGAGAAAATCGATACATATCTGGAAATCGATGTCGATGGCTGTAAAAAACTAGTGTCACAAACAGAAATTTAGCTTATGCCTACGTTTTTTACAAGTTCTAACATTTTTATTATATTTAAAATAAAGAGAATATTTTAATACCTTTTTAGATTAAAATCAAGAATTAATGTTTGATGGAAATGATGGATAACTGAAAAATCTCATACCACCGTGTTTTACAGATATTGTATGTTGAGTGACGGAAGTTAACGGCGCGCTTTGTCAAACAGAGCGGGAAAACGAAATGTTATCTAGTTTTTACACTTTGTCACTATGTTATTAGATGAAAAAATAAGAGTACAATTATAGTGACATCAAACTGGACACGAGATTGAAATATTGAGAGGCTTCAGAAGCACATTAACTTACTTCCAATTATTATATTGGATGTTGGAATTAATTCGTAGCGATTTACAAGAGATGGCACAATCAATACACTATTTCGTTGTTACCTATAGTTCTGCATGCATTGTAAACATCTATCATAGGACGTCAGTTGCCGTTCGTCCCCGGTTCTGGAGATATAAGGTTATAAAGAATATTACATACACAGATACACACATACATACAAATATACAAGATACGCACGAAAAACTCCTTAGCAGTCGGGAAAAATGGGTTAATTTTACACACATAAAAAAAAACTTTAATGGACAACTTTATTTTAGAAATCACAATTTATAACTGAAGTCCGAAACTTAAATAGCAAATGAACGTTTAGTGATCATTCCGCTATCATAATACACAATATAACAGAATATATGCCAATCGAATAATGTGCAACATCACTATGCAGAAATGAATTACAGCTTCTTTTGTTTGATCCACACATCTCATCTCCAAGTGACAAACACATTTGATCATAAAAAATTATTATCGTCCAAACACACATACTTCATAAACCAAATTACCGCATTGTACGTATTCAGACAAATTGAAAACGTCAGGAAAACTGAAAAGAAATTCTCTATCGCCCCGAATAGAGAACTGTGAAAAGAATTCATAGAGCTGACCGAATTATTTATGTGGATCCGGATGGCTCCAATTTATGGGCCATTTTTTGCCTTTTTTATCCTTTTAACTCTGTATCCTTAAAATATAATATTTTATATTGATCTATGTATAATAAAAAAGGTCTTTGGGGCGCAGCTTTCGACTGTAAAAGGTCGTGGGTTCAACTCCCACTGTACAGTATGAATGTATATATTTTCATTTCGTCACTCTAGTAAGAAGATACATCGTTTCCCTCTCAAGTGCAAGAAACTTGTTTCTAATGTATTATTTTAAGCAACCAAAACGAAACATGCTTTAAATGAACCAAATTTTTCAACTGAACAGAACATTCTAAAATATTCCATACTGAACCTGAAATGAATAACCACCATTAGTTTATAGGAGATTGGTCGAAAATCCAAATGCATAGTGGCTGGCGGCCTGCCCGATGCAAATCATTAATTACTTCATATTGAAAGCCCTGAGGCTTAGATATTTACTTAGTACCTACAGTTTATATATGGAAATTAAAAGAAAAAAAAACTTAAATTTGACCACTTATATAATTAGTATAGTAATATAATAAAGATGAAGTATTTATGTTGTTAAACGAGCTGATCTCAGCAACTATTGATTTATTTATCTAGGAAGGTGTACCATAGATCTATATGTATGGTACAGCTTCCTATTAACCGGATAAGTTCGTAGTTTCTTCCGTTTTCCTTAATAAATAAACAGTATAATTTATTATTAAACCGTTTTGATGCAACTTAACACGATTTAATTAATAAAATCTAAGGTTTTTTGCAATGTATTTGTAATTAATACGGTTTGTTACACGGGATCGTGAATATCAAAGGCTCTACTCCCGTTTGCCTTGTTTTATCCTACGAAAAAAAGTAACTCTTAGTTGTTTCCAATCTGGCCACCCCCGAGCCGAGACCCCACATGTAAGGCATGTAAGGCAGTATAATATAATACTTAAATTATGATGAATCAGCAGTTACTCAAAGGAACTAAGTTTCCAAAATCAGTCTTATTGACTTAGCAAGTTTCTATGTAGGGATTATTACAAAGGGATTAATAATATCTGTTATGTTTGAGATACTATAACTTTATAGTGGAGTTATATGTAGAGTATAGGTCTGAAGGTAATGGTTGATGGTTCCATGGGTGCAATTTCTTCACTTTTTCCCCGCACAGTGGGACAGAGGGACACTCCCACATTCCACGGTAACAGCTAGTCAGATACACAGAAACTGTAAATATATCAAAGTAGGACATTTTAATTTCAGTACACTTTTATTTTCTGTTCAGTTCCTTACGGCATATCCTAAAAGACAATGAAAAAACGTGTAATAAAAATCCTCGAAACAGCTGCAATGTTTCTTTAAAGAATTTGACAGCACAAGGCTTTGATGAGCAACAATAAACGACGCGACGTCGCGCTGAGATTAAGGATGAATGTAATACATACATATATATATATATATATATATATTCATACATACATACATACATATATATTATGTATGTATGAATATCTATAGAATAGTATATTGTATAATTAAAATATAGGCTTTCTCTATATTCTGTATATGGTAGGGAAGGCAGTGAGAACCTAGCTAAAGACAGTCCATCCCCCCTCCCCCCACGCACCGCGTAATTTTCGAGACATTGTTGAGTGGACTTTAACGTCACGATTCATCTTATTACCGGAGATAGAGACAGCATAAAAATACAAACATGTATTCCGTAAGAAATCCATCACAAAGGCAATGCGTGTATGTTTAAGCACTGCGCTACGGTTGACTTCAATCCGTGTCTATCTATTTAATTTAAAAACAAATATAGCAGCAAAATAACGGGAATTGAATAATGTTTTAAAACAATGTACGTAAATACTGTCGTAATGGACATGATATCTGCCCGAGGCGAGGTAATGACGGTAGCGGGAGTGCAGGCGATCACGACAACGTGCCCGCACACGCGACCCGGTGTTCAAATCGAAACATAGATGTAATAGTTGTTTACTTTACGAGAAAATGATCGGGAGGAACGTCCAATTATCAGGCCAGACGATATCAATTACAAAATAAATTGATCTTATCGAGGAACGAAATAACCTAAACTGCTAATTAAATCTTGAATCGTCTTTTTCCACAACAACATGGTAATTAAGAGCCAGTTTTAGAGACGCGATCCTTTGAGGCAAATGCGTCTAGCCCCTGCTATGTGCGTGATACATCATGAGTGATAGAACTCTACGCCGCGCTTTCCCTCCTTACTAGAGTAAGGGAATGAAAATATTAAATGTTTTTTCGGCAAGACTAAATCTATGTTATAGTCGCACGCTTGAGCCCCTGCGCCACGACGCCACGACAGCTTATATTACGGAAATAATAATTTTCAATAATAGTTTATCGCATTTAAAAGCCTCATTATTATATGCAATAGGCGCTCTCATCAGCCAGCTATTTACAACTTAGAAATATCCAAGTACATTCTTCTAACATATCAGTCCCTTGATAGTCTATTTGAATATTATAACATGCGCTTTTACTGCTTTTTTTATAATTTTCCTAGGAGTGTTTATATATCATAACAAGTCGTGGCTTATAAGTATAGTAATAATCGACATTTGACCATAAATGTAACGGTTTTGGAATTGATCCCACGCTCTAGTAACAGGACAAAGCGTGGCGTGGAGCCTACGACTCAACAAGCATTATCTTGAAAATTGGGCGATGCGAAGGGAACGGCGTGTTAAGACTAGGGTCCCTCTGGCAGTATATGCGAGACGAACTCTCGGACCGTTATCAAAATTTGCAGGTGTGATTCCCGTTATGTTAAAAGATGCATACGTGGTCTTAAATGCTTTTTTCTTTTCTTAATGTGAATTGACACAAAAAATTGTAAACTATACATACTTTACTGTGATTAATTAAAAAAAGCGTTAAGTTCATCCAAACATTGAGGTCCATAACCAGACCATAACATATTATAGTTGTTACATAAGCTACGTACTACTGCCACATTTCAAAATATTTATTTATGTTTATATTTCTATCTATTCGTTCTGGTGTCGAGGCAAAGTACGGCGTCGAGTTCTGCCACTCAACACGTAATGCCTCCAGAATTCGGCAAAAAGTGGGGAATGCTCTGCCTACCCTGCTGTATGCGGGATACAGCGTGTAGCTGATTTAATTGTATTTTTTTTCTAAATCTTCTGCTAAAAAAACTTTCAACCAGATATTTTCCCTACAAGATCAAATGACAATAGCTAAGAACACATGACACATTCTAAATACCTGAGGTAACTATAACCGCAATTACATGCAGTGGTTTAAAAAAGTAAATTCTTCAGCTTCTGCATTTTATTCTTCTTCCTGGCATTAATTTTCTGCAGATTCTGCCTTCCTGCTGAACCTACTCCACTTTGCACGGTTTTCAACTTTATAATATTAATAGTTTATAAGAACTCAGCTATATAATATTAATACAGAAATAGAAGTCGGGAAATATAGATGTCCAACCCGCATTTTATTATAATAAAACCAACTCGGTATCAAATTAAAAGTACAGTCATTCAGAAAAGGTATCAATCTACAAACGTTATTCTTACATTCCCAGTATCAAAATAGCTAAGGTCATTCAATTGAATATATATTAGAAGAAAGATATTTTACATAAATTTCATCAAGAAGCCTCTTAGTATAGGTACCATACACAGACACATGTTCTAAATATTTACGACACGGATCGTAATGCGGCTATGCGCTGTGGGTATAATTCCCACACAGGAGCTTAAATTGTTAACTTAACTCAACCCGTGTATGGGGAGCGGAGTATCTGAACACCAGATCTCCTCTATCTTGCTGCATGCGGGATAGAGCGTGACATACAGATAAAGAAACATCTTAAATAAATTTTATTAAAGAATCCTCATTCTGAGCCATAACACTAGCACACGTCTTGAATACTTTACGACATGAATCGTAAAACTGTCAAATAAAAAATACAAACAGTATTTTTTTGTATTCAGACTCAGATACAAGAAGAACCCTTTTTGTCTTCAAAATATTTTTAGTTTTATTTGTAATACATTAAAATTATTATCTACGAGTATACATAGAAATAGTAAAAATGTCTATTTTTGTCTTTAAAAAAACTACGTAAAATTTCTGAATATCATGAACAACCCTCTTTAAGAATCAAGAGTGAGAATTGTATGTCTTAAGCAAGTCGCCGCCCGCGCCTCGGTTTGCGTAGAGTTTAACACGTTAAATATAAAATCAAATTTTTGTTGCGTTTTCGTAACAGTTTTGTTAAGTCTTCTTGGTCTTCTTCAGCTTCACGAGCGAAAAAAAAAATGGAAATAGATATTTATTTACGTTTAAATAAATATCTCACTTCCTCGAGTGGGAATCAAACCCACAACCATCGCGTTACAGTCACACCCTTGTGCCACTGCGGGTAATTTGCTGTTGGGTAATTTTTAATTTTTTTTGTTACAATGCATGTAGATTGGTGGAGCTCAACACTGAGCTAATCTTAAAATCGAAAAAATACAACAATATACTTCCCCAAATGAGAATAGAACCCACAACCGTTATCACACCGTTCACTGCTGCACCGCGAGAGCGGAAATACAAACAAATACAATTTTAACAAACAATTGAATCTATATTTTGTCGCCACCCAAACAAAACACCGGTAATCCTCACATGTTCATATTAAATAAGGAAAAATACAAAAAAGCACGTTCAGAGTGCCGGATTCCGCAGTCGAATGCAGGACTTAATGTGCCTTTTCCGAGTTGTTTTAAAAGCATTATTTTTTGCAAGAGAGCTTCAGACGTATCCGTTACAGCATTTATAATGTTCACACCGTCGTGTGTTTACAAATTACTATAAATTTCTCCTGTTAATGTTTAACACTGTGACGCCATTGTCGGTAGATTTATTTAGCGTTGTATACCCTATATAGCATAGATTGAGGTCTACCTACCTCAGGTAGGTAGGGTTATGATATTGCATGGTGAATAGCGCAACTCAAAGTCGCTCTTTGCCTCGTTGCCAGAGTGAGGAAATGAAAATGATAAATATTTCATTCCCCCTAGTGGGGATCGAACGATAACTATCGGGCTTACAGTCGCACGTTTCTGTCCCTGCACCACGACGACCACAATGTAGATATAATATTTATTCTGAGATATATAAAATATGGCAGTTTCGTAAAAAGTAACATCCATAAATATGCTTTATTAATATGCCCCCAGTACAAGTTGCCCGCGAGTAGTTTATTCGACACATTGCGTGGTGAGAGCAAGAATCACACAACACGTGACTGTAAATGCAATAGTTGAGGGTTCAATTCCCATTCGGCAAAATTAATTATTATTTATAAATATTTTCTTTTCTTCATTCTAGTAACATGGTAAAGATCATTTACAAGAAATGTTTCGAAAATTCGGCGAAACGTGAGAATCGGAGTGTCTTAACACTAGGTTCAATCTGAATATCCGGCCACAAATTATGCGAGATACAGTGTGATGCTGGAATAGAAACATATCCTCCATTAAAACCACATGTCTACCATTGTGAGTACAAACAGACACTTCACAATGGCGTCATCTTTTACATAATAAAGAATACTTAACACCAACAATCAGACAGAAACGCTTAATGAGAGATTAGACTAGCAAAAGAGCATTACAGAAGACCGTGAAGTTGAAAGCTCGTCGATGTTCAGTGTACCATAACGTTTAAATTAATTAAATTTCGACAAAAAAATTAAGCTTCACGCTATATCCCGCATATAGCAGAATTGACAAGGGGTACCTAGTGTTCCCACTCTCAAACACTATTATACTATTCACCATATTCCACCGAATTCTAGACGCATTTCTGATGAGCGGCGGGACCGAATCCGCGTTCCCCTTAAATGAGAATTGAACCCGAAACCGTTGGGTTTACAGATACACGCCTATGCGTCTGCGCTACGACGGCCTCTAAAATAATAATATTTTTGGTAAAGAACAAAGTATGTTTTTATAATAAGCACACTTTTACAAAAACCATTAGGTTCGGCATTAACCCTAAAATTCTATGAGCATTCGCAGCTTTTAACGAGTGAAGTTTGTATTAATAAAAAATGTAATATGTTTATATTATAAGAAATATTTTACATGACGACTTTATATGTTCAGGTTTTATTAATCATTATGTTTACACTCAAAAAATACGTTTATAAATATAAAAGAGAGATATAAACTTTATAAAAAAACATATAAGATTCGATAATAGTAATTCGAACTCGTGACTCTTGGAAGCCGCCCAAGTGCTCTGATCAGGAAGTCAAATGTTTGTTTATTAGGATACGACGAAATTCATATACCTACCTACTTTTGGTACAACTCAGATTTGTAAAAATCCCCCTACAAATATGCTAACATCATAAATAAGTAGTAACGAGCGTATT
This sequence comes from Heliconius aoede, assembly GCA_037355905.1. Taxonomy (NCBI): domain Eukaryota; kingdom Metazoa; phylum Arthropoda; class Insecta; order Lepidoptera; family Nymphalidae; genus Heliconius; species Heliconius aoede. Next base: position 1,960,917 of record JBAIZZ010000306.1, read on the forward strand.
TTATACGTTTCCAAGAGATGACGCGGGACCAATTACCAATACGTTGAAATTTTATACCTTTTGGGCGTGTCTTTGTCAAACATTATTCAATTTTAAGTTGTAAATTGAGTACTAAATCGCCAGAAAGCACATCCAAGTATATATATGAATTATTTATACAATAAAAAGTAAAAAAAAATCAGCTGTATCCCGCACACACCAGGTTCCGCCGAATTCTTGAGGCACTGTGTGTTTAGTGGCAACTTTACGTCGCGCTTTGCTTGAACACCAGAGCGAAGAAATGGAAACATAAACGTAAAACAATATTTCACTTCCTCGAATGGGGATCGAACCGACAACCATCGCGTTACATTTTCACGTTTGTACCTTGATTTTTCTATACTCCAAAGAACAGTAGACTTGGATATTTGATGTCAATTTTAGTAATACCCACACACACACACAATATTGGCATAAATTGCCTTAACACGCGGACAATAAAGTGCAAAACAACAAATATTATAAGGGGACCCCTTATAATATTTTACTTGATGATATGAAAACCTAAAAATAATGTTAGTGAACTTCCTTAATGAAAATATCAAGTAGCGGTTTAACTATAAGCTTTATCATATTTGTTCCGTTTTTACTTTCCGAGCTAGTTACTTGGAAGTTCTTTAATTTATTTTCCTAGCGTGGCACTAACAAATCAGAAATAAACTCGATACAATCCAATTGCAGTTGCCAAGGAGAATTTTACATGCAGAGTTCTTATCTCAATATTGTTATTGTCATAAACCTTATATTGTAATATTTTAAAGCAATATGCAGTATTCGCTAGGTTTCCAGACCTACAAGTATATTCGACTGACCCACATAACCGAATCTACTTCGCCGGCACTTTTATTGTAAGACTTCAGAGGATTTTCACGTCTCAGAACAATTTTATCGCATTTCCTCCGAATTGGGAGGTTGCCTATTGGACTATATGCATTATGTATGGGAAGAACTTTATAGTCACCTGTGCATGTAGTTGTGATGTATGTAGTAGTGCGATTTTTGAACCAAATTTTACTGTAAATAACATTACATAGGAATAGTAGGTTATACAATTGAGATACATTCACTTCTTTTTATCTGAGTAAACAATGTTCGAGACGTAGGTGTCGTTACACTATTTATATTTAAATTATTATTTATCCTCGCTTCATCACGACAATTGGGTGAAAAGTGGTGTTCCCTTTGCCTTTCCTGGTATAAGCGTAATACAACGCAAGTTTCTTTTATTAGTTAAGTATAATTGCTGAAAAGAAGTTCAAAACAATATTTTCTTTCCAGCTTCACAATCGTCGCCTTAAAGTCACACCCATGTGCTACTACGCCACGACGGTCTCTTCAAAACAATATAAATATCTTAAGCTAATTTTTACCTATAATTTCTAAACCAAAGTCAAGCAAACGGCCCAAGTTAAACGATTTAATCAAACCCTCTGGTGGAGCACGGAACTATGGAGATTATCACCCCCATATATCAGACAGCATGCCGTGACGTAATATGATTGACATCGCTTTTGAGTCAATAGATACGAACGTTTATAGTTGAACATGCCGAAATGAATAGGATTGTAATTGATTTAAATTTAACAAAAGGATGCTAGATAATGTTATGAATCATCATATTATATATGTCACGATGGGTTGTTTTAAACACTTGCAACCTGCAATGTGCTGTAAATATGTATGTAACTATATATACAAAAACAAATAAGTGTATTTAAAAAATTGTGAAGCAAGCGGGCTGTTATTACAGCTATGTTGGTAATAGAAAAATATAAAAAATAACAAATTTGTACTGTAAATAACACATTTTTATAAAGCTAAGAATTAGGTACATAAGACAAACAATTTCGGGGAACTGATTCAGTACACAACAGAATGAAATCACGAGCGGGTCACCAAGTAACCTAGATATGTCCAAATATTTATATTACTAATAATATACTTAAAATACATGTACTTTAAGCATATACCTGAGGTAAAAACGTTGGCGTTGAACGCAAAATTATTCGCCGCTCCTCCGCCCCTACATAATTGCCAGGGAAGCCTAACTCGTGTAATCCCGCGATTAACCGCGAGTGTGAACACGTTTTAACGTATATTTATAAATCCGGCGACACTAGTGTGTAACGTTCACAAATATTGAAGTCTATGGATAATTTATGAGTAAATTTTGTAATATGAGGATTAACTATACTTGAGATTTATTTATGAACAATTTTTTGGAGGAGATTTCTTGTAATTACTAACTGACCGCGGGCGGCTCGCCCGCTTGAATTATACGAATATTTATAAAATATGCTTATGAAATTATTTTCAGTTTAGGGGAAGAATTCTAAAAAACCACGAAATACGTGTTCAATGAAATATTCTGAAAAGTCTGAACTTTTTACCCCTATTTCATCCCTTCAGGGTTAAAATTTTTCAAAATACCTTCGATGTTTGTTGGGGAAACAATAAATGCAGTTTTGTTTAATACACCTTCCCACATTCATCTCGTATCTTCCATCTCTGCTGAGCATACTTCCCAAATATACTTCTTAATCAACCTTCATTCACTTGTAGCAACATCTTACCATTTACACTGAGTAGTCATTACAATGTTTAATAATAATAAAATTAAATTTCTTCACACTGAACGAAAATTAAGAAATAAACATTTTATTCCATTCCTAAGTAATAGCTAACTTAGCCTATATTAGTGTTCCAAATAAAAAACGAACTTGGGGGAAAAACTTGCATCACATTTAGGTATGCCAAAAACTACTTGGCAAAAGTGCAACTGGAAACAGCAAATGCTAATACTAATATATTTTTACAAAAACTGTAATTATTATCAAGATATTATTAAGCGGAACAGTTCGTTTGGTTGAACGCGCCAATCTCAGAAACACAAAATTGGAACTGAATAATTACATCAAGCCTTGGGATATCCCATTTAACTATACGAGTACTACATCACATCATCTTTCGACGTAGCTCACTATACCCAAGAGCTCGAGTACTTAGAATGTATCACGTAAGACAAGTCTATAGCCTCTATAGTATTATATGGTGGTAAAAATATCTTTCCACAACACGAGCCCATCTTGGCACAGCACCTACAACAGTGTAACCTGATCGGTAAACAAATCCGCCGATAGAGTAGACTCGATCATGTCATCAATCACGACCCAGCCATTTGAACTTCAACTGCAAACACACACATAAATTAGCAAATCATGTCCTGTAATTTTTATTTACTGCTTGTGATGTTGATGTATCACTGGTGACTTACTTTGTATAATATATAATGTCAAGAATTGAGGTGCGTTCACACTGTGCTTGTCAGTGTTATATTACTTTTCATATGCAATACCTCGCAATATCTCAAATTCAAGTGCAAAGGGGGGGAGTGTCTTGCTCTCTAGGTTTTCTCCTTCTTCTTCTACCTAGCATTAGTCCTGTCAACTGAGCCAATAAATTTGCTAAGGAAATACTTTTAAAATATATCAAAGCAATTGCAGTATCAAAATGATACGCGTGTGTTTTTTTACTCTGTCATTTGCTTGTTATTATAATAACTAAATGTCAAACATTGAACGTAACCCACGACCTAATAAGGTATAATAGCAGTTTAGCTGCATTTAATTTTTTTTTTGACATTTCTTAAATATTTTCTCTTAATTTGTGTGTAAAAAATTTTTAAATAGTTTAAAGTATTTTCTTGCAGCGCAAATACAAAAATGGAACGTCTAGATTTCCCTCCTTGTACATTCGTCATGGAAATTTTAGAAAAGGACATCAAATGGGACGCAGGAGAGAAGCGCGGCTTTGTTATCCTGTCTCGTTTCAGAGCTACGTTTACGTTTACTTGCTCTAGATTTCTAAATCCTTTGACTTAATCGTCTAAATAGAATATTATTCAGATAATTTTGTTAAAATCTAAAAGAAGAGAGACGTGTGACTGTAAGAGACTGTATATCGAATACACGTTGACGGGAATAGAACGTGGATCCGATATCGACGATATAATTGTTATGAAATAATTATTATGTTTCAATTATTTTGATTTTCCCGTTATGCAAGGTTCCTTCTACCTGCCCAGCTATATGCGGGAAACAGCAGGAAACTGTACAATAAATATATTTTCTATCTATCTAAAAACCATATTTTAATAAGATGTCGCATCTAATTCGTTATTTGAACTCTCGCCCGGGTCGCAACCTTCAAATAAGAACAAAAAAGCTTAACTAAAATTTTCTTGTGATAGTATAAAATTTTTCTAAAAATAAGATAAATTTTCTATTTTTCGAAATGTACATTTAAGTGTATTTAAAATTAAACTTACAATAATATATTATTGTAATTTCTAGTAATGATGTATAATTCTTTAAAAGTAATAAAATTATTTTTACATATGAGTAGGTAGCAATCGATGCCACTATGGCCATGATAAAGCTTATATACTTGAGGGAATAAATTATGTATATTTTGTAGCTCTGGTAATAAGACAAAGTGCATCGTTGAGTTCCGCAACACAACACAGGATGTCTCAAAAATAGGGCGGTGCATGGGAACCGAGTGTCTTAATTGTTCCTTTTTTTTTATGGGAGAGGACAAGGCAAACGAGCGTTCGGGTCACCTGATGGTAAGTGATCACCGCCGCCCACGACCCCATGTAGCACCAGAGGAGCCACAGGTGCGTTGCCAGCCTTTTAAGGTGGAGATGAAGGACACCGGGGCCCGGCATTACCTAATGCGAAACGCAGTGGCGAGGGCCACTACTTCACGCCAGTTTTAAATGTCGGGGGTGATATTAAATCCGGTCGAGTCTGCCCAAGCGTGTTGCCATTACTGGCGACGTGACTCTACCACACGTTTAGTCGCCTCTTACGACACCGACAGTACCAGGGTGATCCTATTTTAAGCCGGGACCACACGGCTAAAACCTTCCCTTTTTGGTTCTATTTTATTTTTGGTGTACAATAAATTTTCCATAACAACAGATTTCCACTGTGACACAGCTACATGTGCTACGTTAAAAAAATTACATAATAATTTAGATAATTAGGCTGTTTAGTTTAATCTGGTTGTAAACACGAAAATCCCAATAATGCGACACTAACTCGTTACACGCGTGGATTAAACGCCCTATAAAGTTGAGATAACGTATTTGTGTATATTTTTACATCAATAATATGCAATAAGTAAATTGACTCCAGTCGTGGCGCAGGGACATAAACGTGGGTTCTACTCCCACTCGAGGAAATAAAATATTTGATATTTACATTTATTATCTTCGGTAACGAGGAAAAGCGTGGCGTTGAGTTTCATCTGATTTAGGCGAAATGTAGGGATCAGAGTGCCTAATGAAAACGGGGAATTCAAAATACTAATTTCCCTGTTTTCATATGCCTACCCTGTTATATGTGTGGGATATATCATGATGGTATTTAAAAATAAATGGACAGAGGAAAATGTTCTATCGTACGTAATAACCTACGTATCTACAAGGTAATGTTCATTAGTTTCATATTTTTCTTAAAAAGAACTAAGAAATAATACATATATAATTTTAATTTCTATTTCCACCTTAAAGATCATCATACGAAGATCATGATCAACTTTTCCTATTATATTCTATTAAAAACTTATTATTATTATTATTATTAACGCTTATCAGCCACATCGAACAAAATCAGATCTGATATAGCGGTTCAACACAAGATGAAGTTCGCGAAGGGCGAATAGAGGACGCAGGAAAAATTGTCCTACGAAAAATGTGCTGACCAAGGGGCACGAGGACGTCTCGAGGATTTTATAATAACTCAATATATCATAAAGAACCTCATGAATACCTCATGAATGCGACATGTCGACGGCGCGTAAAACGACTTTGAGCGTTTGACCGTAAATTATGACCAAAATTATACACTGGGAAATAATTCGACCAAAAATACATTACGAATGATGGATAAGATTTTAAATTTCATTATTGAGTGAAACGGGTTGATTGTGTTCTCTTCGTCAATCTATACGTACTTTTCTTATCTAGAAGTAAAATCATTTCTACGACTTATGGTCTAATTGCTAGTTAGTCGTGTTGCTGTGGTTATGTTGTGCGATCCTGAAGGAATTATTATATAGGTATTTATCAAATTATATAAGAGAGAATGCGGCGTTGAGTTTCAACAAGCTAAAACATCTTTGTGCTGACAATCAAAATATCTGTAAGCAGTTGCGTACTTCTCCCCGCTTAGCAGGACGGGCAGGGAGATCCTACTGTCCAGATATTCCACGAATTCGAAACATTGCATGGTGATAGACGGAACTCAAAGGGTGGAGATGAACATATAGATTAGCGCTACAAAACACGATGTTCATACATCATTAAAAAAAGGTCACTTTACATGAATATTCATAGTAAAACGTATACACACATAAATATATAATGCTAAAAAACAAACACTCTCTCGTAATACAAGTAAATAAATAAATAAATAAACCGCTTCACGTAATCAACTGGGTCTGTAAGCGAAACTAAAGTTAAACTGCAATTTATAGAAGGATAAGTTACATCGAGCTACACTCAACCGTGGCGTGCGTTCCACTTTCTACAGCGTCGACCTGCCGCTATTATAAACGCTGGCTTTTTAATGACTTCGGTTTTCGGGCTGCAAGGACTTTTTAATTTATTTTAATATTACAATCGGCGTGTGTGTAAAGTTAGAATGAACATATTGCCATGTACGATTTCAGCTTATTAAACGATTTCCCTGAAGTATACATTTTTTACATTTTTACAGCACATGTAAAATTATTTTTTACACTCAATTAAATTTTAATTTATTACTATCAACGCATCGGTGTGTTCGATTACTCACACAAGTCAATAGTACATGTCAATAGTTTTGGTGTAGCTCCTTGTATGTATGTATTGTAGTGTAAAGTAAAAAACTAAACTCAACGATAGCAATGAATAAATTAGAAGTTTACATCCCCGTAGCAAAGTTCACACTACTTACCAACAATAATCCAAGATTACCAACTTTATAGAATACAAGAAGAAAGTTTACCTGAAACAATAATAGTGCACGTTAATTAGTTACCAGTTTCAATAAGATAATACGTAAAAGTTGAGGTTTAAAAATATTTATGAAAATAAAAAAACTTATAAAAATATTAACTAGTATATTTAACGATAATAATATATTAATTACAGTCCTATTCATTACAGTGGCACTTAAATATTATATTTGGAAATAATGCTATTATAATATAAGTAAGTTATACTCACAAATAATTTGTACAAAAGGTGACATTTGATTAGCCATTATGAGCTCGACCAGATAAATGTCAAAATATGATCTGAATTTTCCAAACATTGATACGGAGAAGAAGACGTGTATACGATATAAAATTAAATATTTAATAGTTTCATTTGTTCGCTCTGGTAATGAGGCAACACGAGGCGAGGTTCTGACACTCAGCACTCTTTGCCTCCAGAGGTCGACAGCAACTAAGAAAAGCAAGTCTGTGAATGGGAACGAAGTATCTTAGCACTAGGTTCCCAGAAACAGTTCCTCAAATAGAAGGGTATTCTATGTGAAAGACAAAAAATACAGCGTAATGATATAAAAATATTTGAAATATGTTACTCGTATCAAAGAGGGTTTAGGTGAAAAATTGAAAAGAACGAACAGTCACATTGCAGTTACACTGTGATTAACGTTGCTTGACCGAGTTTTAATTAACTGCTAATTAAAAATGGCACATCTGCTGAAAGACGTTATTTTTTTAAATAGCGTAAAGTCAATTTCACCTAGCTCAGCTCAACCTAATTTTCTAATTACCATCTATTGTAGGTTTATTTTGTTGGTATTAAATATTTAATTAGCTTTCAGCATTCAGCTTCACGCTGTATCCCGCACACAGCGGGGTAGGCAGAGGGAACCTCGGTGTTACTCGGTGTGACACTTAGTTCCCCAATTTCTGCCGAATTCTGGAGGCATTGCGTGTTGAGTGGCAGAACTCTACGCCGCGCTTTGCCTCGACACCAGGGCGAAACAAATGGAAATATAAACGTAAATAAATATTTCCCCTCCTCGAGTGGGAATCGAACCCACAATACTACTACTAATTAACTTAAAGAAGTTTAACTGCCCTCCTTGCGTGGCTCGGCCTGAAAATGTACGCCCAAGGTTTGTGGATTCCATTCCCACTCGAAAGAATGATTTGCCTTTATTTCCTCACTCTGGTAACAAGATGAAGGCGTAATGCGTCGGGTGCAAACGGAAAACGGGGAATGGAATATCCCTAAATTTTCTACCCGGGTATATATGAAAAATTGCGAATAGCTTTATGCTGTATCTCTAGTGGGGTATTCAGAGAGAACGCACCGCAAAACTATACGGTACCTGTACCTCTCTTCCGTCACTCTCTGTTTCTCATCACACGCTTTCCTCCCCGGCCATCCTTTCATCAGTCATTCGTTCGACGTGCCTTCCATCTTTAATTCCCTACTGAATATACTTCCCAAATATACTACTTTATTCACTTGTTCTATTATCTTACTATGCACATAAAACGTGAAACTAATATCACAATAAGCGCGAAACTTGTTTAATTTAAGAGTCAGCGTGCATGACCCGTAAATTGAATAGAACTATATAAGAAAATCAACTTTAACTCTTGACAAATATTTAGTAGGATGCAGCTCCAATAGCGCTGTATGCGAGCGAGCACGTGCTGTGGTCAAACGAACTGACATTCAATATAACAGGGTTAAAATTTATATGAACTTCGAGGCCAGCGTGGCGTATTGGGACAGCATATGACTTAAAATATATATATATATAAGCATTTGCAGATAAAATCAACACTGCCGCGTTCGCAATTAAAAAAATTAGACAAATTACGGACGATTGAAACTGCCCGACCAGTCTACTATAGATAAAAATCCAATATTCATTCTCCAAAAAGGAGCCGTGAGAATATATCTATAACCTAAGCGCTCTCTCTCTATCTGCGAGATGTGCGAGGTGAGGTAATCACCGATGCTTCACAATGTGTATATTATAATATTCTGTTTGTTCGACAACATATACGGTGTCATAGTTAAAAGTGTGTATAGACACACGATAGGAACGAGAAATAACGATAATTTTATTACGGCTAGTTTTCGCTTCCAAAAAGTTATAAACTGAATATAAGTATATATATTATAATAATATAAAATTCCGCAATGTCTTCCACTACCACAATTTAAAGAATCTGTTAAAAATTACTAACAATTGAAGAATATTACACTGTTCAAGAATATTTATGGAATTAATATCTATTGAATGCCATGGAGTTTAGCTGCCAATTTATGTAATAATTAAATGATACCATTGACATTGAAAAGAAACTTGAGTTTCTTGCCTGCTCTAATCAGCGGAACTGCCTTCCGAACCGGTGGTAGTTTTTTTTTATATGTTCATTCGACGATTCAAAAGTATAAGTATTTTTGAACACAGTTGACTTGAATAAACAATAATCTTTTATTTTTTTTTATTTTGTCATTCAACACCCAATATCTCGATGATTCGAAAGTGTCTATTTAAAGAAAGAATATTTTGAATTAGACTTAAAGAGAAATACGGAGTGTCCTGGTTCCCTGGTATGAGGGAAAGGCTTTGAAACTGTAAAAAAAACTTTGAACAAAACGCAATGTTAAGTTTTGTCATCCACGGCGCTGTTCCATGTTTAATGTTCACAAGAGGAAATATAATATATACTTATCTCCCTTTTCCCAATTAATTACATACAACACATTTTACAGAGATTAATCTAACTGTATATAATTGCGTTGATCGACACAAGGAGATCACAGAATGTGGGAAATTTGTGTAAATTGATCGATTCACTGTTTAATTACAACTTGTATTAACATCTTAAGCATCTGTTGAACAATTGATATTCAATCAAAATTTGCATGAATATATATGTGCGTGTGCTTGCAGGAGACGTAATGTAACGTTTTGGTATGTACGCATTACTGTTTGATTAAAAGAAAATAAATGTAAGCATTATTAGCTTCTCAGAGCATCTTAAGATAATCAAACAAAAAAATAATATAATATTACGACGTTCGCAAACAAATCCTTAAAACAGCGACCTATAATAATAGCAGCCACTCATCGTTTAATACGTCTAAACACGTAAATACACATTACACAGGTATACCTACAATATAACAACAGGTAGGTTCCATTAAAATTACCGCTCAGATTCATTGTTTGAAGCTTTGTTGCGTCAAACAAAGAAACTCCGATATTACTTTTTGTCTTCAATTTACGGCTCGAAGTGATTTTCTTGTCCTTGACAAATTTCGACATTACATATCAAGGTCATGATAAATGATATATATTTTTAAATGTTTAATATTCTTTCAAACCAATGTGTCAAGCCCTGCACAGCTCATTAGTTCCACAATGATTCGAACGGCTGTACGTTGTATGCGAAATGGCTCAAGCTGATACTAGGGTGCACCAGCCCAGAGATGAGAACAGTACTTCATATGAGGCGAAAAAAAGGCGAACGTGGGCCCTATACAAACCCAATCGTTGATTTAGCTGTCTGTCTCTCAAGAGCCTTTATCTCAAGAACGCTTGGATATATCGAGTTAAAATTCAAACCATATATCTGTATATATGGACGGTTCCTTGAATTCCTGAAAAAATGGTATTTATATTTTCATCATTTAATTTAAAAACATGGCCAACCTAGAAACATGACATTTGGCAGCTAACAAATAGAGATAGTATTTGTTTTGGAAAAAATCTAAAAACTATACATTGTTGTTAGGTCCTACAAGACAATAAAAGGGGGGCAAAAAATTGGTATTAATGCCGCTAGTTCGAGTGAGGTATTAAATGAAAGGGCTCGAGCTAAGCTATACTTGACTTTCAGAAAAAGTTGGAGACCTACAATTTTTTGTACGGATTAGTTGTTTGAAGCTAGCCGATTCACGCTTGACCGGTTTTTATATGAAAAGGCCGTGGGGCAGCAGCACAGGTTGCGACGGACGTGATGTTGAACGGTTCGATTCCTATTTGGGACAATGAATTATTCCCAATTGTTTGCTGTGCTAAGAAGGAAAAGGCGTTGAGTTCTGCTACTTAACACATAATTACAGTAACTACTGTCGCGTTTACAGACAGACATTGTGACAATACGCCAGGATAGCCGCAACATTTATAAAAATATAAATAAGCCAAAATTTAAAAAGAAAAACCTAATTTTCCTACAGAACCCGAGAAAAAAAGTAAAATCCACCATCCACCATCACAGAAATGTGAAAATTGAATCGTTGCCTCGAACCGATTTTTAGTCGATTTCGATGTTATACCTTATGCAAGAATTTCCAACGGGAGCGCGCCGAATCAAACCGTCGTCGTTTTTTATTGCACATTCACACATTGGGCCAAAAAAAAAAAGTCTCTATACAATGGCCCACACACTCGTTCCGACCTCAGCGTACCCTCACGCTGTGTTACAACGAGAACATGTCGCGGCTTGGTGCCAGATGTACTGTATGCATATTCCAGAATAATAAATTCAAATTTTTCGAATTTTAATCAATAAATTGTTACTTCGTAAATTCTAATTTACAAATAAATGTAATCAATTATACAAATATTTTATGTACCATTAGCAAAGTCTATATTGAACAAAAATTTTAAGGTTATGATTTCGATCAGTCGGTTCAGTCAGTATTACAATATTTAGTTTTTCGCTATAAAGCATAGGGATGGGTCAATATTAAGAAAATATCTTAAAAGTGCAGCTTAAAGTTGACATGAGTTTCTTTATGTCAAGCAGAATTTTAAAGGTAGACATAGATTAAAATTATATAAAAGATATAAGTAGAGGAAGTGTTTTTTTTTTAATATTTTTAAAATGTTATTCCACATTAAGAATAGAAACAGAAAGAAGTACCACTAATTAAACATTACTACGTGATACATACTACTTACTTAAGTGTTTGTCTGTTTAGAATTTAATAACTTTGTATTAACTTAATTATTTATTCACTATTTTTTATACAAAAAACCAGAATTGCCTGCTAAAATGACATGCATGCAGAAATTACGGCTGGCCTTACAATCATTCTCACCTGCATGAACTGGCGTACACAATCAGCCCCATGCTCACGCAGAAACGTCTGCAGCGTCTGAACTCCTCGAGCTGATAATCTATATCCGTTACCATTAGAACTTGTGGCAAAGAATACTCCTGGGGACGTGCCTTCTCCCATTGTCAATTAAACATTTATATTACTCATAAATTACTAATAATTTTAACACAAAATTGTTATAAAAAGAAAACAGTTTCAAGCTGTAATTTTTTGAAACATGTTATTCCCAATTTTTTATCGAATTCGAACACTATGAAATAACTAAATAGTTATTAAATTTATTTGAAAACAATTTAAATCATGTTTAGACTCACTTCGCACTCACGGTCACATTTTCATAAATCAAAATGGCAAAAGAAAGTATTTTTTCCAATCCTATCAAATCTACGTACGTCTATCAAGATCTATGTCACTACACATCACATTCTGGAATGATCTTTCATCAGTATTGGGGAGGGGAGGCTGTACCTTGCACCGTCATATCAAATATTATATCCCAACCACAAACGTTTCGAATACATTAAAATTTACGAGTTAATAACCGTTAATATTATTTAACCATCTACAAATAGCCTATAACTACTAATTACATTATGTATTTTACAATATGCTCTTAATAAAATCGTCAATTACTAAAACAATAAATTTATTACGTTTAAAATAAGGCTAAAAAGTATATTATTTGTTGGTTCGTAGCACTTGTCGTAGCAGTACGTAGCGCTCAGCCGGCGCTGTCGGCGCGCGTGTAAACACTACGCTACGGAGTAGCGTAGCAGCGTAGACAGCGGCAGTCAGTGTTTCACTGGTGACGTCACCTGCAGACTGTTTAGATTTAGAGATATGAACAATATTTTATATACATAATGTTGCAAATTAGTTAAACAAAATTTTATTTTGTTATATTCGTATGTATGGTTGAGATCGTCTTGGCGTAACGGTAAATCGTAGGGAAAAAGCAAGGTGATTCGGGTTCGAGTTATTTTAATTTTCGCCCTGGTAAGAAGAATTAGTAAAGTAAGACTTGTGAGTAAGTAGATTAGGAAGCGTAGGAGAACATTAAGAGTGGAATTCCTTCGGGAAAGGCGACGACTCGTGGTTTATAACCAAGCACTGAATCTTGGAAGGCAGCGAATGCAAAGTGATTCATATAAGATTCTCTCTTAAAAATATATGTTAACATATCACAGCCCCAAAATTAATAGAAGCTTACTCAAAATCTTATTATTAAATCGTATAAGTACTTTAATGGCAGACTAATCTTTTTAAAGACAATTAAGCTTCACAACCGAACTTTAATGGGACTTGTTCCTAAGAAGCTTAACTACTTATTTAATTACATAATTGAGCGACAAACGTAAGCGATTTTTGCTTATTACTTTAAAGATAATCGTTTTGACATAGAAAATCTATATATGTCTCATAAATAAGAACAACATACACAAATCTCAAAGGCGACACTACAACAAAGATTAGTAGTGTTTTCAATGAGGTTTTTTACCGGATCGTCATCCCCTAGAATCCCGGAGATGGCCGGGAAGGCCGCTGAGAGACACTTCTAATTACGTCCCCGTCCCCAACTCATTATATAGATAAAACAAAAAAGATGCGGCAGAAGGAACTTGATTTATACTCTGAATGTTATCTTATTCGTGAAAAAGCTTATCATCGAAATGGAGTTGTTCAAAAAATAAAAGTGAAAGCATTTGCTGAATTTAATATTGGTAGCCTTAAATTATATTCAGTAAAAAAACAAGTTTCAGGTAAAGTGTGGAAACTTCAAAGCAAATATAATATCAAATAGTCAGACCGGTTATGGGTCCGATTCCATTCAAAGAAATGAAATATTTTATATTTTCATTATCCTCGCTCTGGTAATAAGGCAAAGCGCGGTGTTGAGTTACGCTTCTCAATACAGAATGTTTTAAAAATTCGGTAGAAAGTGTATGTGGTACGGAAATGACCTAATTCGAATGAATTGTCCTAACACTAGGTTTTAGGTTCTCTCTGCTTGCTCTGTTGTATCCTGGATACAGCGCGATGCAAAAATATTATACCAAATTAACCAAAACTAATAATACTTTAACGAATATCGATTCGGTGACATACATATTAATTTTCTCGTTTCGTTAACACAAAGCGCGATGTGTTTTGGCCGTACTGTATGCAGGTTAAAATTTGAAGATTTGAAGAGAAGACCCTCAATATTACTAACTATTCTTTTCAAGTTTCATTTATAAAAATTATATAAAATGAAACTTGGGCGCCTTACTAAGAGCTCTTCTAGTGCGAATATATTGTTCAGGTGGTCGATTTACTATGTGCTTTTAAAATTACAATTTGAAACATGTTTGAATTGCTATTCCCACGTTTATAGGAAATTCAATATCCGTTCACTCGTAACCTGCAGAAATGTCGTCAATATATGTATCACGATTATAAATAACACTATTCTTACGGCTTTCTTTGCCTAAAAGGTTTCGAGATCTATATTCTATTTAGATTCCCGCTGGATACCTCTTATAGAGAGTAGGTGGAAGGAATATAACCCCTGTTAATACTCTGGTGAGTTTCAGCACTCAATTTTCGAATGAGAATCGACCTCACAATCATCGTGTTATTTTGGAATAATAAGTAAAATCACTGATAATAAACTCTTTTAAAAGGAGGTGAAAGGTGTTGGGCATAGATTTGAATCCCACTGAGGGGAATATATCTAATGCATATTTAATATTTTTATTTCTTCTGGTAAGCCTTAAGAAGAGGCCGCTTAGCGTGCACTGTTCACTTTAAATTCAAATTCAATATATTCTTTATTCAAATAGACTATTATAAGTACTTTTGAATCGTCGGATGAACATATGGACAACACTACCACAAGTTCGGAAGGCAGTTCTGGTGATTAGAGCCGACAAGAAACTCATCAGTTGCTCTTTTCGATGTCAATGGCATTATGATTGAAATATATGTAATTAAAAGGGCGCACAAACAATTTCTAACTGCATGTAGCTGCATGTAGCTAACATTATTATAAATAACTAGAACCTAACAACTAAATAATTAAAATATACTAAGTTAATGCAGGTATAGCAATATATACATTTTAAAATATAAAAATGTGGATAACCAAGACAGTAAGAAGACTGGGACGAGCCTAAAGAAATCATCGGAAAGTGAGGAAAGGAAATGTTTTAAAGGGAACCGATTGTTTAAACACTAGGTTCTCAGATTACCGTGCTACGTGCGAGATATAGCTTGAAGCTAAAAACAACTATAATAAAAAGCAACTATCTATTCTCGTATTTAAATTGAAACAAGTATATCATAACGTTGAAGGTTACTTTATTCATGACACCCAAATTTTACGGCATGGTACGGCATATATTCCAGCAGTAAAACTAAGCGTAAAAACAGCTGGCTGTAACGGCGCGCCCCAATTTACGGAACACTTCCTCTTTATGTACAAATGTGTATCAATAACCCCTAAACTTTGTCCTGCGAATCAATAGCGCGGAGAAAGTATTACCGAATTTGATATTTTATATTCGTTGTTAAGTTTTATTTTGGTCGATTTCTTATTTGCTACAAAATATCTCAAAATTAATTTAAATTTAATAAACATAACTTTTCAATGAAATATGTAGAACTAGCAGTCGCCCGCGTTGTTGTTTCGATGAACTAATATAATATACGGTGAAAGAAGAAAAGAGAAATCTTTTCATAGTTTAGAACTGCCTTCCGAACCGGTGGTAGCTTTTTGTTTATATATTCATTCGACGATTCAAAAGTTCTTACATTAGTCTACTTGTTTATATAACCAATATTAATTTAGGGAAATTAATAATTTGTAATCATATTGTAAGTTACGACTACCGACTATATAAGAAAAAAATTCCATACTAACGAATGATCTTCAATTTTTTTTAATAACTTCACGCTATTAAAGTAGCTTCATATAGCAACTTCATTCCCATAAGGCAATTCCATTCCGAACATAATTTATTTCGAGTGGAAATCGAATCCACAACAACTGCGTAGTGGTTTTAAATATAATTATCTCATAAAATATATTTTCGTACATACAATATTTATTTAAGTTAAAATATATGTACTATAGATAGCTAATCAGTTTTATATAGATAAAACTGTGAGATGGCATCTATTTTTTGATGCCGTGATAAAAAGGCGTGCAGCAGTCACAACTTAATATAAATCTGAACGATACGACGGGTCTTGTCCATTTTCGAGGATGAGAAAAACGGCGAATCGTAAGCATTTCTTTTTAGGGAAATATAACCATCTACACCATCCACAACTACTTTTTTGTATTATATAAAAATAAATAAACATTTTTACCAAAATATGTGCTGCTGATTGGCTTCACGTTGTATTCCGATTACATTACGCAAAGTAAAGGGAGCTTAACGCCCTGCTGTCTTATGTCAAAGCGAAATTCGAACTTACAACCCTCGCTTCTATAGTCTAATGTAGTGGCGTTGCGCTAAGAGAGATTCATTGTTACTATTAAAATTTAAACATAGGCTAAGTGATATTTCTTAAAAAAGCTATTTGTAAAATTCAAAGCAGTCAAAGTAAAAAACATGAGTCCTACAACTGTAGAAAAACTTGTTACTCAAGAAAATGATAAAATAATAAAAAAATCATAAAGATCCTTTTCAGCTTCAGTTTCAGGGCGGACAAAGGCGTCAAGGAGATCGCGTTTATAATTGAATAGCTGGCCTGAAGTTCCTCTGATTGCCGCCGGACCCGGACCCGGACCCGGACCTTCACTTAGGTAAATCTGGTCGGGGCGAATTCGTAAAGCGTTGAGAACTTGAGACGATTTATTAAATAAATCGAAAATTACAGAAAGTCCGCTTCATTTGATTTTGTTTAGTATAATTTATTTATAGATTTAATTGTGATTGTGTTGTAATGGAACTGAATTAATGGTATATTTCATATCAGGGAGCCTGGCCTGGCCTCACCTAGTGTTCTCTGCACTCAGTTCTGTTCATTTTGAAAGCATTGAGTCTTGTGTCACGGACCTCTTATATTATAAACGATAAAGTGAAATTTAAAACTTCAACATTTCACTATCATCCCATACTCCAATACCAACAAGAGCATAACAAAACTAATCAACCTAACCGATGTTAGCTTACTGAGGCAACAATTTACAGTCGCCGGGGCTAAGGAAACTAAACTTAGATAGTTCCTATCCAAGTGGTTAGCCCGGAGAAAATAAATGTGCGTTTGAATAAAGTATCTGTGAACTGGACGAATTGTATATTTGGGCAAATATAAATTGGACTATTGATTGAATATTGATGATTGAACTTTGCCATGATGCACCGAAATATTTTCCAATTCCATCACTATCATGTACTTACCTACATACATGTCAAAGTGATAGCCTCCTTTTTATGAAATGGATTAAAAGTAGCCTAAACATTTAAACAATATGTGCTCGTTCGTGTGGGTGTTGCGCGGATTATATGTATCTTTAACAGATACATTGCCAAGCTATAAAAGTATTTTAACACATTTCTTCGTAGTTATATTCTGAAATAATATACAAGTACAAGTATAGGCTCACCAGCCAGTCTCTCCTAATGCCTGGTAATTCAATAATAATTGAGTTATCGTCTGCAATCGCCGTTGCGCCACCGGTGACACTTTGAAACATGAGCCAACTGATTTATTGTATGCGTTTATTAAATACTAGTTACTACATGTGGCGCCGTATGATATTTGTACGCATGTCAACTTGAGCGTAGGCTGAAAAATTAACATTTGCCAGTAAATTAAATATAAGTATAGGCAGAGAAAACTTAGTGTGAAAACACTCCCTTCCCCACCACCCCCAGTTCAAGTTTCGAGACATTGCGTTTCCTTGACAACGCCTTGATCTTTAACAATACTTCTTTTTAACTAATTAGTAACATATAAATTGATAATACTAGTTTCACATTATAGAGATTTAAAGAAACTTAATTGAATTAGAAGGACATTTCTTGGCTGCTCACTGATAGCGTCTTATTTATTAAGTATAAAAAAATCAGCTTCAAGGTTTTCCCGCACAGCAGGCAAAGCGGACACTCCCTCCACTCCACTCACATTTCCTACTTCCATCGAGACATTAGGTGTTGAGTAGCGGAACTCAATAATATTTTTTTTAAAAAGAATGAAATTTAAATAATATAACTGGCCTTATACATACCAACCTATACAGAAGCTAATTAAAAACAGGAAAAACTGCCGGTTAAAGTATAAAACTGTCAGTTATTTTAACAACATCATAAAAGTAGCAGTTTGTCTCGATACACCGTAACTGCGTTTGGATACAAATTGATTTATGCAACGATCCATCGATACAGTGGAATAAGAGCGGCCTGATTTACGATATAGCACTCTAGTGTTTTATACGTCGATATATTTTTTACATGTATTGTATATTATTAGATGTTTTTTATACCTTTCTGCATACAAATATATTGAACTACTATTCAAATATATTTTGAGGCTGTGGCAGGCAGTGGGACGTCATCTCAATGTAAACACGACGGTTGTGAGTTTTTATCCTAAATCGATATGTTTAAGTTCCCCGCTCCCCGCAACTGACTGACTGGTATTTTTAATCTCTCTTCTAGGTTTATACATCACCTCGATTCATGTCAACTATGATCGCGAAAATTAGAACAATTATTTTAACCGGATTAATCGCGTATAGTTAAGACTAGCCGATCTGGGCGGCTTCGTATATTTTTTATTTATTAAATATATTTATGAAATTATTGTCAATTTAGAGGATGAATTCTCAAAAACCGTGAAACACTTGTTCACTTAAATATCAATGTCGAATTAAAAAAAATCCATACAAACTTATATATATTCCGTGTATATATATATATATATATATATACACGGACTGCAAAGTATTCGAAACGTCGGGTTTCCAAAAATTTAATATATTATTAAATATACGTGATAGATCCGGTTAATCTAAAATATTTAGTTTCTTTTCGTGAAAAGCACTTACTAATTGTTAAAATTACCTGTAAGAATAAAGAATTAATATGCATGGTATTAATATAAAACAATATTTGTGGCGCAGGGGCTCAGAATCTGACTACACGTATATGCCTATACACTCTATACACTCGAACACTGCCGCAAACGCAGGTAGAATTTAGATTACAATGCGAGCTATACACCATATCACAGCATAACACTAACAGTACAATTACCACCATTCCAGGCTAATTCTCGGACTCGACCCACCCGTGTGACGCGCGTACAAAGCGATGATTACTGTATCAACTAAGCTCGCTGGCTTTTCTGTAATTCTCATTTATTATTATTTATTTTCTTTTTTTTTCATTAGTTTCATCCTGTATAACTCTTGAAGTAGACAAGGCAGAAGAAGTCTAGTTTTACGACTTGGTTCCATGCGCACCGTCCTTGTCTTGTTAACAGAGAAAATATTAAATATATAATTTTCTTGAGTGGCAGTCGACCATACAACATGTCGCATTTACAGTCCCACGCTTGTGCCCTTGAGCCACGATTGTTGTCTATGATATTTCTTTTAGTTATTTCTGTTTTACCACGTGGGCTTAAACACAGGTATTGTCTAATATGCAAGCAAATTTCACTGGCAGTGACACAATAAAGTATTATTTTTTATTAACATCCAACTTATAAAGCAGGAAAGAATGAAAAAAAAACCTAAATATAAAAAAATTTTTACAAGAAATACATTTTACAAAAAAATAACACTAATATCCAAACAATCTATGGAGTACAGACCGCACGGGCCCACATGGCCGCGTTCACTCACCGGATGCAGTAGGCTGAGAACGACCTTAATAGAGCTGATCAATTACATCATCTGAGCATTTCTGTATGGGACTACTATCTATTTTTAGAGTACAATTCATTGTAAGTTCTCTGTTCTCCACAGTCCGCAATTTTCGAGACATTCACTTCCCCGGATGAGTACCCGTCATGTTTACACAACTTTATTATTTAAATACGCCGTATCCAGCACATAACAGGATAGGCAGAGCGAACCTGAATACCCCTGCCCCTCGACGGCCTCTTATTATAGCACCTTAGCATAAAAATCAAACTCCAGTCACCGGGCCAATCTTAATTATGCCTACTCGTACGAAAACATTTTCTCACGAAATTTTTCGTTGGCATGTCCCGTTTCTATGAGACCGAGTGGCGTCGAGTGATGTGAGAAAATACGCTCAAAACGTATTTATGTGCTAAAAATATTCTCGTATTATTAGAGGCCAGTCGTGGTGCAGGTTGCGATTTCGATTCCCGCTCGAGGAAGTGATTATTTAATATCTTCATTTCTTTAAGACTCTCTTACATTCCGACAATGGTAAACGCTGCATGAGTAATACTTAGAACGTCATGAGGTGGGTAGAGGTACGAATGAAAAAAATCCTCTTAAACAAAATTGAACCTACAACCATTCCACACACACCAATATTACTTAAACGCGACCAAATTGCACTAAAAGGTTCATAACTCAAATTCGGTCACACAAAACCTCGAGACTGCGCCATCATTCATAGCAAATGCCCGTACGACTCGAACGAAACGAGTATAATTACCCCATTAGAGAAATAATAGAGCTATAGGTCAACTTACCGACCCCGGTGGTAGCCCATTCATATTCAATTTAGGTTTAAACACTTTGTACCGACCATTATCGTAAATTTGGGCTGGAAACACTAAGACGTCTAAAACTTACCACGTTCGGGATTGAACTGGATTTAAAAGCAATTTAACGTAACGGCACGCGTTAACTAAAATAACTAAATACAATGTACTAAGAGTACTATTTTCCTATCCTTGAAGACAAAGGTTTGTAAATATAATTAGTATTTTATTTATTTAACGAGTCTGTTATTGTTAGATAAAAGTAAGTTAATATGTAATTAGCATTTATTTAGAAGTAAATTTATATAGAATTAAAAAAATCAGCTTCACGCTGCATTCCGCACACAGCAGGGTAGGCAGGGGAACCTAAAGTTAAGACACTCCGTTCTCCACTTTCCGCCGAATTCTGGAGGCATTGCGTTTTGAGTGGCGTAACTGAACGTCGCCCTTTGCCTATATAGATCACGGTATACCTCGCATGTAGTAAGTAGGGAAGAAAGAGAGAACCTAGTAATAAGTTCCGTCCTTCGCTTATTGTCTAATTGTTTCAAAGCAAGCCAATAAAAAATATCATTCCTCGAATGGAAATCGAAACCACAACCATTGCGTTCACTGAGAGAACGTGAGACGATGTGCCAGAAGCCTCGACGTGCTAACGATTAGATTATTATACTCACTTAAATAAGTGATACATTTAAAGTACTAATAAGAGATAAACTGTTAAATGTTACGAATTTTTTAGGCACAAGCGTTCATTTTGATTGCTCGAAAAGCAATTGAAAAATGGCAGGAACTATTTTTTTTTTATTTATTAAATCTTCAGAATGTAATGTCCTTAATAGTATTAAAATTCAGTACAGTCAAAGAGGTTTGATTAGTAGTAATACATTCAAAATACAAAAATACTTTTGCCCCAATTTATTGTATAGAAATATATATATATATATATATTGTTTAGATTTGAATTTGTCTGAACTAGATATTTTAGGACAATCGATTTACACACGTCTATACCCGCCCACATCTGGCGATCAAATGAACAGATGTTTCTAAATTTAGTGGTACCAAAATGAATGAACTTTAAATGCGTGCGCGCATATAAATAGTTGCCATGACCGCCAGTTCTGGCAGATAAGAGACGAAGAGTCATGTTCTTGTTATTTTTGTTACTTTTATAGGTTTTCTTAATACATTGACCGGCATGTTGTATTTTAGTATTCATTTTAATTCTGCATACGCATGTTTCTTTCAGGACGAGAGGTTGGTGTCACTTAGTCGTTTCTAAGCTTAAATGTCCCAGAAAGTAATGATTTTGCTAAATACGTTACCACATATACGGCAACTCGTAGCAGGACAAGTAAGTGTGGTGTTTATCCCAAAACAATGGTACTTACAATCAGAAGGTACATACGCTGTACCGCTGCGTCACGACAGTAATATCTGGAGATTGAAATGTACGTCTGATGAATATTCGTTTACAAAACACCCCGCGACATGTTAGTGCCCTTTCAAGCGTGATACTACAACACCGAAACGTATTGATGGCATTTTCTACTTGTATTTGAAAAAGCAATAAGTTTAAATATAAAGTGATTAAAATATATTTCCATCCGACTCCAGCGAAGCTGAAAAGGAGGGTTATGTTTTCAGCACGTATATATACATATACGTGCATATACATGCATGTCCGTTCTCTTGTAATTATTAAACCGGTGAACCGATTTAAATGATGATATCGTTGGATATATGTCACTGTATATATTCATTTATAATATACTTCTTTGTAAAGATGTTTAATAATAATGAAAAAAAAAACCAATTAGTATTTCTTACTAATCATAGACGAGGGTACAATTATTTCCTATTAGAATTTTATTACTAATGTTAGGTACATTGCGCGTTGAGTGATTCAACTTAATGTCACAAAGTTTTCTTCGGGACACGAAAGGAGTACTTTAAATGTGTAGGAAATGACGCATATCAATAAAAGTGCGTGGTAGTCTATATTGATTCGTGATGTTATCATCTCTTTTATTATCTTCTATACTAATATTATAAGAATAATTAAGCAAAGTCACGAAGGCCAGGTTCTTTGAAACCTAAATACTATATATTTTTAATACAATGACTGATATGAATATCCAAAACAAATTGAATTGATTCATAAATATTTTCTTTTTAGAGTAATAATATAGACAGATGCATGTAATAATTCATATTATAAACAAACAAAATGACTGCTACTTAATACATTGAATCTTTTTCTCATCAAATGTTTAACGCTAATTTAATATTATGTGTTTATTTATTTAACTTCTCGCAATATCTGCTTATAGCGGAGTAGACAGATCGAACCTAGTATTTAAAAATTTTATTCTTCACTTTTCACCCAATTTTCGAAACATTCCAAAATGAGTGACGGAATTTGAAGCTGCTCTTTGTCTTCGCTTTCATACTTCTTCCAAATTAAATAACTCTATTTTTTTCTTCTTAAAAGGAGTCGATATCATTCACGGTAACATTTTTGTTTTTAGCACTGTCAACGCCATCTACAGTGGGGTGCCCCAACTATAAAGGAAAATGTACAAGAAAGGTCGTGTCAAAATTTTCCCCAACTATTACTCCACACTTCCGCTAGAGGCGACACTTGTCGTTTTACACAATTACAATAGAAAAAGCATAACTTATGGCGTTACAAGACTTCAAATTACATAACCACTCGACTGTGGTGATTATATAAAATTGTTAACATTATAGTATACAACATGGTTTTTTATTACTATTAGGTTTATCTGCGGTTTTATTAAAACGATTAATGGGATTTAGCATAGCCTGTATATATATATATATCTCACTCGATAAATTAACTATTCAGGACAGAAAGAAAAATTAAACCAGCAGTTCTTCAGATTAGCGCCGTCAACCATACAATATCTTCAACTTTATAATATTAGAGTATATTATGTTAATATTAATAATAAAAATACTAGAATATATTAAATAAATCAAATAATAAACTTTTAACATTGTTTGTAGAAGAGTCTGACTATAAGCGGTGGTCGTGAATTAGAAATCCACTAGAAATATTTTTATTTTTTCGAATATTTTCTTTTCTATTGGTCTTTTGTCTAAATGGGCCACAAAGGAAAGGTGAATGACATTGGACTAGCGGCCGAGATTTTCTATGCCCATCTAAAAAAATGATAATATTAGCAAAATATCTAAGTGATAATAAAAATGTGTTATTGAAGAAAGTAGAGAACTTGGGGTATTATTATAGCTCACTTAAAATAATACATAATTACTATAACGTAATGAATCCTGAAGTTACGGCATATATTAATAAATAATAACAAACGCTATAGGTAAAATATAAACTCAAAACTAGATTTTGTTTTAATATTAAATAAATATCACCTCGTGAATTATTATGCAATTAATTTATAAATAGAAAATAAACGGGTGGAAGTCAAAGTAAAGTTGTTAAAAGGCGACATCTAGCGAGAAAACTTAGAATCTTTAAACTTAACCTCTTAGTAGCTATTTTTGGTGTTAATAAAAGTAAATTTAAAATATATCAAAATAGGTTAGTTTTTTTAAATTTCTTATTTTAAATTGTTCCTGTGTCGTAGTATTAACTAATTTTTATTTCCTCTAGTTTTATCAAAGCTTCACGCTATCATCACGCTAAAAATTCGGTTTTTTCCCCGTGGCTAGCTATTCCAAGAAATCCTCTCTATTTTCTTTTGTTCGTCTACATTCTTTTCTAAGCAATTTAAATAACAAGCTTAAAAAGAATAAGAGAATGTAAGTCCAGTAGTTTCATTTGTGCGCTGTTGCTCATTCTGTAGTGGAAAACTTTTATTCCATACACCCATGTAGAAAATAAGAATTAATTTTGACGAAGTAATAGAACATATAATTTATTTCTAAGTAAAAAAATATGTATTTTAAAATATTTTGATTAAATAAAATCTCATAACTCTAAACCAATTCTACATATATTTGTGTTATAAATGCTTACGTTACAGATTGACGTACCGACAGCGTTCAGCTCAAACTATTCGGCATGTATGTAATATCAATGAAATTTGGATTGTGGAGTTTGGGTATGTGGAGTAGAACTGAGAGGGGATTTTTCGAAATTATTATTGAAAAGAGAAAAAAGGAGTTTTTACGTTTTATAATTAACAAAAACGAAATGTCGGACTGTAAAAAATAAAGCCATAATACAATTTCTATTCAAGCACTGTCTTTAAATAAAGTATCCTCTGAAGACAAAGAAAGGAAAATCAGTCGAAGGTAGAAAAGTTTGAATAATTCCGTCGATTCGGCCGCCTTAATGCCTTTTATGATAATGATTCCAAAACGTGAAAAAGGGATCCATCGGCATAATACGAAGAGGCTTATCTGACTTTTAAAACTGTTTATTTACCTTATTTCAATTAACCATCTTTACTAAAATTGTAACTATTTATGTTTTTATTTCCTTGCTCAGGAAGTTAAAGTTGTGCGTGGGGGATGGAGTGTCTTCACACCAGGTTCCCAGGTATCCTGTTGCTCAATCAAAGACCAGTGTTGGTAATTAAATCCTGTATTCTGATAACCAGGCTAACCACAAGGTGATGATTGATTGTTCTACTGAATAGTTTAGAGTTTATGTGGCTTACGTAGCTGAATCGTACATAGTAACTTTAACAGAGTGGAGTGGGTACAAATGATTGGGATGGTAACCTTTATCCTAGCCATACGAAACTAACGTAAATATAATTACTGTTTTATCAAGTAGTTTATAAATATAATTTATAAATCATCTCCATAATATAAAAAATATATAAATAAGCCAACTAATAATATAGTAAACAAATTATAAAACTTCTCTTTAAATGAAAAATACTATAACCTTTTAGTAACATATAAAACTTAAAAAGCCATCGATCCTCTCCATCTCTACACAATATAATCTCTAAAGATGTACTTAGCCTGGATGATAACGTCCGCTGAGCGGATATTATTCGTCGACACGACTATTCAGTAACGCTTGTGAATCTACTGTACGGTATACGAGTATATCTTTGTCAGGGTCGGCAGAGGAACCTGGGAATCTGGTGTTAGCACACCGCTCCCATTAAGAAACTTCCGTTCCTCACTAGTTAATGCCAATGATGGAATGTGAAAAATCCTTAAATGTACAATTGTTTTTTATCGCAAACAAAATGTTACAAAAATTTATGAAATTAAGATGTGACCGACTGATGTACACTATGTTTATGCGTTCAAATCCAACTCGCTGAGGATATTCAAATTTATGCTACAAAGTATACAAGGTTTCGCCTTCTTCAATTTCTCTACATAAGCAAAAGGCGGTCGTCCAAGAGCGTAAATAAATTGCAAATAAATACTTGTAATGGTTTTTAATGCAATTTAACAGATGTAATTTACATAATTCTATAAAATAATAAAACGGAGTGACTTATCACTTAATTCTCAGAGTTTTGAAATTTTATAGAAACAGATATAATTTAAATGTCCATTCAACGTAATATAGTGCATATTGCAAACGCAAACGCAAATTAACGACCTTGGGGCTGAACAAACGAAACACGGGTAAAATCTCAATTGTTCTATAGGACATAAAGGCTGAAAGACGTACAAATAATATTATCAAGAAAATGAGTTATTAAATTTTTTTCGTTTAGTTTTAATATATATTTCCAGTAGCTTTTGTGTTTGTATGCCACATAATATATTTTCAGCGTCCGGCTCAACTGCGACCGCTGGTGATCCAAACAATCAACGTAATGGACTCCATGGACTATCTAAAATAAAAAGAAAATTTCAATTCGAAACAGTAGTTATTCAGATTAGTTCCTTTCAATCAAATTCTTCATATTTTTAATATTATTTTAAGTACTGTAGAGCAAGTTGTATCACTGTAGGTTAAAGAAGGCTAGAACAGCCCGCTTACTCTAATTAAACAGGAAAAAGAAATATAAGTTCCTGTACTTATATTTCTTGTACTACCTTAGTGGAATTCGAATCCACACTAATTTCGTTGTTGAAGATTTTCAGCCAAACATGTTAAGTGTGCCACGATGGCGCCACTTCCTCAGTCGGTTGGTAGACACAACGTCGCGACATGATCACGCATCAGTCTCTGAATATTAGTTATGGAATATTATAAGGTATAGGTTTAAGTCTTTAAGTTTTGCTTAAGTTTTTTGCATTAAGTTTTACTTATTTGTTTCTCATAAATATAATCATACAAATGCACCTAGCTAGCATTCATTACTAAACAATATAAATACCTAATAGATAGCGCTTGCGTTGATTGGCTTGCGCAGACACAGGTAGTTTGCCTTGACAAGGTCAAACGGCAACCGGTTTCTAGGTCCCCGAGTAAACATTCATTCTTGGAATTCTTTCGTTTGCATTTGTGACAACTTAGCTGGTTGCCATGTCTTATGGCACTAATAGTTATACAATAAAAATGGTTTTTTAAGGAAAAAAGGAATAAGATATAAGATCACTTTGTTGTCCGTCTGTCCGTCTGTCGAAAACCTTTATCTCAAGTACGCTAGGAGATATCGAGATGCAACTCAAACCATATACTCAGATCTACGGCCGCATTTCCTGAAAAAAAAATATATTTCTTTATTTACGAAAAAAGATTTGGCTGTTTATATAGTAAAAAACTATGTGTAATTCACACTATAAATGGAATCAAAATTTATAGGGTACTTCCAATTGACCTAGAAATTATAAAATCGCAGCTAGCATCTACAGGTAATACTAGTTTACGAAAAAATACATTTGTGGTAAAATCCTAAATATAAACCCCTTAAAGGGGGGGGGGGGGGACATTTGGTATTAAAACCGCATCATACAAAGCTCGAGACCTTCAATTTGTGTACGACACCCTAGGTGGGCGAGCCCGAATCGCGCTTTACCGGTTTTGTTTTAAGCCTCATGCTATACATATGGCAGGAAGATAACTTACATTGAATGGCGAAACCAAACGCCGCAACGGATAGTCCTCGAATTTATTTAAAAATATTTGTATTTTCGAGTTTCTTTTATTTGTAAAAAGTAATTTTTAATGCAAATCTTTTTAATAAATATTATGCACTTTGTTAGTCAAGAGTGTTTAAACGCTTGGATCTGTATACGTCTCCCACAATAGTTATATATATATTAAGTAATGTCTTAAGTACATACCTATTACTCATTGCCTACATTTCACTTTATCTAAATAATACATCTTTTTATATATAATACTGCATGTAATACTAGTGCCCACAATCAAACACAATGACAGGCTGTGGGTTCGATCCCACTCGGGGGAATAAAATATATAATATTCTAATTTCCACGCGAATCAACACGTAATGTCTCATGAATTCAGCGGAAAATATAGAAGGGAATATAATATGGAACAGTGTCTTAACACTTGCTTTCCGTGTTCCCTCTGTCTACCCTGCTATTAGCGGAATACAGTGTGAAGGTAGTATTAATGTGTAAAACCCCTCTTCTATAAAAAGTTCAAGTTCAATGACATTAAAAATCATGAATCTCTTTTGAATATGTTTTAAATAAAATACCATTGGTTTTCGAGGCTAAAATAAAGTGACTGTAAAGCCGACTGGTTGTGAGTTCGATCACTACTCGAATTATATTTTTTGAACAAATTAAATATTATTAGAGCCAGTGAATAATAATAATTCGTACCCCGAGTGCGAATCCACAACCGTCTCATTTACAATCAACAGCTCTACCACTGAGCGACGACGGTAGCAAGGGCTATACCTAAAAACCTAAAGGTTGACAGATCATCAAGAACCTGCAAAACATGTCACTGGGTCCAGACCGCAAAGGGTCAGAACCTAAGCTTGTCATTTAGATGTAAGTGGTAAGCTCCGTATAGTTTTTAATTAACTTTGTGAATGTCACATAATTGTTCGTTTGTGTTTGTTTATAGAAAGCACTTGTCAGTTTTGAGCTTTTGTAAAAACCTCAAACTTTTAAACTTTCATATTTCTAGGTTATTCGGAAGTACTCTATTAATTTTGATTCCCTTTGTAGTGTCAAAATACGCGTTTTTTGCTATTCAAGGCTATTATTTTTTAGGATCTAACCAAACAAATGTATAGTTCTAGATTTCTTCCTGAACTAATACTACCTTTGGATACTAGCTGCCAAATTTCGTAGTTCTATGTTAACCAAAAGTACCCTATTAATTCTAATTTCCTTTATAGTGTCGAAATATGAGTTTTTTGCGATATAAACATATCTTTTTTTATGTAAATATAAAAATATTATACTTTTTATCAATCACGGAGACGGCTCCATAATTGATAAAAAGTATAATGATTTTAGTTTTATGGTTTGAATTACACTTCCTCGAGTGGTAATCGAAACCACAACCGTCGCGTTTACGCACGACACCCTTGTGCCACTGCGCCGCGACGGCCTCGACACTCGTTCCTATATGAAAATAGAGTACTTTGTTTGGGCAATGTTTATAGGAGCGTAGCAAGTGTTTAACACAAATGTATATTCAACCTTTTACTCACGATACAACAAACACATTTGATCTTTTACGTCTACTGTAATTAATTGAGATGAATTTTTCATCAAATGTTTATTTACTTATTAATTATATACTATATTATTTATAATATATATATGTTTTCGTCTCGATGAATCCCGCGAGTAGGATGGTAGTCAAAAGGAACCTAAGGTTAACGAACGTTCCCTCATGCGCAGCCTATTTTTCGAGATTGCATGTTGCGGGAATGCATGTTCCTCGAGTTTCTCCTTTGCCCTTTGAAATTATTTATTTTTTTAATACATTGTAATTAATTAGTGAAATAGCAAATTGATGCCGTCATTGACGTTTGTGGGTTAGATCTCGCTGGTAAGACGTTGGAATCCGCTCAATACGCAGTTGACATTCCTAAAGGTTATTCTTCACTATTAATCATAGATGTACATTACTTCTTTCGTACTAAACTACGTTTCAGTCGACTTAAGGGAAACGTTTCCTACATACGCCGATATCTGGAAGCATTGCGTGTCAATATCAGAGCGAAGAAATGGAAATATAAATTTAAATAAAAATTTCATTTCCTCGAATGGGGACCGAAGAACCCACAACCCGTCGTGTTTACAGTCACACTAAAAAACCAAAAATAATATTTAAAAAAATCAAACTAAGTCAAGTAATTTATCAAAACACAAAAGCTGGTCCGGGACTAGGGATGGGATCGTATCGACCCGTCTAAATATAAACGGGCGACAACCGCCCGAACAGGACTGATGCTTGACATCATCAAGTAACACTTCGGGACTTCCTTTACTCTTATACATTGAGGAATAAAATGTAGCTTAAGATTAACCTATATAGGTCTTTGTATTTGACTCTGCATACTATTTAGATTTAACAAGTACTGACAGATAGACAAACCTTTATTCAAGAATATAGTCAGTTACATAGTCATCGCTCGTTATTTATATCATATATATTATTAATTTTACGTATTAATTGCAAAACTCAACGCTGTGACTAAAGAAAATATTAAAATAAAATATATCGATGGAAGATCGAACCCAAATGTCATTTTATTTCTAGAAATGTGCTTTCCTAAGTAAGAAAACTATTTCGATAATAATCTTCATTAATCGCTCTTAATGGTTCCTAGCCTAAAAATGTGATCATTATAGTACCTACGATTAGGGTTAGAGAATTAAACAAGTTTCAAATGAAAATGTCTGGATTCCGTAGGTCAAAATTAGCTGTTACACGTCAAAAAATATTACACGTTTATGTTTAATATTATAGCTGATTGAGCAGAGTAGATTTCTTCCGCCTACCCTGCTTATGTGTGTGATACGAATACAGAGTATATATAAAAGACCAATACCATATCATTTTGCAATAAATTACCTCAAATATAAATAATAATAAAAAATACATTAATACTGTACACAGTTCTAAGTTAAGTAATCTGTAGGTCTGGACGCGTCGTATCGACCGTTTTAAATATAAATTATACGCGCGGCAGCCGCCCGCCATCGGAGCTAAGTTTTCTTGGGCTAGTTTGTATCGATAAATATGTAATTTTGGATGTGAATTATAAAAGAAACACGTAGAAATGCTTTGTAATGTTGAATAAATACACAACTTTTTTTTACAAGTAAGATTTTTCTCATAAATTACATAAAAGAGGAAACTGTGCATGGACGGTTAGTGGTTCCATTACGCCGGTTCAAATCCCGCTACTTTCAATCTTTAACACGCTTCTTTAATATATATATATATATGTGTAATGCAATAAATATACAGATATGTATATATGTAATTAGTTCAATCATTAGATTCAAGAAAAACTCGCTTACGGGGAAAGTGATTACGGGCGATTTCGAAGGCATTAAACATTCCCCGCCGCGACCTTTAACCGCCGTGTCATATTAATTACCATGGATACCATGGGCCTTGTCCAATTGCAAGCCTCATAACGAATGCGGTGAAAACATTCATTCTGTAAGGTGTATATAATTTGTTAGTCTCTATCTGGAAATCATCAATCAATCATCAAATCCGTCGTATTCACGGGAGGTTGTTGATATTATCTCGATGTTTACACTTCGAACACTTCGCACGCGTTGACCACACACACGACATGTGCTCCTCGTGTCGCGTCTGGCAATTACGAAAATTATCCCGAAGACCTGAAGACTATCAACCTTTTTTTAGATCTCACATCAGTTTATGTTATTGTCGGTAGGATGTTGTTGTTCTCTTAGACAAGTTCATCGGTTTTGGGCAGAAAATCACTAAATATAACCTTTAGGAAAGTTGCTGTCACAAACCGATCTAACCAAATCCAACCAACCGACCAAATCACGTGGCAGAAGTGGAACTATAGTTTTAATAGTGCCTAATGATTTTTTCATACAGTTGTTTACATAATAGACATACGATATGCCTCATGATATATCCAATTTTTTTCATATACTTTTTTATGTATGTACATGATCTTTTAAAAGATCGCATTTTATTTACATTATGAACAAAAAGATAATTTAATCTACATTACGTCCCCAAGGCGACTAACGTATCAGTCTAGATAAGAATCGTTACAGATTGTACCAAAATAATCTAAAAAATACCTAAGAATTAAAGATTCAACATTTTAATAAATATTTTTTAAAGTTTTCTTTAAATTTCTCGGGCGCTTAGAATGTATCATGCGTCATACACCACACTTAGTTATTTTCATTTGGCCACAAAGGCAAAGCTGCAGGTAATATAACAGTAGTAATAAAATTAAGAATCCTATGAATGTATGCTGTATGTATGTATGAAAGGTAACCCATTGTTACATAGCCGCGTGTACACAAAACTGTGCCCACTGGAATATTTAAAACGCTGAACGCGCACCCCTTTATAACGCATTTATATTTTATATGAATTAATTCATGTTTACAATGCGAGTAGCGCGGCTCGTAAACTTTATAAAAACAAGATTAAGTTTTAAATTATACTGGGATAACATCAAAATAAGCGAACCGCCTAATTTTAACATTTTTCAAGTTTAAAATGGACGACTTATTAACATTTATCTTTGCTAATTCCACTTTAAAGAAAATATTTTTTAGAAAATCGACATTTTGATAAATTTGACGACTTTCCAAACGTCTAACAAGGCCGGCGCTCGCGCAACGTTTGTTTCACGTACAACATTTTGTCATAACAGGTTATGTTGCTGAAACGTACATACATCCTCGGATTATATTATAATATCTGTTATAGTAATATATAATAATATCTGCTATATATTTCGGATATAACTTAATTTTTAAACCCTCTGGTCCCCCCCCCCCCCGCACCGTCGTATTTTCGAGACTTAATTGAATGGTGAAACTCAATGCCTCTACCAAAGTGGGTAAAAAAGTTACATTTAATATAATAGATATCAAACCTATAACCGTCGCGTCAACATTAAAGCGCTGTGCCACTGAGCCACGATTTCAGTTGCTGTATGTTATTTATTGTTTCTCTTAGAACATTGGCGTTATAAGACTTTCGTGCTCAAGTGTGTAAAAAATCTTCGGCCTAGCGTTTGATCTCTTTTGGGTTGTTTCAAGTAAACGCCCCATCAAATTAGAAGTGTTAGCAAAGTAATATATTTTTTTAGCTTAGTCAGAGAAGCGAGTGTTAAAGCAGGCAGGCACCAAACAGGTCAGGTGCGAGTCGGACTCGTAAACTGAGGGTTCAGTACCTACAATTTTAATGACTGCAGGTGAACAGAAAGTGCAACTTATAAAAGCTGACAAACTTTTAGTATCAATTGGATTCCATACAAAATGACGCAAAAATACAGGTATCTTTTGATTCCGGTGACTGACAAGATTGATTTTTTTTGTGATTCAAGAGACCTAAGGACCTGAACATTTCACTTTGATGACTTCGATTTCCTGGTGGTGACAGACGGACAGACCAACAAAGAATAAGGGTTTTCTCTCTTTATATAAGGGTTTCGATTCTTTATTTTGCCGTATAAAAATAAACTATGTTGTTGACACTATTATAATATCGGAATATGGTATTTATCGAGTGATAAAACAATAAACGCTATACCTATTCAATTAATTAAAGTATTATATATCGCGCAGTATCGCATTAAACTGGACACCTGCTGTCGCCGCTACACCTCGTATATTATTATTGTACCTTCGTGGACGGTTTCCATGAAGCACGGGTTCCGGATTGACTTTCTTAAGCCGCAGGTAGAGAGAGGTACCGTCGGATTGTGAAATATCTATTATATAATTTATTTGGCTTCAAGGTGTGTCCCGCATGGTAGGCAGCGGGAACCTAGTGGGAACCTAGACATTTCATTCCTCTATCTTGCCAAATTTTGGAAGCATTGCATGTGGAGTGGCGAAACTCAACGCATTGTCTTGCCCGAGTACCAAAGCGAGGAGATCAACATCAAATCGAGTGGGAATCGAACCTACTCCCACAGCGTTTACGACCAGCTCCACGACGACAAGTAGGTACTTATTATTATTTGTATATTTATAATAATTAAAGCAATTTGCTACTTTATTTGAATCACTTTATCGTTAAAGGAAATTCCAACTGAATCATCTATAGAAAAGGTCAAAGGCAAATGAAAACTATTTTGATAGATGACCTATTATGAAGACCAAATAAAAACGTATTTAAGGTATCACTCCTATTCTTATATATTATGAGTTAATTTTTGGGAAAACTGTCATCGGTCATCATAGTTGTCTAATTGGAATATTTCGGAAAGCATTTAAAATATTTTAAAAAATCTAATATAGCTTACATTTTTCCCCGCATAATAGGATAAATAGAGGGAATCTAGTGTTATTCCTTTATTACTGCTATTACCAACCGGCGAATCATTCTGAATAATTCATAACAAACATTGACACACACACAAATACAACCTCTTTTGTCAAACAAAACCAATCAAATGTCGTAGGCAACGTTTGGTAACACGTTTATAAATTGAGTCGCAGGACTCGCAGGACTCGCAGGAGACGACCCCTTTCAACTAATTAAATATATACAATACAATTGTACAATTATATTTGAACGCCGCTGTACCCCGCATTTACCAGGAAGGTTGAGGGAAACTAGTAAGAAACTTCGTTCCTCACTCCTTTCTCCGTTCCACACATTTAACCCAGTGGCTGACTGGCGGAAGTCAACGCCGCACTCTGTTTCGTCACCACACCGAAGAAACAAAAATGATTCATTCCCCAGAATTGGGTTCGAATGCGCAACTGTTGCGTAACATTAGCTGGTGTGGTTTCACCATTTAAGTGCTCCGTTTACAGAGAAATGGGATCCAGGCGATCTTTTGCTGTACATAAACAATTTATAGGTGCTGCCTTATCTTTTGTACGCAGCCAGTACCCGCCTTTGTCCTTACCAGATTTATGTTAGTCTGAGTGATTTATATATTTAGGAGCGAGACAAGTACGGTTAATAATCTACTTTGCCAATTATTTGACAATGTACAACCAAAGCTGAAGATTTCATTACTTGCAACATTTCTACTAACACAGAAAAACAGGATTCCATGAACGCGAAAACAATGGATAAATTATTTAAATTACAAAATGAACGATGAATCTTTGATATTGTTCATTACATTCTGCTTAATCATGAGTAATTGTTAAAGTGTCTGTACTTTACAGCGGAGCAAACCCAAAGAAAGGCATTTGGTAATTTTCAAATATTTTGGTCCCATCCAAATAATGGTTGGACGAACAAATTACTTCGATGCTGTTAAATGGCGTCGTTAAAATTTCTCAGATACTTATACATACCGAATTCCGGCTTAGATTTAACTTTATGAGTTTCGGTTTACCACATTTTTATTAGTTTCCTTTGCTTTATGAAATTAAATCCCCAGTTTTTTCATTAATTAATCATATCTGATGATAGCATGTGGAACAACATTAAATACATCGTCCGGTCCTATCTTCATCCGGGTGTGTGTCCATTATTTTTTTCAAATAAGTAGGCTAAAGTTGTGTTGACCTGGAATGGTCCTGGGACCGCGACGCCTGCGAGCGCTAATCAGAGAAGAGACAGCTGTTTGTTGCTTATGAATCATCACAAAAACAATACAATATATTATAAATTCACGTGCCGAGAGACCTATTAAGGAGAACTTATTTTAACGCCAACGCGGATAAAACGTAATTTACTGTAGAATAATTCGCAAAACGTTACATTAACATAGTGAGTATCAAAAACAGGCTTATTTTCTTTCACTTGAAATAATTTAAGGCACTCCTTACATATTTAGCTAGCTTTCTTTCGCGGCTCCTCTTCCTTGATCAAATTGAAAATAATAATAATAATAATTAAGATTTGTAAATGAATCACGGTTTATTCTAGGAGCCTGTGGTGACTCTTGAGGTATAGTGTAGGTATAGTGGAGTACATGGAAACCATTAATATAACAAATATACACCAATACTATAGCCCATAGAAGGTTATAACCTTCTTCGATAAATGGACTATCCCACACAAATATATTGAAGAGATTATAGCGTTCAACCTAACAAATTCTTCAGATCTCTCCCTATTTTTCTCTTTGTTACCATCATGCTGTATATGATGGATAATATGATGGAGAGTAGACAACAAAATGTTTCCACATCAGGTCCAGGTAAACAAACTTATTTCAGTTTAATAAAAATAAAAAAAATCACTAGAGTCAATTAAGCGTTACACATTTTAAAATTAATTTACACGGCACCATGAATGTATCAAACGGCCGTTGTGTTTTACAATAATTAACTATTACTGTTCGTTCGTATAAAACAAATAATGAACACGCTATGTCTTTCACGTTTCAAATGAATATAAAAACTGTAGAGACCGTCTGAAAGTATACGTGCCGGGTGTGGGTTCGAGTCCCACTCGACAGAATTATTCATGGTCCGCTATACGCAATGTATCAAAAATTAGGCAGAAAGTAAGAAACGGTTTGTCTTCATAGTCTATAAAATATTTACTAGTTAGCTGTAAATGGCTGCAGAGGTTTGATTTCATAAATTAATTCATATAATTCACAAAAATAACAAAAGTATAAACTTCACGCCGTATCCCGCATATAGCGGGATACGGTGCACGGAGGGAGAGAATCTGGGAATCTAGTGTTAAGATACTCCGTTCTTATTATGATACTTCCGTCAACGACGTGTTGCTGTGCCACGACGATATTGCGATATTTTTTTATTATAATTACAATAAAATTGTATTATAATGAATCATAGCAAATTATTTATTTGTAGCTTAACACCCTGAACAAATGTAAAGCGTTACAAATATACCCAGAAGTGGCCTCGTTCCACTAACCGGGGTCCCATCGTCCGGCGTACCGGCACCAAAACATTGATTTTGATTTAACTTAGTCCCACGTCTAATTCATATTTAATGGTTTCCAATACGTGTTGTTACCGGGCAAATAATAAACGCTTTACGTTTCTATATCCTCGCTCTGGCAACAAGACAAAATGCGGCGTTGAGTTTCGCACAGTGCGAGTAAAACTGGGCGGAAATTAAGTGGGTAGGATACATGTCCGGAGAATGTTGCCTCTGCCTACCTTAATGCGTGCATGCAGAAAAAAGGAATTTGCTTAACATAATAGAACTGTGGGATGTGAAAATCATCAACTTTACAGGAGAGCTCGTCAAAACTTAAAATATTATTCTATTATTTATACATGGCCGTGGTGTATTAAATTAAATTTGTTTGTTTAAAATTAAAGCTCTGTAGATTTTCAGTAACAAAATCAAAATATTTTAAATATAATCATTGCCCCGACATGGAATTAAATACACAATCATCGCGATTACAACGACACGGAACACTAAAAAAAATCTAACCTGGCACTAAATTATAAACACCCACAAACAATAATCGGTCGGTCGGTGAGATACCGCCGTGGAAATGTGAAAAATTGGCTGATTGGAAACTTGTACATCAAACGGCCGGAGTTTTATGGCGCAGCTGTCGGTCGCGCGGTAAATTATAAATACCATAAAATTTAGGTACTATACGCTACACAAAGGTGTATATATATATATATAGAGACACTTGATGTTAAAATTTAATTTAGTAAAACAATTAAATATTAAAAATTAAATAATCATTTCCTCGCTCTGGTAACGAGACAATACGCGGTATTGAGCTCCGCCACACAATGTCAAGGTTGAGAGTGTCAATGTCTCAAAACCAGGTGCCTAGGTTTGCCTACCCTGCTACGTGAAGGACACAGTCCAAATAGTCCATAGCGTTTAAGCTTAGTACAAACGAAGCAATACTCGATAGCTATAGCGGTCGTGAGAAGACACGCATGAATGAGGACGCGCCCGACGCGACGCAAGGAAATGGCGGTGACACAACAATTTCATTAACAGTTTAACTGCGCCCAATGCCCTGATAACACCATTTTGAAATATTAGCTACACGTCTAATCCTGCTTATAGCGGGAAAGTTTAAATGGAAATGAAGATAATTCATTCTCCCGAATAGATATCGAACTCCAGTGTCTTCAAACAACGATCACCTTGACTCGAACAAATCGTCAGCACAATATTTGTGAGTGGCGTATCGCCAACGCGGATACTTCAATGTTGTCAAACTAATGTATGCAGAACACCGCGGAACCCACGTTGTTGGTCGGACGCGTTTATCTCGCGAACTACTTGTTCGAGCGGGGCGAACCCGCCAATGTTTACCCGCCGATACGGGACTGCGGTCTCGTAACCCATAGAATGCTGTATAGCAAAAGCGTGGAGCTAGAAAATCTGTCCAAGATGCTTGATGATAAGCTAATCAATCTAGCCACTAAGCCGTGCGTTCGCATTCTCAAGGTACCTATGTCTCACACGTATGTCTTAGTCTTTACTTTACAATTGGTGTTATACAGCATGAACACAATATCAAAAACAAAGTAAAATCACTTATTCCGTTTGTTTTATTTCATTTAAAGCATGCAACTTTTTAAGGCTCTCGAGTCCACAAGCAATATAACCAAATAAAACGAACCAGTGAACCACCAGCTTATGATATTAAAATTTCATTTGGTATAGAAATAACGAAACTCAAATTAACCATATAGTTAAGTAAAATAATAATTTCTTTAAAAAATTTCTAACATTACTGGCGTGTTTCCACGGCGACATAGATTAACGACGAGAGTAATAGTCACCTCTCTAATTAGATAATTGATTCACGGCATTAACCCATTTCACGCTTATCTGTCTAAAATATAGTCCTATACGTATCACTATTCTTTTTACCTTCACGCGATATCGCGCATATAGCGCAGAAGGCATCTGGGAGCACAGTGTTAAGATACTCCGTTCCCATTAAGATACTTCTCCATTTTTCGCTGAATTTGGAGGCATTGCGTGGTGACTGACGGAATTCAGCAACACCAGAGCGAAGAAATGAACGAAATTAATTTCTCGAATGGGAATTGAATCCACAATATGTCACATTTCCAGTTACACGCTTGTGCCTCTGCGCCACGACTGGCCTTCTATATACGAGTATTAAAGAAGGAAAAAATTGTGAAATCAAAAAAAAGTTAGTTTTTGGTTTTCAAACATCAAATAAATCTAATCTTTCTTTATAATGTTGCTATACATTAGCAACAATTCATGGTAGAAATACGAAATAATTCTGCAATAGCACCTAGGCTAATATACAACATACCTACACTATCCCGCACACTGCAGGGTACAACATATATAATATAACAAAACATGTTAATTATATATAGATGGTATAGAGTGTAAGCCTTGAAGCCTTGTTACTCTCTGCCTTTCTCTCTCTCAGATTAGCCTGTTAAGCCTATTGATGAAAGAGACAAAAATATATCTAAAAAACTAAACAGTATAAATGTATTATCAGAAAGTTTTTACAATTTCGAAAATTTATTTACATTCACTTAAAATAAAATAAAAATTGATTTTGATGTTTTTACATTTTCGAATGGCATAAAATGTAAATTAAACAATTTAATTAACAAATTAAACAAAAAACTGGATTAAAGATAAAGGTTTACTCTAAGCCAAAGAGGATATGTTTAGACATGCTTAATTTACTTACATCCAAGTAGAAAACACACTTTGTTTGACATATATTTTTAAGGTTGTATGATATTAAAAGTAATTAGAAAAATATTATTAATGTATAATACTTTTTTAGAAAACATTAAATTTTATTCTTAAACAGGTTTTAAGTGGTTCAAATCCCACATTTTTTTTTACGAATTTTTTTTTACAAATCAGTAATTCAAATCCCACATTTTTTTTTACGTTGTATTTTACTGTCCTAATTTGTGGAATAGGATGTTTTCAATATATAAAAATAAATTTTAAACTATAATTAGACATTCATTGAATATATAAAAAAATATGCTAAGAGGCACCGGAGTACAAGCTCTGGTAACAAGATAAGTCCCTGGGTTACTCTATCTTGCAATAATGGTATAAGTTTGGTTAGGTAGAAAGTGAAAGTGACAGTAAGTGACATTTGAAGGAACCCATTAAACCTACACTTATGTCACAAGTCCCAGGCACAGTTCTTAGCTTCCCACTCTGTGACATGATGAGCACCAGCCATAATTCCATGGAATGCTAAGAATTATTCTCTAAAAATTACTTCCATAAAAAAATCACTAGTAATAAATGTCTAATTAGTTTTAATAAATCTGTTTATAAGTTTAAAACATGAGGTAATATTTCAATGCTGAAACCTTGACTTTCTCTTTAATATTACATTTGTGACTGTATTTCTGTAATTATGCCTAATTAGACCTGGTATTATTATGAAAAACATAATTCGATTTGTACATTTAAAAAAATATTCTTTCTTGGAGCTTCATGCTGTAACCTGCATATATGGCAGATAGACCCCTCTCAAGTGGGAATCGGACTCATAACTGTCAAGCATTTACATTCTCATTTCCATACTTAATTGCATTTGACTTTTTAAATGGAGGTAATATGTTTCTTTTAATTTATTATTTAAGTGGACTTTTGAAACAGAAAGGAAGATTTTATGTTAATTATAGATATTTTTGTTATTTTTTAGTCTTAAGTGGTATCCCATATTATACCATAATGTATTTAATATGTGGAGGTGTGATGGTATTATTGCAGAATGAGAGTTAAGAGCTGTGCCTTGGACTCAGGACACACCCATTCAATATAATGAATGGGTTCAATATAATGAATTTTGTTGTGGTAACAAGACAAACTGTAGCATTGAGTTCCACTACTCAATATGCATGTGCCTATAATTGGGTGCTGCAAGGGAAATGGTTCCTGAATACCTTGGCTATCACTGTCTACACTGCTATATACAGAATACATTATGAAGCTATAAAAATACAGCATTCATTTATTAGCAATTCTTATGGAAAAGCATAAAAATACAAATATTAGATAATTAAAACATAAAATTCGAAATCTATTATAAGAATAATTTCATTGTCCTTGATACAATTTTATTAATAAATGATGATAATTATTTACTGATAACATCACTCATTTATGTGATAAAAAATTGCTTTAAGTTTGTCAAGTTTGCTTTTATTTTCTTAATAATCAAAGAACTATGTAATAATAAATACATTCAGTAGAAATAATAAATCATTTATTAATTTGATTTTATTTTATTATGTAAGGATTAAATTAATTTAAAAACTATGCTTTATTTTGATAAAATTTTAAAGACAATTGAAATTAATAGCTTTGTGGGCAGACTTCTTAGATGATTTTCAAAGAGCTTGTTTGAATCCTACTATGTTCAATTTTTATACATTTTACAAAACTTACCAGTGCATAATAACACTTCAGAAAAGTTAAAATTTTAAAAACTTCTCAAGAATATAGAAGCCACACTATAATATATGCAAAAGCCTTACCTTCACATCATTTGATAACAGAATTACCTTTTCACATTTATAACATCATGTTAATCTGTAAATTTACATTGATAGTGTTATCTACATTCACAATTATTACTTCTAGAATACCTGCTCTTGGATTTTCAGTATATTTTATTGAAAAACGAAACAAGTACCGAATAGTTTACTAAGATTCTTTTCTGTTCTGTTCTTTCATTATTAGTTCCTACAATAAGATTTAAAATTGACATGTAAATGTCACTGACCTGAGGTAAGTTGGCCGCGATCTGCCGATGTAACGAGTCCCGCTCTTTCTCCACGTCCTTGAGTCGGAGCTCCGTGTCTCCGAGACGCTCCTGCGTCTCCCGCAGACTTTCCACAAGCTTGTCCCTCTCATCTAACATAGATACCATGAGCTGCTCGAAATTAGCGTCCTCACCGGAGAACTGAGAACTCCGCTGGCTGATACTGTCTTCCGATATGGTGGGCATCACGTCGCACATCATATTCCACATTTTAATTTAACATGAAACCAGAATATTTATCGTACACGATAGCTACACTGCACAACACAATTATTTCAATCACCGTTTTACATATGTTTCGGCACCAACGTTACCTAAATCTAGCGCACTGAACGCAAGGACGTCGTTTTACATTGTCGTTGTATTCGTATAAGATGCTAGTCAAGTATTTGGGAGACATTATAGTTCGATATTTAGTAAGACACACCTAAAAGTAACATTACTCTCAAAATTCCATACTACTCGGCACAAGCGGCATGTCTGCCATCTTGGAACGGAACGTCACTCATACTACCAAAGATTATACCGTGTGTAGGATATAGTAGAAGCAGATGTGCCACAATACTTAAGATATTATATTCACATATTTTATAATACGTGTCAGTAAATAATTGAAATTGGATTTAATAATATATTCATTAAGAGAATGTTGATTGGTAAAAAGTGCCAACATTAAGTTCTGGACTTTGCAATTGATATTTGAAAAATTGTCAAATAGTACTTTGCTCTTCATTTTACTCTTTGTAATTAATACTACATTCGTAATAATACTATAGTGATAGATTTCAGAAACCGGTATACAAAAATTTTCTCTATTGAATTATTTTTGAATTAAGTTCATGCTTAAAAGACGTAACGTTATATTTCAAGTGTACTTTAATTTAATTAATTAGTTTCTTTCATTTCAAATTATTGTAACTATTTGGAAAATTGAAATATGTTCTAAATAAAAAAGGGTAAAACGTATATTATGTAAATATCTTGAATATTTGATGTAATTTTATTAATGATATCGTTAATTGTTATATAGTAAAATAAAAATATATACTATTTAAAATTGAGTAAAATCCGACTTACGTTGCGAAAATTATAAAGTTAATTTTAATAATTGCACATACATAATGCTTAATGAGTCTTGTCTGTTTTTAAAAGCAAATCTTTGATACTATTTCTACGAATCTACGCTAGAGGTCATTACTAATAATTATGAATGAAATCCTTTTGTATTGTTTTTTCTGTTAAACTTGCATATCAAGAATACTGTAATTTTGAAACAGTTATGAGAAATCATAAATAAAACAACAGTTTGTCATGGATATATAAACTTAAGGACAATATTTAAAGTTACTTTTAAATAAAAAATAATATTTTTACTATTGGCAGCATTCTAATAAAATTCGAAAAGCTTTCGATAAAAAAATAAAAAAATAAAAAAATATTATAATCCTTTTTGATTAAGTCATCAGATGCAGTTTTCATTTATATATACAAACAAGAACATTTAACAATTTGTAATAATATTTAGTTTTTAATT
This sequence comes from Heliconius aoede, assembly GCA_037355905.1. Classification (NCBI taxonomy): domain Eukaryota; kingdom Metazoa; phylum Arthropoda; class Insecta; order Lepidoptera; family Nymphalidae; genus Heliconius; species Heliconius aoede. The sequence continues at coordinate 2,004,118 of JBAIZZ010000306.1, forward strand.
ACCGTACCGTAGTTAAAATATGAACAGATAATTTATTTAATTATCTGTTATTCTAATGTCAATAAATTAATTGTATTTTGAGCGTCTGTGGAACTTAAAAATCGTGGTTTGTACATTGTAGCTTTCTTTGTAGTCTTGTTCTTTTCCGCCAACTTATCACAATATATATTTTTTAAGTTGCGTTAAATTTAATACAAATATATACTAAAAATAATAAATCAATGGTTGAGTGTACGTGATATAATTTTTTTGAATGCGGTTCCCTGCTCAACGATTTATTTTGTTTGCTGTTAGCAAAGTTGTTAGATGCCGAAGAAAAAAGGTCAAAAAAAGGCAAATAATGCAGGTAACATATTGTAATAATAATTAAATAAAAATTATGCTCTTAAATCTTTTAATAAGCATAATGTATTAATTAATAACTTGTACATGTTATCATGATACAAAACAAACTAAAATATCTTATTGGAGTAAAAATTTCAGATTTCACGATAAATGACTGCGCAAACGCGCTTAAACCTGTTGGAAGAGTTAAGAAGTCAGTTACTTCTGAACCTGTTCCGGAAAAATCTTGGGAAGATTTGCAAGATGATGACTGTGATATCATTGAAGAAACCAACCCCGATGGCAGTAAGAACTTTGTGTATAAGAAAAAAATTTCTAAAAGTGAAGTGGATAAAACAGAGGAACATACAGGCATTATATATCCTGAGATAATATGGTATCTTATATCACCATATATCAAACCTGAAGAAATCGGCACTTTTGCTAGAATTAATAAAGCTACTTATTCTATTACTTTAAGAGAATCCTTTTGGAGAGCTTTATACAAGAGATATTGTCAAAATAACCCAAAACTCCCAGATAAATTGAAAATAGAGAACAATTATAAATTATATGGCTTAAAACAAAGGGTTATAAGAGCTTTATATCATACTTATGACATATTTATCAAAAAAATTATCCAGCAAGCATCTCAAGAGAGCAGACCTCATAACTTGGTTAAAAGGAGGTGTGTTAATGTATGGTACTGCAAGGGTGCTACCTATTGGTTTGTTTATTTTAAATTGAAGAAATTAAGTCTTGAAAAAAGGGTAAAGACATTAAATTTTATTGAAGAACTAGCAAGGATAGATGCTAATCCAGAGGAGGATTCACAAATATTACAGGTTTGCATGATTTTTCTATATTTATATGTTTTGATATGTTTTTGAATTGCAACATATATAATGTTATAGTAATAACAGCAACAGATATACACCAACATTAATAAATAAAAATCCACCAATTTATATAAGTAAAAAACATCCAATAACAATTACAATTGTGACATATTAACAGCAGCAACTGTTCAGTTCCTTGATGGCCCTTTCAGTGGAACTGCTTTCTGAGCCAGTGCTAGCTTTATATTTCATTAAACAATTGGAAACTACTTGCTAAAGTCTATTTGAATATTTTTAATTTCTTGCAATGTAAAGAATGTAAAGTTCAAATTGAGCACCCTTTACAGTCAGCAACTATCCAACAGTAGCCTGCAATAGGTGTCTTGAGACAAAAATAAAAGATACAAAAAGGTAATATGTGTGTTACATATTACATTTTATCAGGTTATATGACATACAATTTTGACATTACTTATCTTTTCATAGACTTGGGATTAGACTATTATACCAGAAATTTATACTATTTTATTGTAATAGTGCTATTGATTTAATTGTTATGTTATTTAATTTATGGCCTTTAGGTGTGCCAGTGGAGCCAATCTTACTTCACCAATTTCGAAGTATGAATGAAGATATCAGTTAAATATAGATACAGATAGTCAGTCAGTTAAATATAGACAAAATGTACCTTAAGAAAAATATAATTTAAGCAAGATTTAAGAAATAAGTGTTCAAACAAAATATAATATATACAATTAAATTAAATTGTATTAACAGTGTGGTAGTATAATCTATAAAATAATTATCTATCTCTTTGTTTTAATTTTCAGGTTACCTGTCAAAATTTCTATGAAGTTCCACCACTAATGGGAATGACTCTGTCATCAGTGAGTGTGGTCTTATCACAAGGATTTAGACATCACAGATTACATCTGGGTTTTAACACAGGCCACTATAATATATCTAGGAATATTTTCCCAGAATGTTCTGTAGTAATAGATACAGTTGTAAATATAATAGTTTTTGATTGGTGGCATCCAAAATATCCATATTTTGATAATAAGCTGCCATCTTGTTTAGTAGACGAAGAAGCTTTGCCTGTATTAAAGAAAGATTTTTTTTTCGATATGTAATTGTGATTTTATTATAAAATATTGTATATTGTTATTTGTTGTTTTCTTTACATTTTATTGTATAATATTTTTGAGTTTCATTCACATTGTATTCTATGATATAACGGGATAGAGGTCCCTAGGTAGGGACTAGATAGGGTCTAGACCTAGGTCTAGGTAATAATTAACAGTAAATTTAGAAATTTACTTACGAGTATTTAGAAACGGCTATGACCCTTAAATCAATCAAATAAAAAAAAAGCTGCACAACATCCTGCACATAGTAGAGTAGGCAGAGTGAATCTGGGAATCTAATGTTCAGACACTGTAGCCCTTTAAAACACTTGATCCGCATTATCTGCCGAATTCTGGAGGCTTTGCATGTTGAGTGGCGGAACCCAACGCCGCGCTTTGTCTCGTTGCCAGAGTGAGGAAATGAAGATATTTCATTGCCTCGAGTGGGTATCGAACCCAGTCATACTTTGTGGCACTGCGCCACGACTGGTCTTGTTACCTTAAATACCACTAAAAAGATATGTTGTGGGTTTGATTTGATTTCTCCGCTTTGGTTCCACCACTCAACATGTAATATCTCCAAAATTTGGCGGAAAGTGTCTTAATGGGATCAGAGTGTATTAACAATAAGTTCCTTTTTTCTACCCTTCTATGTGCAGGATGTAGCGTGAAATAATAAAAAAATGAAGGATCTACGTGCGTTATAATAATGGTGTGTGGAAATGCTTATTTTGTCGTTTTACGAATTCCAGATTGAGTGGCGGCGGTGCTCAACGCCGTGCATTGTGGGGAAGAAAAAAGTATTAATTTCCCCTAGTGTACATCGAACCCACAACCATTACGCCTAAAGCTCAATGTTATTCTACAGTGCCACGATATTTTCGTTACGTTAAATATTGTATTCGATTAAACTTGACCTTTTAATCAATTGTTGGACCGTTTGGATCGATTGCGTAATTATTATTAACATACAGCGAAGTGCCTCAGAGCTGCGCGCTTGTGAACAGAATAATGCCTTTCTGTGTTTTATTTATTTCTATATTTGTTGCAGTGAGTATTTTTCATACTTATTTGGTGTTCTTAAATTTGTGTTTATAATTAATCTTGGAAGTTGTGATCTTTAAAATATTTAATTAAAGTATCTAAGCCCCCTCTTTATAAGTCTGAGATTGATCTTGAGATACTCAATGGAAAAAAATATAAGAAGAAGACTTTATCTCTAGCGATAGTCAGAGAGAACGGAGCGCCACGCGCTTCGGTCTCTACATACCTTTTTCGCCTCGTCCACTGTCAACAAACACTTCATACATATATATACTAAACTTACTTCCCAATATCACTTTAATATATAAAATATAATACATATTTTTTAAATAACATTGCAGGCATGTCTAGCTAATATTCAGGTGTCACCGCCAGTAAGATGTGGATATTTACCCCGAGCTGTGAGTAATTTATTGTGTTGCATTTCTATTGAGGTTAAAAATATTACTGGTTGTGGGTTCGATCCGCACTCGAGGGTAAGAAATATTTTGAATATTTATTTTCATTTCCTCTCTCTGGCGTCGAGGCAAAGCGCGGCATTTAGTTCCGCCACACTACACGCAATGCCTCCAGAATTTGGCGGAAATTGGGAAACGGAGTGCCTTCACACTAGGTTTCTTTTACTTACGCTGCTGTGTGCGGGATGCAGCGTGAGGCTGATTTTGGATTTTATTTAATTTATTAATAAATAGAGAAGGCGATCTCTACAATGATATAAGAAATATATGTATGTAACTCAACTAGCATCTCGTAAAATTTTCATTATTTGTGTCGTTTGTTTGAAGCCCACGCAGGTTAAATATGTGTGTGATGACACAAGTCTCAATCATGCAATTATTACAATTTATCTTAAGACTTTCTATATATTTATATAGAGACCAGTCGTGGCACGGGAACACAAATATGCGAATGTAAATGCGACAGGACGTGGGTTATATTCTCACTTGTGAAAATTAAATATTTAATATTTTCACATGGCGTTGATATATGAAAGTTCCCAGGTTCCCTCTGCATAACCTGATATGTGCGGAACACAACTTATCCGCTTGTATTACGACAAATCAGGGCGGGTAACGGAATGTCTTGTGTTAAAGTCTGGCTATGTCTATATATCTCAGGAAAGCGTGAAACGGTTTTTTATTAGAAAACACAGTCGCTATTTATTTTGTAAGTTCAAAGTATAATCCCATCCTATTATTTTTAAGATTAATATGATAAGTATTTACTTATACATTAGGTTACTTTTATAAAAATACTATTTTTTCTGTTTAAGATACATGAGTGTATTGGCTCGCCCCACATTGTGAAACCGGAAATTTCTGCTCAGTGCAGTAAGAGTATTAGTGAGGTAAAGTAGAGACTGAATAGATGATAAATAGAATATTGCAAAAAATGTAAAAAAAAACATTCTCTCTATAAGTTTTTTTTTTCGTGGAGTTTTGTTTTTATCATTATGTATTGTATTTTACAAATCACGCCACTGCATATGACACCAATGTCAGGTGGGCTAATGGAAACGGAGTGACTTATCAGTCAGCTCTCCACGTTCTTTCTGTATGCCCTGCTATATGTATACAAAAAATATATTAAAAAGCTTATAATAACCCAAAATAATATTAAAAAAAACTATAATACCAATATTGTATTGATATAAATTGTTTACCAGGGACTTTTACTTAATCATTGTTGGCAGCAGATTGGTGCCAGAATACAATTGAAACGTCAAAAACTTAGTTAATTATAACGTTGATACCAACGCAGACTTCGGAAGAATCTGACATTACCAACAGTGGGTGAGGGTTCGACTTGTACTAAAGGGGTTTATTTATTGTTAAGCTGTGTATTTCTCCGGTCTTAACAGGCAAAATACCAAGATGGTTCCACCAAATACGTCTCCTCGTCTCTTGATTCAAAAAAATATTTATGTTCATAATAAAATGGATGCTTTCGTAGTGCAGTAGCACAGCGTCTGACTGATTTCCACCCATGGGAATGAAATATTTTCATTGACTGGTTCTGGTAATAATTGGCAACAAGACAAAGCGCGGTGTAGACTTCGCAACTCAACACGCTATGTTTTCCCTTTGCTTACCATAAAAATACAATTCTACTATTTCAGTGTGAGCGTATGACATGCGTTTTCCAAAAATCCGGTTGGATGAACGGCAACGCAGTAGACAAGGACAAAGTCAAAGGTTACTTCGACCAATTTTCCAAAGACAACCCTCAGTGGGCGCCGGCGGTGAACCATGTAAAGGCAGCTTGCTTAAATCTGGACTTGCCTAGCCAAGGAGTGTATCTGAATTGTCCAGCTTATGATATTTTGACTTGTGTTTTTAGTAGTTTTATTAAGGTAATTTACATATATTCTATAACATTTTTTATGAGTTTTTCTTGAGGCCGTCATGGCGCAGTATAGCGTCTGATTGTAAACGCGTTGATTGTGGCAGAGTTTCCCACTTGTGGGAATCAATAATTTTCATTCTGAAGCTAATCAGAAAAAGCGTGCGACTGCACGTCCGACAGTTTGTGGTCTTAATTCCTACTTCATTAAATAAAATATTTAATATATTCATTTCTTCGCGCTGGTAACGAGGCAACTCGCGGTGTACAGTTCCGCCATTTAACACGCAATGCTACCCTGCTATGTGTCGGTTACAGCACGAAGCTATCATTAATTTTGCTTTTATCTGTCAAAAAATAATGTCGCATTGTTTTCGCCACTTAACAAGCAACGACTCGGAAAATAAGCAAAAACTGAAGAAAGGACTCTCTTAAAAGTAGATTCCCAATTCCTACCCTACACGAGGCTACTGCTACTGTGTTATGGTTTGCATTACAAGATTCCAAATTTAGAGGCAGTTGAATCCCATTCCATAGTATATTATATTAAATTTCTCTTTGAATAAATGAAAATGAAAGACAAAAACAAACGATCAGATATCTCTACACTAGAGAATGTTGAGGATGTTGTACCTCGCGTTGTAACTACTCAATTTTACTTTAAACTGAATAAACACTAAATTTCCTTTCTACCAGAACGCACAATTGGATCAGTGGTCATCATCAGAATCATGCAGCTATCCTCGTCAGTTCGCATCCGCGTGTCCATATTGCCCATCAGATTGCTTTGCAGCTCAAGTGCCTATAGGTTCTTGTAACGCTTGCCTTGCTTTACCTAGGTCTCCTTAGTGTTTTGAATAAATGTTCTTTTTTGTATTTAGTGTGATTATTTTGAAACCGCTTATACTTTTTTTACTTTATTTGTGGCCTTCGGTTTGGTTAACATGGTTCGTAGTTTCTGTTTACAATCAGTTCTCTGTTAGCCCACAACTTTATAGCGTGGATTGAAATATATTCTTTTTATCCTGGTCCCGTAGGAATTTCGGGAAATCCTCTCTTAGTGCTGTTCGAATCCCACTAGATTAATGAAAATATTCTATATTTTCCTTTTCTCCTTTCAAAGTGGGAAATGCAAGCATTTTATTGCAAAACGGAGTGTTTTAAAACAAGATTTCCAAGTGCCCTTTGCGAATCCTGCCATGTTCAGAATTCAAAATGCAGCTAAAAAAAGTTTTTATTACGATACAACGTTTCCTGAAAAACGTTTTAAACAATATTAAATTAAAAATGGAATTAATAATAGAAAACGGATAAAAAATCTACTAAATTGCACTATATGACATCCATAAAGGATATCGAGCGAATTTATCACGAGTTTCCCTCGACGATCCGCGCCTGCGCGGGTTCCGCACATGCGCGTGGCATGACATGTGTCAAACATAGTCAATCCACCCCGACTAGCTTGACGTCACCGGGCAAAAGATATTTTTACAGAAATTTGTGAGAAAAACATGTAAAAAAAGGTAAGTTAGTCCAAATATCTTCACCTTATACATTTTGAAGTTATTTTCGACAATATTTGAATGGGAATTGTATTTTAAAACAATAAATATGATAATTTTTTCGTACTTTTGTTAAGAAACATACTAAATTAGGTTTTATCTTACGTTGGACTTAACAGGTAGAGCCACTTGGCTGTTGAAGTAGGTATATAATGAATAATTGATCTTTGATCTATTTTTAGAATCGTGATATCTGCCCATTATCTGACATTGCGCCTGCCTCGTGACCTTTCATCTTAATTGTTATCTGTTAAATTTAATATCACGCCAACATACTTGCTATTAGTTTCTTATAAGTTTCATTTTTCATATATCCTGATTCATATATTTCTTTTTGTATGTTATAAATTCTTTTTTAGTCTTTATGTAATTTTGTTAGTAAAACTGTAAGTGAGATGTATATAAAATAATATCTATATAATATATGAAATTCTACTTTCTTCACTAATTGACTGATAGAAAACGTACAGAAGAAACTATTGAATTTAGAAAGTAATATCTTTGTATGTATGTTAGGGAGTGCAGAGGAGTACTTAGAGAGGATTTCTCGAAATTTCCCCAGAAACAGGGAAAAAGGGATTTTCCATTTTACGTCTTACAGTTTATAATATAAATGTTTACATGAATACGAAATAAGCAAAATAAAAAAAAAACATAATTACAAATATTTAAGAAATTAAATAAAAACTATTCCACCTCTATCATTATTTATATGTATCTTCTTGAAAAAGAAACCGTTTATTTACAATACATTATCTTATCAGATAGCAGATAACAGTTCAATAATGTATCTATACTATGCGGCGAGCACTGCGTGGCTCTGTTGTAATAATTAGTGTTTGTTTAGTTATCCATTTGTTTTCGTTATAATAATATCATTTGAAATGACAAAAAAAATGTGTTACGTAAAATGTGTATTGACAATATATTAGATTATTACAAACGGTTTTTCTAAGTTCTAACCGTACAAATGTGGTCAGTGTGTGCATCAGATATATACCTAGAACATTAACTACTTAGTTTCGGTATGGAATTTGTCCATATTATCGAAAAAAAAACATTAAAAATGAAATATAAAAAAAAATCATTTAGTCAATTTTTCATATGCGGGGCAAACTAATATTAATGTTATGAAAGCTACTTCCACTGTTTCGTTTGAGTGACGTAAATAATCAAGAAAGATTTCAAAACGATGGTAGGAATGTGAAAAACGGAGTGTCTTACACTAAGTCTCAATGCCTAGCTTGCTACATGCAAAAGGTGCATGAAGCGAATAAGAAAGATTAATAAATAAACTCTTCTGATTTATAATAATAGATAATTAAATAATAAATAATTCTGGAAGCATTGCGTGTTGAGTGGCGGAACTCAACGCCGCGCTATGCCTCGACACCAGAGCAAAGAAAAATGGAAATATAAACGTAAAGAAATATTTCACTTCCTCGAGTGGGAATCGAACCCACACAGCGTGAAGCTAATTATTTTAATTTAAAAAAGAATAGGGTTGTAACACCGAAAGGGAGGTTAACAAACAAAATCAACTTATTTATGCTGAAAGCTCTAAAGAAGCTTCTTAATTAGTCAACAGAATACGAGGTAGGCATTATCCGACTTCAGCGATCTTTTGGTAGGGTGTTGGGTAGGAAGGTATCAAAACGTCGGCACAAGTGTTCAATAACCAAGAATGATGTTTTCAGTAATCGATCCAACCAATCCTTGTTAGAAACGTAGATAAATGTGTGGTAGAAAATGCTTTTTAACGTTAATCCGGCCGTTTGAACATTTTTTGTATATTTTAAATTTTTTGCAATCACGTTAATGCACGTTATCTAGTATTAAACCCTAAAACAATCCATACGATTTCCACTAAAAATTTTCTCATAGAAAGAGAGCGAACTGCTATTGATAACTCAACGATTAAAGGACTATATTGAAGCAATACAGATCACTTTAATGTAATAAGGTAACACATTTTAATAATAGTATATGTTACTTACTATAAAAAATATTATAATTGTAACAATATTTATGGCAAGAGAATATAATGTCTATTATTGAAAACCTATCAACGTGCATATTAGCTAAAATCGCATTAAAATCTGGCACACACAAAATTACATCTGTTGGACGCGATTGTTTTTTATAGGCAGTTAAAGAAGTCACGGAAGTAAAAGTTACATAACTATATTTATGTTTTCCGGGATTTTTCCTACAAAATGGGAAAATGTTAAAACATTTTCCGTTTTTGTAGGATAAATAAATAGAAATCATATTCTGGATCGTAAGACTTGAGAGAAATATTGTGACGTTACTTTAGTACTAGTATTTTTTTTGTGATATATAATTCGTCATATTATAATTTACTATATGTATATATATATATAAGAAGCACTTCCAGCTATTTCATTTAGCATATTTCCTAAGGGAAATAACGAATACCTCATAGTGCTCAGCTAGTATCTATCGCAGCGTGTTCAGTGGAGACTTGAAATAATGACTTGAGCTAATCAATAAAAGAGGTATAAATTGATACTGAATACTGATGATTACTAAAGTCCGTGAGGCCGTCATGAGGTCGCGATGGTTGTGGGTTCGATCCTCACTCGAGGAAGTGAAATATTTACATTTCCATTTCTTCGCTGAATCTGAATAAATAAATAAACAAATAATATCCGGGCATTATTAATAATGCCTAACTATATCAGAAACGATGAATTATCTTAAGTTCATTATCACATTGTCTGGTAATTATGAACATCGAGTGTAACTTTTCTTGAAAAGGGCAACGTTTTACCAGCTCTTAGGCAACAGAACTGCCTCTTGGGCCGGTGATGGCTTTATATTCAGCCAACCCTACAAATATGAAAATTTTTTCGTTCTGTTTGTCAGTTCTTGTTCTGTCAGGTCGCCCTGTTAACACGCAATATATAGTAAGTGGAGAATACAAAAATAAAATACAAATAATGTAATTTTATTCACAATTACTATGAAATGTCATATGATTCTCATATACAAATTTATAGTTCGTATTTGAGAATATATAATAATGTAAAATATGTAATATTTAGAGAAGATAATATTATATATTGTAGGTAATAAAACACAGTCACCATGTTCGAGGGAGCAGTCGCTGGCATACTCAACCGGCTCCTGGGCAAGTACGTCCAGGATTTGGACACGGAAAACCTAAACGTAGGCATTTTCTCCGGAAATGTCAATCTTACTGATCTTAAACTTAAACCTGAGGCTTTGGTAAGTTATAAGTAAAATTTGTACGCTTTTTTCAGATTAACACTAGAGGGAATATAGTGTGAAGATACTTCGCTCCTTAGGCACCGCCTAATTTTCAAGACATTTTTTTTGTTGAGTAACGGAACTCAACACCGTGTTTGTCTTGTTAACACAGCAAAGAAAAGAAAATAGCTTATACCCCCGAGTCTATTAGAATCCAAATTACGAGTCAGAGTGTGTGCCACCGCACCACGGTGGCCTCAGGGCTTATGTACTATATTTACCAATAACGTATTGATCATCTATATTTAGCCTACATTTTTTCAAGTGATAGTTTGTGAAACTAGAAGAGGTCCTCAAGGCGCAGCGGCACTAGGGTGTGGCTGTAACACGACGGTTGTGGGTTAGATCACTATTCGATGAAGTGAAATATTTATTTAATTCGATGAAGTGAAATATAAATGATATTTCCATTTCTTCGCACTGGTTTCGAGGCAAAAGCGCGGCGCTGATTTCTGCCACTCAGCACGCAATGCCTCCAGAATTCGGCAGAAAGTGGTAAACGGAGTGTCTTAGCATTAGATTCCCTCTGGTTTCCCAACTGTGTGCGGAATACAGCCTGAAGCTGATTTATTATTTATTAATATAGTTTGAGAAACTACAGATTGGTGTTCAATTTAAGAATTAAATATAATTTATAAAATTCCATTTTCAGTACGAATTGGACTTGCCAATCGACGTGAAGATTGGTACCATTGGCAAAATAAATCTTCAAATACCGTGGTCTGGACTTTACACACAGCCTGTAGTGGTCCACATTGAGGATGTCCTTATCTTGGTGGGTCCGGCTATTTCAAACAGCTACTTCGACCCTGAAAGGGAAAAACGGTTGACAAGAGCAGCTAAGAGGAAGATTCTTCAGGATCTTGAGGCGGAAAGTGAAATTTTGAAAGGCCCCCAAAACTTTTTTGAGAACTTATTCACTGCGATTGTAAATAACTTGCAAATTTACGTCAGGAATGTTCACGTGAGATATGAAGATTCTATTAGTTCCAAGGATGGACCCTTTGCTTGCGGTCTGTGCTTGCAAAGCTTGTCCATTGAAACTACTAATAGGTATAGTTTACATTACATCGATTTTTTTATTAATTATTTTTTTTGGTTTCACACTATATCACGGAATAGCTGAGTTGGTAGAAGGAATCTAGTGTCAACGTTAACAAGATATTAAAGACATTCAGTCAATGCATGAAACGAAACGAAAAACATTACAAAAAAATATTATTAAAAAATTATAGACTATACTAGTTTTAGAAAGCGTATATTTTCTATCAATTGTTAATTTAAAATACGTACTTTCAAATATTAAAGTTATTAACTCATAGCTCTCAGTAAATTATCAATAAAAAAATTACCAAATTCTTCTGCAGTAAATGGAAACCATCAGTAACACCGTCAAATGCGTTAACTGTTTACCAAATGATGAGAATTGAGTCACTATCACTATACTGGAACCCCACGGCTACTGCTCTAGACGACGTGGAGATAGCCCACATAACCCCCATGCAGTATTACAATTGGAAGCATTACATGCTCACTGGTTTGGACAAATTTTCTATGCATCATGAAGATTTTGAATTTTGTAAGTGTTTTAGACTATTAAACTCGAGTAAGATGCTGTTTACAGCAGTTAGAAAAATAATATTTATCTGCGGCTTGTGCGTTCGCGTATTTAAATGGAAATAAGTAAGAGTTATTTATGACACTATATTAGTGTAATTATGATCTCGGGGTAACTCTGACCGCAGCTACTGTGTGTTATATAGAAACAATTAGCGATATGTAATGTATCTCGATAAAAGCTATCCAAAAAGAAAAAATAATTCAATCCACATATCTCTTGAGATTACCACGTTTAGCAAATAAAACTCTTGAGCTTTATAATATTAGTATGTACATTTTTATACACCTCGTATCCTACCAGTGTATTAACATTAGGCTCTTATTATAACTAATAAGTAGCCTTAAATCATATCATAAAATAAATTTTCAGTGTTAAAACCAGTGACATGTAAAGTAAAAGTGATAATTAATCGATCGGGAGAGGCGCGAGTGCCTCGTCTGCTACTCGACGCGGTGCTGGCGGACAGCGCCTTGCAGCTATCCAGACGACAGTACCTGTCAATCGATAATCTGCTTAGTTCATTCCAGAGGATAACTTTGAATAGGTAATTGCTCAGCATAGATATGTTATTTTTTTTGGTATTATTTCGGCCTAATTGCGAAAGTGGGTATGCTTGCATCACGATATTCAGCAATTGGCTTCTTGGGCGTCCGGGGGTCTTACTCCAGGCATAGACATAGAATGCTTTCCTATGAACATAGTTCCTGTGGCCGGCACGCTATATGAGCAAGCGACGCTTTAAGAGTTTTATGAAAGTTTCAAAAAGAAAAGGTCTGTGACGATGTTTTCTTTCTAAGTTTAATGTAGTACTTATTTATACACGGAAAAAATCTGTAGTAGTAAAGTAGAAGCTGAAAAATAACGTGTGCGTTCGGGGCTGTCTATAGAACGATAACTTAAAATAATCTAAGTTGAACTATTTTATATTTAAATTGCTTAACTTGAGAAAAACTAAGGGAACAACTATATGTATTACTTATATTTTATGTATATTATGATATGGTAATGTAAGGAAAGGTCATTGATTAAAAAAATCTTTTTTTTTTGTGTATATATATTATTAGTATCATTACTTAATCCTGCAAAAGTAACAATTGGCATTCATGTTATATGCTCACTGCTAACAGTATTGAGCATAGAGAAATGAAGCAGTTAACATTCCCATAATAAGTTATCAATTCAACAATAACGTGCGGCGTTGCATTCTGTAATCCCGTCTTTATATTGCCTTATAATCATCGACCGAACTTTTAAAACCATTGAAATTTCCAAGTTAACTTAAACCTTTCTACTATTATTACTAGAAAATATCGCCACCTTCACCCTGGAATACCGCTGTCGAAAAATGTTAAGAAATGGTGGATATACGCATACAACGTGGTTGTAGAACAACGTGTGCGGCCATACACTTGGGCAGCAATAAAGAAGCACAGAGAAAACTATAATGTTTACAAACAAACCTACAAGAGTACACTGCGAAGTCCAAATGATATAGAACTTAAATTGGATCTGCAAAAATGTGAAGACAATTTACCAATTATCTCTGTGGTGATAGCGAGAGAGCAGGCTAAGTTTGAGGTAGGTATAATCTTTTTCTCGATGAGGAGTTTATTTTGTCCTTTTTTACTTGACCTCGCCAGAAGAAGTTAATTTCTTTGGTACATCTTATGGTCTAAACAGCCGGAGGATTTTTTAAATTTAAAATAAGCAAAATTTAAAACTATTTGCTTCAAAAATCAGTGTAACAAAACCTTTTCATTTCAAAGCTGCTCAACCAAGAACCAGACAGAATAGACGTTGTAGAAACAGAGTTCGACTGGTGGAAACCGACTTCTGAATACGAAAGTGATTCTGAAACTGAAGCGAAGTCACGTGTCGAACTATGTGTTAAGACTGAGAGATGCAAAAGCGTGTGGAGTCATCTCTCCAGTCCGGAGAAGAAGAAAGTTTGCGAGCTCATTGGCTATGCTGAAGGTGCCCCTCTACAAGATAAATCAAAACAGTATATTGGTAAGTCATCATTATACGAATAAGTAGTATGTAAATAAGTAGACTTCTTTCTCATATGATTTTATTGCTTTAGTTTTGAAATGTATCCCTAACATAGCAGTGTAGGCAGAGGAAACGTGGGAATCTAATTCCACTCCGTTCCCATTAAGGCACTTTGTACGGACTTCACGTACGGAACTCAACGCCGCGCTTTGTCTCTTTACCAGAGCAAGAAAATTAAAATATTAAATATTTCATTTCCTCGAGTTGGAATCAAGCCCACAGCCGGTCGACTTTAGTCGTACACCTGTGCCCCTTCGCCACGACTGACTTCGGCTTTTTCTGATATTCAATTAAGATATAATTTCTGTACGCTTAATATTTTTAGTAACATATATAATTAATTAGCCCGACGTTGATTGATAAGAAAATATGGCTTAAATAAAGCAATATGATTCTTTCCAGTAGGCCTAACAAGGAATAGAATCTTTTAAAAAAATATTTGTTGTGTGAAAAAAGGACTAAATTACACCTTTTCCTACAGAACACAAAATTAACGTGACTCTCGCACATTGCACTATAACATTAATGAATAGAAGTAGAGAAGTGCTTGTGGTGAACCTCACACAGTTTCTTTCTTCTTTGGAGACAAGACCATCGGCTAAGGCTTATAAGGTAAATATTTAGTGAAGCTAAGCCGGATTATAGGTGTGATAACAAATATGTGTTGGTTATTGTATAATGATGTGTCCATCCCATTTTGAGGATTAGACAGATTGGATTTGATTTTTGATTTGATTGATCCACTTCTTGTCGAATTTAGAATTTTAACAATCGATTGTGATTTCCTGACAAGGAAATTCAATAAAGGCTTCCTTAGAACCGAAATAACTTATATCATAATAGTATTTTATTTAGATTTCAGCTCGAACAGAAAGTATAGTGATAGAAGGAATGACCTCCGACGGAGAGCTTGTGCCACTATTGATAGCAGCTCAAGGATCAACACTGGGAAGCAACACATTGGCACTAGATGTAGAAAAGAACCCAACTAACAGCCACGCTGATCTTGGCATCACTTGCCACGTGGAACCGTTCGAAGTGGTATACGTAGAAGTGAGTAAAATTAAAATACTTTATATATACAAGTGAACTTAACTTATTTATAACGTTTGGTTTTAATCAACGTATCTTGAATTATGGTCGTCGCCACATGTGCAGGGCCAAAAGCGTATGACGGTAACGCAACGGTTGTGTGTTCGATTCTCACTCGGTGGAAAAAGCGTGGCGTTAAGTTCTGCCATTCTACACGCAATACTTCGAAAATTTGGCAGAAAGTGGGCAACGGCGGTTCTTGACCCTGGGTGCCCTCTGCCCACACCGCTAAATGTAGAATATAATATGAAGCTGAAAGAAAATCTTGAAATTATGCAGCTTATGAACTAATATGACACGTGACTTTCTTTTCCAATACTCATTCAAATTACAAACATTCTTTCGAGATCAAACATAGAAATTCTTTTCAGTGTAACTTGAACCAATAAGTATCGTGAGAAACATATTATGTCACTTCAGAATGCGGTATTTTGTTCTGATACAATGATAATAACATTTTGATAGAAATGTAAATACTTCTATTTTCTTTTTAGCACGCATTCACGGAATTAATAAATTTCTTCCAAACTCATTCAATGTCATCGGAAGAGTTGGCAGAGGAGTTCTCCTTAGCTGTAGACCAAGTTGGTACGATGAGCAAGTCTGTGTTAGCACACGCAATAAGCCGTAGGAAAATCTTCCATTTAAATGTTGATGTTAAAGGGCCTACAGTAATTCTTCCTGAACATGGCTGCGTGCACAAGTAAGAGTTACTGATGATATATTGACTAATACATATATCGTATTTTAATATTTTTTACACTTGTATAATTGTATAGAAAATACCCTAATATTTAAAATAATATTATGATTTCTAGACCCCAAATCTATTAAAGTAAAAAATATAAAAAATTATGCTTCTAGAGTTTCATATCTCTGAAAATTCTACGTGTATGTATTAAATGTATTATTTACTGCAATGTTCCTTATTACCTTATATAAACATTACTTATAATAAAAATATTATTTGTGATTTCAGACCCGGCCGTGTGATGATTGTGGATATCAATAGAATAGTTGTAAAATCAGATTTGCAGCCATCTAACTTGACTCTAGAAGACGCTACTTGTATGGAATTGGAGGAGCGTCTTTACGATCGTTTCCATGCTGAGTGTTCCCTTCAGGTAAGCATATATTTGTTATAATTTTTTAGCTGTGCGCTGTTTCCCACATACAGTACGATAGGCAGAAAAACGTGGGTGCTAACACACTCTTTTCTAACGGCGATAGTAATGAGTTACATCCACACTTGCGGAATTTAATTCTCTCCACTTCGTTGCTCTGGTAAGATAAGATGCCGCTTTGTTTTTCGTCACTAAGGTTCAATGTCTCAAATTTTTGGGGAAAGTGGAGGACAGAGTGTCTTTACACTATAATTTTTTTCTGCTTATACTACTTTACGGACATAAGAGTAAGTGAAAAAAAAACCGGACATGCGCGAGTCGGGCTCGTCCACCGAGGGTTGCGTACAAATATTGGAGATCTCGAGCTTTTTCTGAAATTCAGACTTAGCTTAGTCAAAGTCCTTTCTGATACCTCAATTGAACTTTTAAGGCTATTGTTTTTTAGGATGTAACTACAAATATATAGTTTTCACAGTACTAGCTGTAGATGCTAGCTGCCAAATTTAATAATCCTAGGTGCATTGGAAGTGCCTTATTAATTTTAATTCCCTCTGTTGTTCCGAAATATGCGTTTTCTAGCTTTAGGGCTATTATTTTTTAAGATTTCTCCACCAATGTATAATTTTTGATTGAATTATTTTTTCTATGCTCGCCACTTCGTCCGGTACTGCGCCTTTTGAATCCAGGGGATTCCCGCTGTCTTTTTTAGGTCGTTATTCCATCTGGTTGGAGAACGACAAACTTAACTTAACAAACTTCAGAACAAGTTATTATTTTAAAGAAATATATAATTTAAATTTAGGTTTTATTCTGTGAATGGACGGACCCGTGGAGGGAGGCTCGGAAACATGGTGACTCTGAATTACATCTAATACCACGATTGCGTGGACAGTTAGTCTTTTCTACCAGCATCAAGAAGGACTATAAATTGTTACCAAGGTAAATATATAGGGTTAGTTTCATTTGGAAAATGGTAACTCTTTGACGACCCTGTTCTATAAGGGCAAAAGGGTCAAACTAAAGATAGAAATTTATAACTTTATGATAAAATTAACATGAGTATGAGATACTAATTATATTAAATGGTAATTTAAAGAATAATTGCTTATGAAAATGCTTCTGGGTTTTGCTATAACTTTTGTTACGTTTTTTTTTATGGAAGAGGACAAGGCAAACGAGCGTTCGGGTCACCTGATGGTAAGTGATCACCGTCGCTCACGACCCCATGCAACACCAGAGGAGCCACAGGTGCGTTGGCAGCCGTTAAGGTGGAGATGAAGGGCACCGGGGCCTGGCATTACCTAATGCGAAACGCAGTGGCAAGAGCCACTACTTCACGCCGGTGTTAAATGCCGGGGGTGGTATTAATCCGGTCGAGTCTGCCCATGCGTGTTGCCATTACTGGCGACGAGACTCTACCACACCTACTTTAGTCGCCTCTTACGACACCGACAGTACCAGGGTGATCCTATTCTAACCACCACACGGCTGGAATAGGCGTTTTTTATACATATATTTGATTTTTGATACATATTTTTGTCATTCTGATGACAGCGGTGGAAAATATATTTTTTTAAAACCCAATTAATGTTTCTTGCGTAGATTGAAAATTTTTAGAAATAACGCCTGTCGCCCCCACAGGTGTACGCCAAAACTAAAAATTTTAAACTACATACTTTTTATACTATGGAAATAGAACTTATTCCCTCTTTCTTTTTTCTTTTAGAATTTTTATATAATGTATACTTCTTTTTTTAGATACAAACTCAACATATCACTATCGAGTTTAAAATTCAACCTTTCTGATCGTATAATTGGTCATATCTTGGACTTCTTCGACAATTTGCCTGTGCCCGTACCCAATACTGTCCCTGTTTCGTTTATGGATTCCGGAGACTACGTGGAAGAGTTGGAAGATCCTGATCTGATGGAAGCTCTAGTTCTTGACAGAGTGACTGCCGATCCAGGGTATAAGGACTTGGTGAAGTTGAGACAGAAGATTGTTACCGCTTATTTTAGTAGGAATAGGTATGTACAGTGGATTAACTAGATAGTACTTTATTGAGATCTCTTTTATAAAAGCTAGTCTATCTATTTGTTAGTTACGCCCAAATTTTAAAATATTTAGTATAGCTTATGTCAAATTAAGTAAATAATTATATAAATTTTTATTCAATCTTAATTAATATATGTCGTGTCCGTTTACCTCAATACATTGAGTCATTTATAAAAAAAATAAATATTTATAGGGCAGCAGAAACCAAAATAGATGGTGAAAGTACCAAATCCCCCGCAGAAGAATCTTTGCCGACTGCAGACTTTAGCGACGAGGACGTAGAAGAATATGCGAGATCTGTCGACTTACCCGGCTTCGATGATAACGTGTCGCCTAGCAACACTATCAATACTCTAATGAGATTTATTATTGGTAAGGTTCGTTTTTTGTTTTATTTTTAAAAGGTCGATTTTCACTCCAGGAAAATATTTTTTTTTATTTCCTCGGTCTAGTAAAAAAGACAAATTTGAGATGACTTCCGCTATTTAATACGCAGTGACTCGACAGTTAGACAGAAAATGGTAAACGGAGTGTCTTTTTAGTGGGTTCTTTTTATCTATTTCCTTGTACCATTAAGTTTCGCCGTGTGATCCCGGCCTAGAATAGGATCACCCTGGTACTGTCAGTATCGTAAAAGGCGACTAAAGTACGTGTGGTAGAGTCACGTCGCCAGTAATGACAACACGCATGGGCAGATTCGACCGGATTAATACCACCCCCGGCATTTAAAGCCGGCGTGAAGTAGTAGCTCTTGCCACTGTGTTTCGCATTAGGTAATGCTGGGCTCCGGCGCCACCTTAAAGGCCGGCAACGCACTTGTAGCTCCTCTGGTGTTGCATGGAGTCGTGGCCGTCGGTGATCACTTACCATAAGGTGACCCGAATGCTCGTTTGCCTTGTCCTCTCCCATAAAAAAAATAGTTAATTATTTATTTACATAACAATTTTACCATCCATTTATCTAATATCCTAAACAGGTGAGATCATAATCAACCTAAACAAATCAAGTGAACTAACAGACAAGCCCTACATTATGTTGAACATAAGTAAAGTTTGCTTAGACGTGGCGCTAATGCAATTTGGACCAGCCATTCAACTGTCAATATCACAGGCACTTCTCACTGATAAACAGCATCACAGCAGTTCTGGACATTACTTGGAGTTGGTCACCAGTTCAGGGGAACTCTTCAATTTGTTGTACAGAAAGGTAAAGATGTACGAGTGTGTTTAAAAACTTTAATTTATTAAAAAATAAGTATTTTTTAAAAATTGTGCTTATGAGAAAAGATGGAGACGAGTTCACTCATTTATCTATTAGATAAATGAATTTATTTGAATAGTAAATTTCGTATGTTTGTTTCTGTCGGAGTTGTATTGAATTTGGAATATATACAATATACAGGAGGGTACCTGAGATTTCTTTTTTCACTGAGACATTTTGGTCTCGGTAAAGTCAAAGTTTCTCAGCTTCACGCTCTTCCGCATATAGTGAAGTAGACAAACCTCAGAATTTTAAACGAAATTAATATTTATTAATACTTTAAGGTCCGAGCGAATTGCCCAGAGTTCCGTTCCCATTTCCACAACGTGGAGCAAGCGTTAGTGGCTGACGTTGGTCCGTTGACAGTACTCGCAAATTCGGCAGCTATCACCACACTGTTTAAATACTTACACTATATTCGGAGGAAGTGAGTATATTACATTTCATAAACAATGAACAAATTTAAGTATTTATAAATGTTTTGCATTTATTAACTTGGTGTTAATTGTTGTTATGGTGTTTAGCTACTATGAATAATTAATAATTTGGAAGCAGCAGGAGCACAACTTACAACCTGTAGTGTTAACAGCTTGCTTGCACGCTAGCTCGCCTATAGACATATGGGTCACGACTAGCCTCACTCAAGTAATTTCTATATATTTTAAATCATTAACTATTCTACAGAATACAAAAACGTCATTCAGTTAACTTGAAGACAATGATTTTGCCAAAGACGGCCACATTGTGGGAGTACCTGATGCAACCTGACGCAGATCCCCCTGTTTCTCCAGGCGCTACTAAATTTAGCTACTCAGTAAGGTGAGGCTAATTCTGTTGACGAGGAAATTTTTATTTATATCTATGTAATTATAATATGTGAAAGATATTATAATTTTATTTTCAGTTTCACACTTTTATTCTCATATACCAGTGTCGCCTACACTTGGAATTTATTATTAAGACAATCCGTCCCCCACACGTAGTCTAGTTTTCGAGACATAGCGTTTTGGGTGGCGGAACTCAGCGCTGCTTTGTTTCCTAATTTATTATCTAATTGTAAAAATTACAAACGTTATGTTTACAGGTTATCATCAGTTACAGTCAAGTTGTCTCAAGCGGAGAACCCTCTGGTGGAAGTAAGGATTAGTGCTCTAGAAAGTGATTGTGTTTTTCGAGCCAATGATCGACTGATTTTCAAACTGTTCTTGGGATCGTTACAAGTGGATGATTTGGCTGAAGCTACTTTGTATCCTAAAGTATGAGTTTTAATTATTAAAAAAAATTATTAATTTTAATATTAATAGCAACCTGCGAAAGTTTATAGATATTATTACTTTTATTTTGGCCATCTTTATACTAAAATATATTTTTTGCAAACAAAAAAATATTGTTAACTAAATTGTATTCCTCTGAAATAATTATTGATAAATTAAACATTGTTATTTAATTTTTTTTTACTTGTTATAATCATTACAATTTTTTTGTTTTGTATTAATTTAAGTTATACTGTTATCCAGTTTCTTTTCTTTTCTGTTATTGTGTAAGTTGTTTTTTTTTAAATTTCAAAAATTGATTTGTATTATGTTTGTTCTTTTTTTTTAAAGTGCGGTATACAATTTATTTTAAAGTCTGTTAAGCTTGTTTCGGTTTTTTTCATCAGAATTATTATTGTATAATATAATAAAAATTATTAGTAAATATAATATAATAAAAAAATAAATAAAATAATTTACTGTTCATAGTTGAATATATTAAATATTAAAACAACGATTATTATATTGAAAAGAGCAACTGTTGAACAACATGTCCATTGGATTCGATTACTTCAACTTCAAAATGCTCGTGAAATTTAAAAATAAAACTCAATTTTGAATGTAAGAAGATAAATTAACAGAAATGTTTTCCATCCACAGTTAGTTTGGCCGGACGAGGACAAAGTATTAGAGATTAAATACGTGCGAGCGGCGACCGGCACCCGCGCGCGCTCTGACGCCGAGCTGCGCGTGCAAGTGGGCAGGTTGCACGTCGTCGTGTTCTGCTCACTGCTCTATCATTTACAGGTCATTTTTGTGATTAATTTATATTTTAAGTAATGTTAAACTTTTTTCCACTTTCCCATCCAGAAATGCGTGGATAGAAATACTGTTTCGCAATAGAAACACTATAACGCTAATAGCCGCGACAAAGTTTTTCACTAATACGCTTAATATCGTGCAAATTGTTTCTTGTATAATTTTGCTAAATATTATAAATAAATAAATAAATATTTACTCCAAAACTACTGGACGAATTTTGATGAAATTTGGACTGTTCATTAAATTTGAAATTTATAACACATGCTATGCAACCTCAATAAATTAAGTATCAGGTAAATTAATTTTTCAAAATCTAACTGGAAACCGCTCTTTTTGAACTCAGCTAAAATTAAAGCCTATATTTGTAATACAGACAATTTATCTGGTCTCATGAGGCTAAGGTTAGGTGGATTGTGGGATATGGAAATAACTGAGTTTGATAAAAGAGGGAAAAATTATAGACCTTCTAAACCATATTTTGTTGTTAACAAACTTTGTTTTTAGCAATTCCTAGAGCCTTTAGTGCCAAGCACCGCAGCGACGGAAGCGGCGTTAGCAGCTGAACGTGCTGCCCAAGAAAAGGCTGCAGCATTAAGAACTGCACCGTTAAAAGTCAATTTGGCTATTGAGGTATAAATATAGTATACTTTATATGTATTTGCTACAATATTCACTTTGATAATAATTACTCAGATTATATATGTATAATTGGCGGCTTTGGGATCCGCTACTTATCACGCAGTGTCTTTAATGAGAACTTTATATGTTAAAACTACTCCTTCTGCCTATCTAGCTACTATCTGTATATGCCCTGCTATATAAATATAATTATATTTTCTTATTAGATACACGCTCCCGTTCTACTACTTCCTCAGAAGCCATCTTCTCCAAATTTGTTGGTTTTGAACATGGGTAAGTACCCATGGGTATGTACCCAAGTATTATAAAGAAATTAATTTAAATAAACATTTAAAATGAAAGCGTATAATATAATGCTAAATTTGATCAATAACAAGTTTATTTAAAAAAAAGTGCTTCCATGATATATATATATATATATATATATATATATATATATATACACTTTGAAATATATGTTATATTTTTTTTAGTTTTTTTGTTTACCGAAGCGTAAACAGTTTATGGTACTTAAATATCCATCAATATACAGAAATATCTACTATCACCAATCTGTCAAACTGATAATCATCTTTTTTGAAGTCGAATGATATTTTAAAATCATTATTCTTCTTCTAGGTGATTTATTGATAGAGAACTTCTTTAAAGCTATCAACGCTACTATGGAAGCGAGTGCGCTAATACACTCCCCAGTTATTGACAACGTTCTGATAAAGCTCGTCAATATCACGCTATCACGAGCTGTGATGACTCTGGCTGGTACATTGGAAGTACAGGTAATTTTCATATCCTGCCTGGAACTATATGTTTTTTTAGTGTATCCTGGATTCTTTTGCAAGGAAGAAGAGAATTAGAGTATTGTGTGGAAGTGTTGAAAGACCTAAAAGTTAATATGTATGGTACTTATCATACATATTAACTTCTAGATCTACTATAACTACTTAATATGTAATTTGCGGCGTAGCGTTACAGCGTTTATTATATTTCATTTATTTTCTTTTATGCGGGCTGTACCGTCAGTCTAAAGAATAATTCAACATAATAAAAGCCAACATATGTACATTTAAAAGTAACTTATTTTCATGCTTTAAAGGAACCAATATTAGAGCCGATTTCTTTACGATGTGACTTGAAACGCGTGGTCAGCTACGCTCAAGTCGCTAATTCCGCTGCAAATAGAGATTTACTATTATGTGAAGCGGACATTGTCATGGATATCATTACTATAAACTTGGGACAGAAGGATTTGGCTACTGTACTTGCTGTGTGGAGCGATAACATCAGCGAAGGACATTATATTGGTAAGAAAATTTTTTTTTTGCAATTTCACATTGTATCCCGCATATCAAGGTAAACAAAGGAAACTTAGTGTTAAAACATTCCTTTCTCTTTTTCTCTCACTGCGTGAGTCAGTGAATTGGCAGTGCACACGTGTTTATTGTAAGACGCGACTTTGGCATCACCTCAATACATAAGAAAATAATGCCTTACCTACCTTGCTAAATTACTAAATTATTAGCTACCTTACTTTGGTAAATGCTAAATTATTTAGGCTAAAATATTCGATAGTCATAGGTTTGATCCCCACTTGAGGGATACATGTATATAAGACAAATTATAACTTGCTTGCTTCGATGGAAGGTAAAAATAAATAAATGAGAATGAAACAATTTGATGTCTTTTCATTTGTGTCTGTAACACGTGTTTTAAGAATTTTTTTTTTATTTCCAAAACAGGTAGTCTAGTTCCAACATCACCAGTGGAGCTGGCGCCATCTGATGCAACGGTAAAAAAACTACAAGCTTTCTTCGCTCAAGGAGAACCAGTTAGGAAAGAATCAGTTATTCGGTGAGAAATTCTTGAAATTACTTTACAGATACTGACGCTGTCTCAGGTTGTTATTATTACAGAGAAAACATAATAGTTTCAGTTTTAAATACCAATTAACATTGATACTTGAGCATATCTTTAGTTGGAAAATGATACGGATTTATTGAATGCTACGTCTGTACGTCTATATTCAAAAGCGAGGAAAGGAATATTCTTTAGTTATATTCTCTCAAAATCTTTCACAAACATAAAAATAAACAAATGTCTACATTCTATTCTAACTTTAAATGTGTTTTAAGAAAACTACATTCGGAGTCAAACATTTTGTTTTGAATTGTTGTTTGCAGACTTTGGTCGTCCATATCTTTCTTGTTCCTGCGTTTTTTTTTAAATTTTTATGTAGCTAGACAATGTTCTTCTTCTTCAAGTACCTAATTAAAATATTCATTTATTTTAGTTTGATTTACATAAGCGTATCGTATCCTGATGTACCTACAAATTCAATAATATGTTAGGAATAAGTATTAGAGAACAGAGAAATAAAACATTTCATAAAAATATATATTTATTATTATTGATCTACTTATTTTTATATAAATATAACGCAATTAATTAATTAGATAATTTAAATCAAATCTAAACGTATATGCTTAAAAACCTTGTATGTTATGAGCTTCTTTTTAAAGGGTGCCGGTTTATTGAGAATGTACAGTTGTACACTATATTCATAGTTGTTTTACAGATATACACTAGAAGGTATAGAACTAAAGCTTTTCTCTGATATGGATGAAGTACTCAGTTCGCCAGTCCGGGATCTGAACCATGGATTGGCTAAAGTAACTGCAGGAGAAGCAAACTTGAATTTTGATTATTATTCTGATAACAGTATTGAAGTTAAGGCTAACCTTCAGAGCTTTCTTATTGAGGATATAAGGCCTGATTCTACGGTAGTTATACGGAGGTGGGTTTATTTAAATTAATCTAGTCTCGGACCGTATCAGTCTGCGATGATTCATTTTCGGGCACTCGCAGGACCCGTCTTGAAACACGGACCAAAGTGTTTAGAAAATAATTGACAAAACTGAAAGGCGTAACAAAAGCGAAGGGAGGATGGAGCGTCGGTCCCGAGGCGTCTCGTTTCCAATCCGTATATCATTTTGATGCAATCTCTAAAATATTTCTATTTTTGTAATATAGTTGTGTCCTTAAATCAAACTCGGAACAGTGACTTTCAGAAATATAACCACCTGGTTGCCACCTGCACCTCATATCATGTAGATAACTATTCAATTTAATTTTGTGATTTCTATGCTTATATCACAATAATACATATAATTATCATTAAATATTTCTAGAATATTTGAGTCTCAAGGCGGTGGTAGTAAAGCAACCGCTGGATTCTCCGTCGTTCGTCCAGCATTGCTCGAAGCGTCTCTCCGACGTTCTTCGAGAGCGATAACTTTAGACGTGAGGGTTGAAAGGACAAGGTTGAATTTAGCTCTGCCATTCTTACTAAGACTTGCCAAGAGTTTGCTGGATGCTATGCCAGGTAAGGTACTTACTTCTTACTATCTCAATTGTGTTGTAAATATAAGTTTGTGAGAATGATCGGATACCATTCTCACAACACGCTTAAGCTGGCAAAGAAGCGGGCGAATCGCTGATCTAGATATGCAGAAAACCGATAGTAACCTTGAAATCCTATATTTCTATAATTAGCACTGAATTAAGCAAAGAAGTATAAATTTGATATAATATATTTTAATAATACTGACCAATTGATAATATAAATTATTTATTTAATTATACTAATATTATTATGATTTTAAACCAGATTTTAGGGTTCGATCCTATTAAGGACACAATGTAATACGAACACCAGTAATTAAAGTAATAGTCAGAAATTATTCACAATTTTTCCCATTTTTTAGTAGTTCTAAAACTATCTTATCTTACAGGTGACAAAACAATGGAAGGCGGTGTAGTAAACCACGGCTATGTGGGTGACGCTCCCACTCGCAATAACAACAGACCAACAAGATTCCCAAGTTCAAGTGATTCAACTAGCGGTTATTATTCTACTGGTTTGTATTTTCATAAATGCAATTGCAAGTATATATGTAATTTGCAAGTGTGAGCGACACGTCGCCACGGCAATCGTCGCCACACCAACGATTTGGTTTATCAGTATTATATATAATTTTATGTTTCACATCAAAAATTCTTCAAGATCTCATTTTTTTTTCAAGCCAATTAAGGCTAATTGGAAATAATAAAGTATGACTGTAACGCGACGATTGTGGGTTCGAGGAAATGAAATATTTGTTTACATTTATATTTTCAATATTTCGCTCTGGTGTCAAGGCAAAGAGCGGCGTTGGGGAAACCCAACCCAATATGTTGAGTGGATTTCGCCACTCAACACGCAATGCCTCCAGTATACGGTGGAAAGTGGAGAACGGAGTGTCTTCACACTAGGTGCCTCTGCCTACCCTGTGTTCGCGATACAGCGTGAAGGTGATTATTATTATTTTTAATAAATACATATTTGTTCAACATTACAGCGACTTCTATATCAGAGGACATGCCGAGTCTTTCAATATCAGTACAGTGTAGGCAACCGGAAGTCATGTTTTTCACGGATCTGATGAAAACTGAAGGCCACGCACTTCTACTAAGAACAGAACTACTAATAGATTATTCTTGCCACTCGAATACAGAAAGTCTGGTCATATCATTAGCAGGCCTCCAAATAATGTCTAAATTACAATCTAAATTGAAGAATTTACCACCACAATTAGTGTTAAAGCCTTGTGATTTTGAATTTTCTAAGAGTTTCAAGAATTTGGAAGAAGGCATTATGGTGAAGTTGTCGGTCTCTGAAATTGACCTTCATGTAGCGGCGACTACTGTCCATACTGTCATGGGTGAGAAATGCTTAAACTTTTGTGTAAACCTTGTGGCAATCTCTAAAAATCTCTTAAATAAACATATAAATAGAGATTTAACGTTGATACTGATCTACGAGTATATGTTTACAAAAAATAATATTGCTTTTGAATTTTTTCAATATATTCAGTTTGCTTCTTTATTTTTATTTAGATATCGTTGAGGAAATAACATCAGAGCTAACCGTACCAGAAGAGATATTAGCTTTCAATTTCGCCACATACAATTCAAAGACAGAAAAGCAAGATGATGATCTCTGGTCTCCGAAGAAACTGACTCCATATGTTGGTTTCCATTCAGAGGATAGCTATATACAGCCGAAGTTCTCAAGCTCGAAACCGATGGAGACATTTTTAATGACCGTGCCTCTGATCCGGATCACTTTTGAAATAGAGCACACTGTGAGAGTACCAGTTTTAATGGTTAAGGTATGCTGCTACATTCTGTATTTTTAGTGTGTGTGTATGTGTGTATAATTTCATATTGTATGAGAAGATTTTCAGACTCCTTTTAATTATCTCAAAGTAATATGCATACAAACTTTATATGTATATTTAGAGCTTTACTAATTTTATTACGTTGAATAATATTAAGTATAAATAGTTTTCTATAATAATTCAATTAATAACTGATAATATGTTAGCTTCTGAATATAATTCAGAAATTAAAAAAATTATTCGTCGTCCGATCAACTGAAACCAAAATTTTAACCCTTCCACTATCCATCAGTTATCAACAGACTTGACCGTCCACGACTGGTCCCAACATATCCGTGGTCAAGGCGCGCTTTCTGTTCATGCGCATTGTTACGATGCGCGTATTGACACGTGGGAGCCCTTATTGGAGCCCGTGTTGAAGGATAATATGCATGTGCCATGGGAGATATATGCTAGTCTATTTCAGGTTTGAAGTTTTGTGATGTATGATTAATTGTTCCATAAAACTTCAATTCAATTGTTCAGTTATTTGTAATTTACATTGTTAGTGTACGTTTATTGGCATAAAATATTTAAAGA
This sequence comes from Heliconius aoede, assembly GCA_037355905.1. Classification (NCBI taxonomy): domain Eukaryota; kingdom Metazoa; phylum Arthropoda; class Insecta; order Lepidoptera; family Nymphalidae; genus Heliconius; species Heliconius aoede. The sequence goes on from JBAIZZ010000306.1 coordinate 2,032,365, forward strand.
TTATTTAACCATGATGATAAGATCTTGTTCATATAAGTAAAGTATATAAATATAGTTAATTTCCTTTCATTAACCTGAAGAAATATTTAAATAAATGGAGTATTAATTTCATATTCATATTTCATTCAAATTATTCTAGTGCTAACTAAAATGTCTTAAATAATATTTCAGGCAAAAGCCTACCCAATGTCTTCAGAACTAGACACTAAAAATCAAGAAGAGACTGTAACAGATCATGTTCCATCTGAAACTACTAGAAAACCTAAAAAGAAAAACGAATTTGAATCCGAGACCTCCGCAGATGAAGCTGATACTGATAACGAAATGGTCTTTATAAAAAATCCTCATGGAAAAGAGAATAAGAGTTACAATGTGGACTTTAACGCATGTAACATGTCTTTCTTGAAAGCTTTGGACTTAGAAGAATCTGATTCAGATAATGAAAACAAAAAAGTGGATAGATTCACTGATGTGATAGGCCATTTGTTTAACGAGTAAGTTATTACTTTATTTTGTAATTTTGTTGTTATTAAAACTACAAGCAGCGTCAAATATATACTTTTATTCCATATTTACTTATACTTTTTATTGTAGAGCTATAAATCCAGAATCTTATTAAATTTTCTGAAAAACAATATCTAATATATCTAATATATTTTTAATATTTCTTTTAATAGTAGTGACTCAAGCCTTGATGAACTCAGTAACGATGAAGATTCTTCTGCACCAGAACAAAGTGAAGTCGATGTAAGTGAAAGAGAGGACGAAGAAGAAGACCAAGACAAACCAACAAGTTATATAGATGGAGATGAGAAGAAAAAAACTGATAACAAGAGTGTCACTGTACAGGTAATAACATTTTTTTTGTTTTACCCGAGCGGGGTTATTTCCAAATGAGGTATTGTTTAATGTTAAATGGAACTTGAAAACAGAATTAAATCGTTTCAAAAATACTTAAATTGTGATTTCTAACTTTAATAGACTATAACTTTAATAAGATTTTTTTATTTTCTTTACAATAGACAATAATTCCACTATCTGATTATATTATGTTTTTGCAGAACCACACAATATTTAAAAATATTTATTTATACTTCGTACATGAGAGTCAGGCCAATAATTACTGTTTTTAGAAATATATATTTCTTTTATCTAAAATATTTTTTAGGAACCAATACGTGACGACAGTGTCGAATCATCCATTGAAGATTCAAAATTTTGCACTTACATAACGCTTGAAGCGAAATCTCCGTTAAACGTATCAATAGCTCCGGCCGCGGTTAAAGCGCTTCAAGCGCTTACGACCGCGATATACGACAGAACAGCGGCGGTCTCAGCTATTGTTGCTGCTGAAAGTGGCTTGCAACTTATTAATGATATAGGTAAGTTGACTTTCAAGTAAAATATTTAGAATACTTGATATGGGGGAATACGGATTAGAATAATAAAGTTTATTAATTTCTATTAAATACAATTGATATATCTATATAAAATAAATTTTTGAATCGTGGTTATGGTGAGACACCATCTCACTGTCAATTTTTTTTATTACTTATATATTTTTTTTACTATTTCTCAGGTCCAGGCTCCACAGTACATCTACGAACACGCGCTGAGACTGATCTCGCGGGCAACGACCGCGTGCTCGCCGTCGCTGACTTCGATCACTCAAGCCGACCAAGCACCCCCGGTGATCATTCATTATATGTAGACGGAATTTAAATATTGTACTGTAATATTCAAGCCTTTAACCTGAATTTTGTACCATTTTTGTTCTATTCAAATGCTTTATATGCTGTACAGGTTGCTGGTTGGTATGCTGTTATGGTTTATATACTATTCAACGAAATATAAGAATACTTCGTTGAATAGAATAGTACAGTACTGTAATAATATGACAGATTCAGTGTCGCTAGTCGATTTCATATTAGCACTTTTGTTTATCAAATTAAATATAGCAAAAAATATTGTCGACGCAGTGCAACAGCATTTGATTGTAAGCAGTATTCCCCGTTCTGGAAGACTGCGGCTTCAACTCACTCAACCACTCAACACAAAATTAAATAAATAAAGCCTAATACTGAAACTTTTTTCCTTATAAGTAATAAATAAGGAAACTTTTTCCTTATTTTTACATTCTATTTTATGTATTGCTCCAGGGTGTGATACATCCGGTGCAGACTTGCTTGATGAAATTGAAATAGAGACTAAACAGGAGATGACTGATATAAGTGATGAATGGGATTGGTAAGAAAACAATTTGTATTGTTTTTATTATTCTATGAACTTTATCGGTATTATAAATTTAGATGTAAAAAAAATTAAAAATTTAATCAGCTTCACATTGTGTCCCGCTTACGGCAGGATAGGCAGAGGGAACTGAGTGTTAAGACACTCCGTTCCCCACTTTCTGCCGAATTCTGGAGGCATTGCGTGTTGAGTGGCAGAATTCAACGCTGTTTTGCCTCGATACCAGAGCGAAAAAAAAGGAAAAATAAACGTAAATAAATATTTCACTTCCTCTAGTGGGGATCGAACTCACAATCGGCGCGTTACAGTTACACCCTCATGCCGCTGCACCACCATGGCCTCAGATAAAAGAATATATGCTTAGATACCTATCACAAATTGATATGATATGCTTTGACTATACTTCAAGACTTTTAGCAGTTTATGTTGTCATTTGCATGGACTTAAGAATCTGTCGGCTTTCTAAAAAAAAGATTTATTGTAACACAAAAAGTACAGGAAATTTTTATAGTTTAAATTTTTAATTGTGTTTGGGACCATCGCGGCAATTATGATAGTAAAAGCGACGATTGTGGATTCAAGTGTGGGTTTGGAAATTAAACTTCAAAAATATACACTTTGTTATAGCTTTGAAGGCGGTTTTCCCGCAACATGCTCCCTGACGGGGGCTCGACGTGAGTCCCCGGGCGCTCCGCCACCCGCCGCCGAACTCTTGCGACGTGTTACTGATCAAACTTTGTCTATACGATTACATGACTTTGATCACCTTAATGTAAGTATGTTTGATGAATATTTAAATATCTATATTAATAAAGAAGCAATCTGTCAGATTAGTATTCTAAAGTCTTAAGTATAAGTTGTAGTGTACGCGCTGTAAAGTAATAATTTATACGGTGAAAGTGTGGAATGAGGGAATGTATGCATAAGTAGCAAATAAACATTTTTTTAAGACCTTAAATTACCTTAGACTCCTATGAATTCCCAGGAAGTATTTTATTGTTATCATTAAATACGAGTATGTACTAGTGACTACTAATTAAAACTGTTATGTATAATTGTACTAGAACTAGATGATTCTTTGGTGATGACCTATGACAAGTATGTTCTAGAGTACCTACTTCAATTTCCTACTTGTTAGATGCAATGCACGAAAATGCAAAACTTACGAAAATTATTTCTTTCTTTCATAAATATATATAATTTCGAAAAAAAGAACGTGGGATTTTATTTTATATATTTATCACACAGATACTGTGTCCTCAACGGTCTGTGTCGAAACTGCATGTGTTACATCCAAGCAAGAATAACACTCGCTATTACGTAGTCGTGGAAAGATCTTCGAAATATAACCACAAGAAGATTGTCGTCAGGTCCCCTTTACAAGTAAGATTAACTTTGATTTCTTATTTATATTTTGCCGGAGTTACTAGGGTTTGTATTGCAGACTTTGCCTTACATATCGTCCGGTACGAAATCAGCCCTTAAGTCAATGTTGAAGTGACTAATACATATTATTGTATTCACATATCAGCCTTAATCACTTATCACATAACTTTTACCAGTGCGAAAATAATAATTTCCCCGGATGGAGTTTGAACCCACAACCACAGTAAGTACAATAAAACCCTGTCCCACTGCGCAATTATGGGGAAAATTTACTGTGAATATATATATATGTATGTTCATATTTGGACGTTGACATATATAAGTGTAAAACTGGTGTAAATGTGTATTATTTAGATTTAGTTAATATTATGTAGATCTGTTATCACTTATATGGATGTGAGATCACATGTGTGGGTCTAAGAGTTGGGTCTAAGATACCTTTTTTGTATATTCAATTATGTCAACATTCCCACTTTTTTTCTAATCACAGGTACGAAACGAAACATCCTACGCTCTGGAATTACTCTATCGCCAATCTGAACTGGAAGCGGTGGGAATTGAACCAGTAGGCGCTGTACGGAATCCATTTTGTGGCTTACTGCGTTTAGCGGTACTGGCGCCACATGATACATATAACGTGCCACTATATGTCGCCTATCATTGTAGAGTGTACTTGGTGCCTACTAATTACGAGTAAGTTATTTAATTTATTTAACTATTTGCGTTTTGTTAAGGCCGTCCTGTAGCAGTGAGATAGGCTTTCACACGCCTTTACACGCGATGGTTGTGTGTTTAATTCTCTACTCGGGAATGATGATTTTTAAATATTTTTTATTGTAGACAAAACGTGGCGTCGGGTAACGCAACTCTACACATACTATGATAATGAAATATGATAGAAAATGGTGTATCTTAAGACTAGGTTCTCTGTCCTTTCCTACAAAATTTATATAGGTACCCTTGCACCTGTATAAATTTTAACAAACATTTCTCAGGAATTACCAAGTCCCAACACAAGGTATCTGGTGGATGGATCTGGTTAACGAAGTCGGTAGTTCCCGCGACATGGTGTGCCCAGCTATGGAGGATGGAGGGGATGTGTTCGCTATGAAAGTGTTGCCAATTGAAGGTATATACTTATTATATAATATTAAATGACAATTTATCAAAGTTTTACTTGAACATTTTACTCATTATTATAAAACTTTTATGTAAGAATTTATAGTATTAAATGTATATTTTTGTAGTATTGTGATTAAAAAACAAATGAAGATATATTCGTCTTGATTCGAAAGATTATATTTTAAAACGCCACTTAAACCACCCAAATTTCATCACTAAAAAATACCAAAAACAACAAACATATCTTCAACAGGTTGTCGATCCAACAAAGTTTCTCGATCCATACCAAATCTTCTCCTGCGAATTCTTCCACCACTAGGAGTACATAATAGATTACCTCAAGCGTTAAAATTATTTGGAGGTCCCATACAAGTGAGGGTTGAAGCTGGTGAACGAGCACATGTATATACGTTGAAGCCGACTCAATCTCATAAACTTAATTTGGAAATACATTACTTGGGGCTGCCTTGGTCTGGGATTTTTACTTTGTCTCCAGGTTACTTAATTTTCTTTAAAATTTTGGTTTTCCTAAGAGATTTAGATATAGTGGGTTACTTTTGCTGTATTCCCAATACTGCGTGGAATCTCATTGGTTCAAATTTATGCTGATATCAAAGTAATTGGAAATATTCATACACCAAATGAATATTCATATGGATAAATCTACCATGAATATGGTTTGATTCGTAGTATATGTTACATTGCTAGTTTTAACTGCATTTTTATAAGATCCCACTCTTAATATCGGAAATATTGTTTATTAAGCTGTTGATGGTTTTTTTACTATATATTAAAATACCTTACTACTTACTTACTTTTGTTCATTTAGAAAAATGTAAAAAGATATTAATGATGTTTAGTAACTAGAGACCAATCGAAAATTTTAGATATGACAGAAAAAACGATCAGCATGTCAACAGAGTGTGAAACGGAAGGCGGCAATAAGAGACTGGCGGTCCGCGCGAGATTGCAACGTGGTCCGAATTTGAAACTTCTACTGTATGCCCCTTGCTGGATTATTAATAAGACTGGGCTGCCGTTACAGATAAGGGTATAACAATGTTATTTTAAATATATAAAAAATGTATGAATTGTGGTAGTCATAGAGACTGGTGATAATTTATTGAGATTTTGTTTTTTTTATTGGGAATCTGCTAAAGCTATATATATTTTACATCAGAGAATTAAGAAAGATCAGCTGTATCATGATTATTGAATAAATTTGTCATGTTAAAATTATCTGCAGTTATATTTATATTTGAGTCTATCTAAGAGATTGGAACCTCTAGTTTTAGCATCAAGACTTATGTCTTAGTTTGTCTCCAGTCGTGTTAAAATCTTCATCTAAATATTATATAAGTATTTGTTATTTAATAATAAACACTTGAATTTGTTCCTCTAGGGTCGTTCAGACACTTGCTATGAGGTAACCGAGGAGCCGTTGCTTTTCTGCGAGCGTAACACGACGAGCGAGAGGATAAGAGTGCGTGCGCACCAGTCGGGCTGGTCGCGCACCGCCCGCCTGCACGCGCACGCGCCTGGTCTGCTAGTGTGCGCGCACACCGAGAGACGACTTAACTATAGGATGCTTTTGCATGTTAGTTATTCTTTGTTGAGTTACGTACCTCAAAGAACCTGTCCGACCTTGAGAACATTTATCTCAAGTTCTCGTGGAGGTGTCAAGCTGATAATGTTATCAAATATTCAGGTTTACAGTCCATTGAAGCACAGAAGAAGTTTGCAGTGTTTTGTGTGTATGAAAATTGCCACACAATCAAAATCTGTAGAGTTCATAGCAGTATTATGAAATTTGTCGAAAAGTGAGAAGTTACAATACAAACAAGGCAGGATTGGCGCAAGGGCACAAGCGTATGACTAAATGTGATATGTTGTGGGCTGAACCCACAACATTCCCACTCGAGAAAATGAAATATTCAATATTTTAATTTCTTCGCTCTGGTATCGAGGCCATGTTTCAACCAAACCCGTCTCTTGATTACATTGCTCGCTAAGCTAAGGATCGGGCAAAGTGGAGTATTTTATAATTTTCTTACTTTCAAGTATATTCTTCTTAGGTGAACTATCTGTAGTACTTCAATAAAAAGATAATTATTCTAATCAATCTTACATTAATTACAGTTACTTTATTAAATTCTAATTATTTTTAACAGGTAACTCTATCTGAACTCAGTCCACAACTTACAAAGATAGTAACATTACTACCATACTTTATTGTCTACAATGACACTAAGAAGCATCTTCGTTTCATGGAAGAAAATGAAGCGGCCGATCTCTGGATAGACTTGCCACCTCAGCAATGCACATCGTTTTGGCCACAAACTGATTCCATGGCGATGCATTGCAAGTACAGAGACTCTACGGTAGTGTCGCAACACTTCTCTATCACTAGGAATTTCTTCACTGTGCTGAGGATGGATAAAGGGGTATGATTTTTTCGTATTTATAGGTATATTTATTTTTCATATAACCAAGTGTTCATTTTCTGGCCATATTTAGGACATCGTACCAAGTAATGGTGAAACTCAACACTGCGCTTATTCTACCAGAGTGAGAAAAGGAAAATAATTTTGTACTTCAAGAGGAGATCGAACCCACAAAAATCGCGTTTCACAGTCAGACGCTGTCTCAGTACGCCACAAATAATTAAACGTATGTTTACATTTATGTACAATTATAATTCTTTTATAAAATAAAAAAGCATAATCATAGAGCTGTATATTTAGAGCAGCTATAGATCCAAATCGGCCTAATATATACTTCAAGCCGGTGCGCGTTGTGTTAGCTATGTATAATACATGATGTCGAGAAAGACCTCAACCACACCAGCTAAAAGTTCTCAAATATAAATTGGTAATTGGTTCTCATAGATAAATTGGTAAAAGTTCTCCAAAAGAAACACTTAGAATTTATAATTATACTAAATATTCGCCCCTGTCTGTTTCAAAGGTATCATTGTCACAGATAATTAAATATGTATTTGTTTAAAATAGATTTAAAAAAAAAAAAAAAATAGGTCCCGCTGAGTTTCTTGCGCCGGTTCTTCTCAGGTCTGAGGCATTAATTTTAGTGAACTGGTGGTAAATTATTTGACGTTCAAAAAATGAAGTAACTTCTTATTTTGAATAAAATTATTTGAATTTGAATTTGAATTTGCTCGAAGGTAGTATCTATCGAGTTGTTATATTTAAACATTACATAGTTACATGAGGCCATCGTGGTGCAGCGGTGGCTATAAACTATAAACGACAACCGCCGCGGATACAGCGTGAAGCTGACATACTGACATTTAAATGGAAACGAAAATTTTATTTAAAACCAATTTGATTAACTTCAGACTTACAAGAATGTTTATTAATTATTTATCTACTTATACTATTAGCAGCTAAATTATAAATAATAACCTATTATATAAGATAAGGACTTTTAAAAAGTTAGTTAAATTTAAACTTAGGACGCGTAGGTTTCTCTAAAGTTAGAGTTCCATCGTCATGCAAAGTGTATGCAGTTCCTTTCGACCTATGAGTCCAGATCTTGGTAGCTTTGAGATGAGCATCACTTTGATCTTTGACGAGGGATGCTGGAGGTGCTGGCTCCACCTGTACATTTATGTTGCTTGGTAGTGATGATGTTAATGGTAGTGACGACGACAGCGGTGAAGACATTGATGATAATGGTAATGATTGTGTTTGCGATTGTAAGACTTGATTTTGATTTTTACTAGATGTTACCTGTGGATAAAGAGAATTAAAATGAAAAATACTCATTGAATTCATATATTATAATATATTTGGAAAATATTCTTTAAGATTATATTTGAGGCAGGCTGATAATTTATGGTATGGTGTCTACTATATAGGAACACTAGATTGGAAACTCTAAATATATCCTCACTAACATCAAATAAAAACTAATAAAATAATGAATATTCTTACTTAAATTATAATAAAAAGGTTTGAGAGCTTTAACGTCTTAGCTCATGAATATTTTCAATTTTTTTAAATATTTGTAGCTCCTTGGCATTTGGCGCTCCGTCCTCTATGACTACCCTACTAGGGATACAGCGTGAAGTTAAGTTAAATTATTTGTTATATTTTATGGGGAATTCAGAGCCCTTGAAACAAGACCGGATAAGACATTGAAAATTTTACCTCTGTAATTATCTCCATAAGAGCCAGAGCCTTGAACTCCCTGACTGACACAACCCTGACACAACGACGGCATTTTATACAATACTTACTGAATAATGTGGTACGCTGTACGAATTGCCGGAATGTAACTTAGAATTTTGGTAATTCATTAAGGGTAAATCTGCAAAGTTTTCTAATTTATAAGATGATTCAGGCTTAGCTACAGATGGAACATTATTCGTAAAAGATATCTCAAACTCGGTATCCCTTAGATTCACAGGCCTTGGTAATGATTCATCTTGCATTATACTGCTATCTGTGTAAATATCACTCTTGTTGAAAGTCATGTCTTTGATCTCTTTCTGAATATAGGTATCTAGGAAAGAAATTTGGTCACTATTTACCGATACATCTACTAAAGGTATTTGAGATTGTGAACTTTCAACTGGACCATATAATTGACTATTGAACAAATATTTGGTTGGATTATCTTGAGGTGTATTTTTAATTTCATGAGATTTAAAACCTTGAATGCTTGCAATCTTAGCGTTCTCAAAATCTTGATGTTTAAAAAAGTTACTACTGCTCATGTCATCTGGTACAGAATGTTCATAATTATTAACAATTGGCACCCGTTGACTTTGATATTTTTGTTTTTCATTAGCAAATTCAATTATCTTATCTAAATCTTTCTTAGAGAGATATTTAACTAAATTATTTATATCTTCATCTCCCAAACCTTCGTTGACTGGTTTTTTACTAACCTTATAAGGCCTGAGGTTAGGAGGTAAATTTGATGATCCAACATCGTTGGCGGTGTATCCAGGGGGTGGAGTATAGGAAAATGGTCCCCTAATAGGGGGGCTGAAAGGCGGTCTACTGTAATACTTTGAAGGTGGACTTTGATAATACTTCGCTCGTTTTATTCTGGTGTATTCATTTTTACAGCCTTCACAATCACTTCTTAAATTTAAACACGTTACTTCAAACATAACACATAGTACAACAATTAATTTAAATTTTCGTAGCATTTTTTGTTCCACACTGTGACTGGCGAACTGACGTTTCAAAACTGAGTATGTAAAATTTCACCTGTAACTTTATACTGTTGGGTTAGAACGTGAATGAAAGTGGCGTGAATTGAGTTAGCGTCTATTAAGTAAATATGTTACAACACTTGGTGTTATATTCTTTCTTATATAATTACTTTAAATGGTACCTTTTACGTATTCCTATATATTTTGCTTATGGATAAATAACATTAATTTTGTAAATTAATATTATAAAAAATTGTTTATTTAAGTTCAGTTTGTTTAACAAAAATTATAGAAAATAATACTAATAGACCTAAATTTTATGTGTAAATAACATTTGTAAAGATAAATTTAGCGAAAAATTAACTTTCTGTAGCGAAATAAAAAATCCCTAAGAAAGATCATTCAAATTGTTATCGAAAAATATGTTTTTAATAAACGCAGAAAGAGAAAAAAGCAATCACATTATTATAAAAAAATACTAGATATTGTAATTTTACTTAATTTAAAAAATCAGCACACAGCAGGGTGTACTAACACAGAGGGAACCTCGTATTAAGACCCTCTGTACCCTACTTTCTGCTAAATTCTGGAGGCATTGCGTGTTGAGTGGCAGAACTCAAAATCGCGCTTTTGCCTCGACACCAGAACGAGGAAATGGAAATATTAACGTAAATAAATATTTCACTTCCTCGAGTCGGGATCGAACCCACAACCGTCGCGTTAGACACTCTGGTGCCGCTGCGGTACGACGACTCCCATATATTATAATAATATTTTGATTTGTTTTCAGTCAGCAATTTGTGTAGATGTCACCGGTGGTACAGATCGTCCTTTTACCATAACCTTCAAGCCGTACGTGGCGGGGGACGCTCCTGTGCGTATTGACAATTTATGCGACGATCTTTTCTTAAAGTTACACCAGGTTTGTTACATATTTGAATAATGAAAAGGATTTGTTTATGTAAGAAGTAATACATTATTTTATTCTTATGCGTCTTTGAGAACGATCGTATGGTATGGTATGAAATATACCGATATCTAGTTTTATCAGCTTCACGCTGTATCCCGCACACCGCAGGGTAGGCAGAGGGAACCTAGTGTTTAGACACTCCGTTCCCCACTTTCTGCCGAATTCTGGAGGCATTGCGTGTTGAGTGGCAGAACTGAACGCCGCATCTAGTTTTATATTTTAAAAATCATTGTAAAATATTTTTATCGCCTTGATATAAGTCTCGATGGCATTTACAATGTTTTCTTATCATTGTTATCAACACATTAATAGTATTGGTATTAGTAAAGACAAATAATTTATACTATGATATCTATAAAAAGTAAATATTTTTATATTACCCATTATTTTTTTAGACGGGCTCTGGTCAAGTAGCTTTGTTGAGTCCATTCCAATCGATGCTGTACACATGGGACGATCCGGTCAAAGAAAGAGGGCTGTTGTGGAATATCTACAATAATAAAGGAAAAGGTTACCCCGCAGATTTCTCTCAAGATGGGTAAATAACTTGTTTTTGTTATAGAAAAGATTAAAAATATAATAACTAACTATTGTTTGTATTAAATTTCAAAATCAGCTTTCATTCATAATAATTTTACAAAATTCGTACTAACGGTTTTTTAGGTTTGGTCATTCCTAAACAGACACATATTTGGTTACTCGGATATTTTTATGTTGCCGACGCTTAAGATAATTATTATACTACATTAAAAGCTATTATAGGAATCTATGGAATAATAGTCAAAATTTTAGGGTCTCATTGGGAACGGGCTTAACTTTATTTAGATTCCCAGGTTCTCTGCAAACCTGACATTTGCAAAAGAAAGCGTGAAGATAAAAAAAACATTTTTTTTTTTCAGTTTTGGTGAAGAAAAAGTCAGTTTCCATTCAGTAAAGCATTCTACTCTCATTGCTACAAACAGCGTTACCTCTAAATTATCATCCACATTGAAAAGACTTACGCCCAAATCCCCCGAAGCATGCACTTCAAGCAGTGATGATTCCGATAGTTTAGATTTACCAGAAACTCATACAAAGAGCAAAAAGATGAGAAAAAATAAAGTTATTGTCTATTGGATATCTTTTATGGATGGATATCAAAGAGTATTTGCTTTGGCCCAAGACGAGAGAATTGCTTATCAATACAAAATGAGAATTAATTCTGAAAAAAGTAATTATGAAATTTATATGTCACTAGCGAGTGTAGGCTTATCTGTTTGTGTACAAACGAGCAACGGAGTTAAGGAGTTATCGTATATTAGTGTAGCAGATTCGACTCCCAGATGGGAAGTTAATGTTGGTAACAAATGGAAGCAGTTAGCTGCAGACGTAACAGCTTGGATCGAAGACAAATATCAGACTGATCAAAAAAAATGTCAGTTGAAGGAATATTTACATATAGATTTAGAAAAAATGCAAATGACAAAACCATTTTTCTCTGAGCTCCGAAGGTCTTACAGTCCAGGAGTTTGGGTCCAGTTGAGACGATCAGATACTTTTACATACTGCCATTTGAAATTACAAAGACTGCAAATAGATAATCAGTTGCACGAAGCTGTGTTTCCTAGTGTTTTGTACCCAGCACCTCTCCCTAACCATCTCAAATCTAGAGATATCAAGCCTTTTATAGAAATAGTTGCTTTAAAACAATACAGACCCAACCTAAATCAGGATGTTTATAAATATTTGAAACTACTTATACAAGAGTACTGTGTGAATTTAGATAGGGGTTTCGTTAACCATGTGTTCGATATATTAAATCATTGGAAGGTTGAAGAAAAACCTGCTGTCAGATTACGGGCAGATTTGGCTTTGGTGCATATGCCTTTACCAGTAATAGCCATGAGAAGTCAGAATTCCGCCCAAAAAGATGTTGTTTTCGAATTTGTTCACCTCTCTCCGATCAAATTGGTCCTAAGTTTGTCATCACGAGGATATTCTAATGAGAACGTGGATAGTCCGACTAGAACGAGGTACTGTAATAATACAGAGAATAGGCCGAAGCTGTTCAATAGTGATTTATTAGAATATTTGTTTAACTCTTGGGGATCTTCGCTGTGTGATATGAAGGATGTTGTTATTAGGTAAATATTATTAATTTATCATTATTATTTATTTATGTTAACCACTTTAATTTTTTTTAATCACGGTTCTATTACTTTGAGCAGCATGGTTAAAAATTATCAAAATCGGCTTCACGCTGTATCCTCCATACAGCAGGGTAGGTAGAGGGAACCTAGTGTTAAGACACTCCGTTCCCCATTTTCTGCCGAATTTTGGAAGCATTGCTTGTTGAGTGGCAGAACTCGACGTCGCTCTTTGCCTAAACACCAAAGTGAAGAAATGGAAATATAAACGTAACTAAATATTTCACTTCCTCGAGTGAGGATCGAGCCCCTTGTGCCGCTGCGCCATGACGACCTCAAAAGTATAAAATTATCAAATTTTGTTTATTTATTAATTTTTTTATGGGAGAGGACAAGGCAAACGAGCGAGCGGGTCACCTGATGGTAAGTGATCACCGCCGCCCACGACCCCATGCAACTACTTCACGCCGGTTTTAAATGTCGGGGGTGGTATTAAATCCGGTCGAGTCTGCCCATGCGTGTTGCCATTACTGGCGACGTGACTCTACCACACGTACTTTAGTCGCCTCTTACGACACCGACAGTACCAGGGTGATCCTATTCTAAGCCGGGACCACACGGCAGTCAGCCGTGTCAGCCAGTCACCAGGGCGAAGAAATGAAAACATAAATAAGTATTTTCTTTCCTCGAGTGAGAATCGAACCCGCAACCAGTCGATTGTGCAGCACAATTTGTACCACTGCGCCACGACCAGCCTCATAAATAAACTACAATCAAGTGTCAATGAATGATGAACAAAGTGTCAATCAAGTGTCAATGAATGATCTACAAATAATATTAATGAACAATCAAGCTTGTAACTAAACATACTTTTTTAATATTTTGGATACTTGTTTATTATTTTGGATGATTTTACAAGTTCAAAGAGATTTGAATTCAAGTCCCGTAAAATATTTTTTTAACTAATTTGCAGCAACTATGTGTCTTTTCAGAATGAGTTACCTAGAACTTCAAAATGCTCCAATAACAATAACGTCATTGCTGGACACAGCATGTCGTCACTACCGACTGCAGTTGGTCCAACAGTTCTACGTACTGGTCCTAGGTTTGAATATTTTGGGCAATCCCTACAGCTATATCGGTGACTTCTCCAAGGGATTGAAGAATTATTATGAGCCACTCATGGTAAAGAATATTGTAGTTTTTTTATTGTGTTAGGATGTTTTGTTTACGTTCCATTAGAGCATATACACATTTGAGGCCAGTCGTGCCGCATGAGCACAAAATGTGACTGCAAAAACCGACTGGTTGTGGGTTCGATCCCCACTCGAGGAGATGAAATATTTATCTGAAATTATAATTTTCTTTCTTCGCTCTGGTGTCGACGCAAAGCGCGGCGTTGACTTCTGCAACACGCAATGTCTCCAGAATAAAATATGGACGCAGTATAAAACGGAGAACGGAGAGTCTTAACACTAGGTTCCCTCTGCCTATCCTGTTGCGTGCGGAATACAGCGTGAAACTGATTTAATTTATATAAATATTTGCTTAAGTAATATTTGATTAATTTGACAGCTAAATTTTTGGCCAAATTACAAGACTTACTAAGATTTTCCTGTTTTACTCTAGGGAAATGTTAACAATCAAAATTTTATGCAACTCAATTGGCACAAGTGGAATGTTAATATTTCCTTTTATTTAAGTTCTAATATTATGTTATATTGTTGATTCTAACAAAATTTTGAATGGGTTAATTTTTTTATTTTTCTAGGGCTCCGCATTTTCTCGAAAAGTATCAGATGCGGCAATGTTATTGCTCAATGGCGCCGCTAAGTTACTGGGATGCGCGAGTGACTCGAGTATACCTAATGTGTTCGAAGATGCGCCTAAAGTGCGACATAGACGGAATACAGGTTACTTATATATTTATTTGTTTTATCCTGCACATAGCACTGTAGGCAGAGGGAATCTGGGGGCAAATTTAAGCCACTCCGTTCAGTTTGGACTTCATCTGACGCTTGATCAGATGATCTTGAATCATGAAAGTATATGTAATTTTTCGATCCACTTAAGTGAAGTACTTTCTATGGTTTTCCTACATAACACCCACATCTTTAAATATAAAATAGAGAAGGAAGGAACGTCTCAACGGTAGTTTTTTTTTATGCTTACCTTACATGGTTTCATAGATCTTATTTTAATAAGGTGACGAAGGTGTAATCATGGATGATCTACCTGAGGAAGTAATGGAAGCTAACAGAAGCAATCCGGCGAGCGTCGCTTTAGCTGTCACTGGATTAATAGCGCGACCCACCTTCGGTGAGTATTCCCGACTTGTTTTTTTGATCGTGAAGAAGTTCTTGCTTTAATGTATGTCGAATATTGTTCCATATAATTATTCTGAATAAAAGTCTTGAGAAATCATTTAACTCTCACTCACTTTTTTCTTCATAACTTCTTAACCAATTCATACAAATTTTCAGAAATAAATAGGTTTTATGTTTGAATAATTTTTGTGGGCTTTATTATTTTTTAATGGTATATTATTGTGTGGTATATTATAGTATAGTGGTGAAATTTGTATCTGCGAAATAATGGGAGTAGAGAGTCGTAGTACTAAGATACATTTGCCTACACTAACGTGAAGCTAAAAAAAGATACAAATTGAATAAAATATATTTATCTGCTATACGCTTTTTATACGAAGTCACCTATGTACGTATATTGTATTCATATGTTCACTTCTATCTAAATCTGAAAGTGCCATGAAAATCTGTTCACGCTTTTTTAAAAGTAGTTGAAAGAATCTAACAATAATAATATAAAAAACATCATTTGTATATGATATTCATTAAACAAACTTTTGCTTCCAAAATCTAATATATTATACATAGTATGTACAAATAAAATAGTTGTGAAGGATTGCATGTTATTCCTTGTTTTTTTTTTTATTTTACAATTTGTAAATTTTTATTGTTTATTTATTTCTGATTGTTTTCAATTTTTCTTTTATCAATCTGTTGGTGTGGATGTGTAGACGAAGATTTTTCTATTGTGAGACGTGAGTATTTTAAGCATGTATAACAATTATATACTGAAGGCCGATTTTAAAACTTATATAAATTTAAAAGGCGGTTTAGTTATAAAGATAACATAATAGCATGTAGCAAAACGGATTTTGGGGCATAATAGGACATGTGCCCCAACTATATGTGAATTAAGTAACATTCATAAATCAACAAATATTTTTATCATTTAAACGATTCGAAAATTATGTAAAAAAAATCTGCATTCAGTAGATAGACGTATTTAGATATGTATCTATGTATATAATAATAATTATAGTGCACGCATGTCACAATATAGATACAAACAAGTCTAATTCCAGTTTTATTATCGTTAAACTTGCGACGTACACGTGCATGTCCACATTGTAAAGTGCATCATGGCTGTTACTGCAAATTTACTGTTTAATTTTCACTAATTTAAGTATCTAAAGTAAAAATATAAATGGCTTTCACTAAATAATAAAATATATTTATTTAAAATTCAAGTCTTACAACGTGATTTCTTG
This sequence comes from Heliconius aoede, assembly GCA_037355905.1. Taxonomy (NCBI): domain Eukaryota; kingdom Metazoa; phylum Arthropoda; class Insecta; order Lepidoptera; family Nymphalidae; genus Heliconius; species Heliconius aoede. The sequence continues at coordinate 2,048,978 of JBAIZZ010000306.1, forward strand.
GTATCATCTGTGTAACGAGGACAGTATTGTAATGTATCATTGCTATAGATGTATGCCGTGAAGCCACACGCATAGCCCTCTCACGGCAAATGGGCGACAGCGCCGAGACTGCTCTAAGAGCGTGCGTGCAGCGCTCTGGCGGCAGACTGGTGGCGAGACGACGGCTGCCCAGGCATTGTTCAAGTGTTGAGGTAAAAGTGGAAACTAATTACATACAATACAAAACGTTAAGTACGTAATATTCACGTATATATGTACTCTTTTGCATATAATCCTCTTTTGCTTATGAATTTTGTGAAACCTATTAACAAATAAGAAAACTGAATAATGAATGTTTAGAGTTTTTAATACAACTTTTCAGGGCCTTCGTGTATACAGCAGTTACTCAGCAAGAGGAGCGGCTCTGCTCTCTCAACTAGCTCGCGGACATTACGCTGACACCGAAAGTTATGTAGCGCACGCGCATCTCACTTCGACTTCTTTGGCGACTCTACTCATATCTACACAGTAATGTTTCTATTTCTATCATAAATTTCAATTTACTATATTTTTGATTGTCTATTAGATCAAAGTTATGGATTTATATTATATCTTAATGAATTAGTCATTTCTTATTTAATAATATTATATTTATTTATTTAATATTCATCATCACAGGCACATTTTCCTAGTTCGAGCTGGTGGTGGCAAAGGATGGCATGTGGAATGGGTGGTCAGGCTCGACGACCTGTTGGGAGTGCCGGTAGCGAGTGACGGCAAACTTATATTGAACATAAAACAAGTTAGTTACGCGATAATTAGTAATTATTAAGTTTATTGAAACTTTATTCTTAGGCGACTTGAAAAAAAATACTATCAGTTCGTCAATATTTAAGTATGATGATGTATGATTGAGGCTGTGGGTTCCATTCCCACTCGATAAAATGAAATATTTAATATTTTCTTTTTCCTCGCTCTGATAAAGAGGAAAAGCATGTGTTATGTCTGCATTGAGTTCCACTGCTCAATACACAATGCCTCTGGAATTCGGCGGACAGTGGGAAACGGCGGCGGAAAGTGTCTAAATAACAATGGAGGAATCATAGGTTCCAGGTTCCAGGTTCTCTTTGCCTATCTCATCATTTGAGGCATAAACAATAAGGGGATGGCGGGTGGGGGAAGGGGGTAGTGTTGTATGAGTATGTCTTAACCAAAAAATATCTAAATATCCCGCAAAGCCTTTATATAACTTATAAAGAAAAAAGTCACTCAATATCTTTTTTTTTCTAGAATGAAGTAGTGAACTACTTCTCAACAGATGAGAAAATAATAGAGATTCCAGGGCCACAAGTATTGAGCTGGCTTCAGAGTAAAGTTGAATGCGCCCTCATACACGCATTAGAAGATAAACGGTGTACGGATTAAGGAAAATACATAGAAACACATAGAAACTCATTTTGTCAAACTTTTTTTAAATTTTATTCTAATAATATTAAATATTATTCTAATAACAGATTTTAAATTTTTAAATTATTAATTAATTTATGATGTAAAAATTTATACTTTATTAGAATCATGTATTTTTGTTTTTCAAATACGTTTACCCATAATAAAAATATGAGCACAAGTCAAGTATGAATATGTAGATTGTTCGTATAGTTTCATTATAACATTCATATATTACAATTATTTTCGTATTCTTGAATATTTTTATTAGTTTCGATTAAAGTATTACCGTACCGTACCGTATTTAGTTGATCTCTAATCATTATTGATTACTTTTTTAAGTTTACAGCACCACATCTCAACTTGATAAACTGCATATTAATATTTGTACTTGAAGTTTACTCTGTTCTTTAAATTTAGTGTGAATTTAATTAATTGCAATTTATATATAGCAAAACATATTGCAGTATTATTATAATATCAAAATTTATGTCATACCCGGAGGGCAAGTATGAACAGGTACGTAGAGACCGTAGCGCTTGGCGCTCCGTTCTCTTTGACTATCACGTAGGTATTCCTAGGATACCGCGTGAAGATGTATTTATGTTATGAGTTTGTATTTACTAAAATTGTATGTTGTCTAGTCATTTGTGTTATATTAAGTATCTATATATTTCTTTTTCTGTATAATATTAATGTAAGAGTAAATATTATATGTCTATATATTGAGAGGTGACTTTTTTTTAGATTAATTCTCTATTAATTGATTTTTAATATCTATAAATAATATAATAGTTTATATTATGATGTTCGGTTAATTTTTAAAAAGCAACGAATTTTGTGTAAATTTTTTTACAGATTAAAAATATCATTAAAGTCGTCTCTCAAAAAAACGTTAAATGTCATTCAAAAATCACATTTAAAAATTTAAGAAATAATTGATATCTCATTTTGACCCACTGCGTAATGACTGATTGTTGAAAATATTTTCATACCGGATTTATAATTAAATCGAATATAAATATTAATCGCAATTTAGTCAATTGCAAAATATCTTTTGGTTAGAGAAAGAATTTTTACACGTTACTAAGAAGTCGTCACGTTTTTTACAAAAAAAAATTGAAAATAATAAAAAAATGCTGTAATCGATCGCTTATTCTGCATTTTATTTTGATACCATTTACTATTTAAGAATAAAGGAAATATTTTAGATAAAACTCTTAAACCGGATTAATCGTATGTATTTAATATTTTTAAATACCCAACGTTTCGGACAGTGTGCAGTGGTCGGTGGTCGGTGGTCACACCAGGCGGTGACTGTGATTATATTCGTATATAAGTTAACTCAATTTTTATATCAAACTACCGCCAACAATTCCTTAGTCTTAGGCCTCAAATTGCAACTTGATTGTATCTCAATTATACGTACTTAATCCTGTTAGAGTTTTATTTAATGTGTATAAATTGCGAAAATCTAATATCACAATAACGTTGTATACAACACTAATTTAAGACACTAATGTATGGCAAAAGCTGCCAATCAATAATCCTATTACTTTAGTGAACACTGCATTTTTTATGCCTTTATTCTTGTATATTTTCTGAAATATAATATTACAAAAGTAATATTTTAAATAACAGTCATACATTTTTGTATTCGAAATAATATTTTAGTGAGCATCGTGGTCACAGGTTGTATTCAGAGTTGAATTTAATATTTTTAACACTTGTTAATTTACTAGGAATAGAGAAACTAAGTTGTAGAATTCGAAGTCGCCTCTTGACAAGTTTTCAAGAAACGCAGTTTCGAATGCGTTAAATTACTTGTATTTTTTCTTAAGAATACTTTAAATTGTAAAAATCGTGTTTGTTGTATTTAAATTGCTTAAACCAAAGATTTTATTATAAAGGATATTTTATTATTATTACACTATTAACTTAAGTTACATAAAGTAAATATTTTGTCTCAAATCTCATATTCTTTCTATATAAATCGCATATATCATCATAAGTACTTCTTGTTTCTACGCATGGCCTAATTTTATCCTCAGTATAAAAATCACAACGGAATTGACTTTTCACATCATTTATTATTTATAGCATTATTATAATATATAAAATAAGACATTTGTTTTATTTTTATATGTGTAAATTAAAGTAAATCATGTTCCAAAAAAAATTATAAATGTTAATGAAATAGGGATGGGCCTTAACTATATTTATAATTCACAAAAACCGACGGTTATCCGGAGATTATCTTAGTTAACATCATAATTGTGTAGAGTTCCGCCAGTGAACGCGTTATGTTCCGGAGATGGATAATTAGTGAAGAAGTGTTTTGACGGTACGTTTTATAGTAATTATAAATTCATAAGCCCATCCATATAGTAGAATTTAGAATTATATGTTAAAATGTTATTAATTTCCAATAAAAAGCTATTCGTAATTTCTTAATAGCTCTCGATGTTAGTTTAACAGCCGCACTCAGAGAAGTCAATTAAGGTTTAATAAAACTAAATCAGTCCAACTGCACCTACAATACGAGTAGCCGACTGAGATTCTTCAAATTGGATATGGGAATGTTTTAAGATTAAAATTAAATTCACTGCCTACCCAGGACGCAGGATGCAGCGGGTTAGTGTGAAACTATAATATTAAATAAATAATATATTATTTGTAGGTGTTAAAGTACCATCAGTTAAAAGTTAATTGTCATTATCGAGTGCGGAATTAAGTGTTACGCTTATATATGACACGTCGATGGGTATCAAAGTTTTTCAAACAGGGCAATTATAATGTTTCAATTCTGTAATTTGTGTTTTATTTAAATGAAAAAACCTTATTCTCATGAAGACCATACAAATGTTTAAAAGCTACTATTTCAGAATGACTTATAAAGTAACATTTTTTACTATTTAAAAAAATATGGGCGTTGTGACACGTAAGACAGCATCTGACCGTAAGCGCAATGGTTGTGAGTTCGATTCCCACTCTAGGCAAATAATGTTAATATCATTGCTCTCGTAAGACAATATGAAGCGTTGAGTTAGATAAACCCGTGAACAATGTTTTATTCGTATTTAAATTCGAAATACGAATAATACCCGAGAGTCCATTGTGGCGCAGCGTCAAATAGCGGGGATCCCCACTCGAGGAAAACAAATATTTAAATTTATATTATCGAGGCAAATCGCGGCGTTGAGTGCCGCCGGAAAGTGAAGAACCGTCTTTATATCAGGTTCCATTATGCCTACTCTGCTGTCACAGCAATGCATTTAAAATTTTTGTTTAATAATTCCTGAAAGACAATCTAGACATAACGAAATGGGTATAAATTGAAATTTGTTATTTGGAGAAACAATATACATTCATAATATAACATATTTATTTTCAATACATCCATTAAATATTTAATAACCATTCTTAACCAATATTACAATATATTAAATATATAACAAATATTAATAATTCTAATCAGACTCTCCACTCGAACTGTAATCTCCTACAAGAGACATACCTATCTTACTATTGTCTTTTACTTCTATATCTTTTATACTATCTATTTCACTTTCTTCTTTTGTAACTCCCAATGTTTTTTTATTATTATCACTATTTGAAACATTTTCATTAATTTTATTCCTTTTAATAGTAATTCCTAAAGAATTTCTTGTTAATTGCACACTTTTGTTTAAACATTGTTCTTTTTTAAGACCATTTAAGTTCAAAAGTCGTTTAGAGCCTGCCAAAGCAGGACTATTTAGTATTTTAGTCCGTGTAAGAGTATGAATTTCTTCTATACTTCTAGAAGGACGCAAAGAGAGTAATGACGCCATATTTCTATCTTCTTCGTTTTCCGGTAAAAGCTTTATATCTAATGATGATTTTGCTAAAAGTAGGCTGTCATTGACTGATGCTTCTTCTAATTCTTTTCTTCTTTTCTGTGAAAGAAATAAGTATTGCATTATGAAATAAGTATTGGAGTAAAATAATTACAAAAATAATTTGTATTGTGGCGTGAATATGATTAAGGTCAGGGTACATTATCCCAAGTGTCCTATACTAAACAGTTATTACAGTGATATTGGGTTCATATTCTATCCATGGAAACAAATTAATCTTAAAGAAATAAGAAATTAACTTCAGATGATAATATAAAAGTAAATGTAATGGTTGTAAAAATTCTCACCCTAAAGTTTCTCCTCAATGAACAATTAGCTTCATAATCATCCTTCCAAACACTTTCATTTCTGCCAACAAGCCGTCGTAGCCTCGGCTTCTCTAATTTACTAGCATCTTCATCCCCCATCTTGTGTTCTAATTTAAACATAGCATCATCAAAGAGTTTCTTCTGTGTTTCTTTTGTTTCCGGCACAATTTGACCATTTTCTGTGGGATCCCACCTGTTTTCTTGACGTCTTGCACCTGATACTATGACATAATCTAAGTTCTGAAAATTTAAAAATATTCTGTTTTGTTAAATTTTTTCATACTTTTTCTATATTTATAGAAATAACACCTTAGAAATGATTAAATAATATTTTTGTTGATGAATTAATACACTTTGTAATAACTAATCTATTACATCTATATAATGAGTTCACAATAAGTATTGTGTTAGCTAAGTAGCCTCACATGAACTGAGCTTGTCATACAAAATTCCAGCTTAGCCACTTAAATTCACTTTATTACTTAACAAAGCAAATAAGCACCTTCTAAAATAACAATCTTTGATAATTCATTAATTTATATTACTTTATATATGACATAACGAAAAGTTACTGTGATATACGATGAGCTGTGTTGTGGATTCTCTTCTCAATCTGGGAAGAGGTTTTTTTTATTTCCTCATTCAGGTAACATGTCTTGTTACACCTGTTCTTGTATTTGGCTACTCAATATACAATATCTTAAAAATAAAATGGTATGTGGCAAACAGCTCAGCACTTTTCCTATCCTTCCTATCATTTACTAATATTTAGATTAATTTGTTATAAAATTGTAAATAAGTTTAATTAGCTAGTATAATCATTTATTTAATATTTGTATCAAAATAAAAATATATATTTCCACATGTCCCTGCTTGCCCAAGGGTCTTTTGGCACAGTCAAACAGAATCTAATAGTAAATGTAATGGTTGTGTTCAATCTTTACTCAAGGGAGTGTATTATTTTCATGACTGCTCTGGTAGTTAAAGTGAAATGTAAAAATTGAGGAGTTATATGCAGAAAGGAGAATAAAAGTAATTACTTACACCTGGATCTGTTTTAATTTCAAAATGATTGTCACATAAATGACATTTCATTCTAAATTGGTAAACAGGAGTGCTATAATACATTCCAATTTTTATCTTCTCGGCGTTGTATCTTACACCCATACCTATATGGTTTTTACAGCCTTCGCACCATATATTATAAGGCATTTCAAATCTTATGATGAGGATACCCATATGTAGTTTCCTAGCTCTTTCTCTCAAAGCATGGGTACCTACAAATTTGTTTAAGCCCCCGACCCGAGGGTCATAATCTGGGGGGTAATATAGATTTTGACCTTTACGTTCACCCATGGTTACTATTTATCCTGATCGCAACTAAAAGTTGATATTAAGATTATTATTTTTTATTTTAAATAAAAAAACAATAGCGATTAAGGTAACACGCGCGTGCTTTTTATCTAAAGTGTCACTGAAATATTTAATAAGATTTTATAATAAAAATTACGAATAAATCCAGAATATTCGTAGTACAAATTACAATCTTTTTGGAAGAATGATCTGACATCTGACATCTGTCAATTTGGCAATTAATTTCTTTGCTTGAACATATGTACGATTACAGAAAGATACGCTCAATTCATAATAACCAGATATATAATTTATTTGCTTATAAATTGAGTATCATAACTTAAAGTAATTTAAATAACAAAAGTACAAAATAAATCATTAATTTTTTCATACATTTAAAATTTTTATTTTATTAATTAAATGCATAATAGTTGCAGTATTATATTTTTAACTTATTATATTTTTTTTGTTAGCTTAATTTAGCAAGTAATAGGATAGGCAGATGGAAGTCGGAACCAACTATTACGTATTCTCCATTTTACTAATTTACCCACATTCTGCCCAGTTTCCAAAATATTGCGTATTGAATATTGAAACTAAACGCCATGTTTTTTCTTGGTACCAAAGCGTGGAAATATAAATAAATAAATCCCTTGAATATCGAAGCCACAGCTCGGATGTTTATAATCAGGTGCTTTGCGGCCTCACGACAGCCTCAATACTCAGTAGAGAATATATTAGAAATATATTCAATAATACATATTTCATAATTAATATTGCTTTACATATGATGAAACAATCGATATTAAATATCGATTCTTTGTTTACATTCCTAAACGACCTTGCTTACAGAATACAAAAAAAAACAACACTGAAGCGGCAACACAGACAGCTGTTTGACAGCTTTGCAATTTTTCGAAAGAAAATCTGTATCGAAGTTATTAAGCTTTTTATGCTTAATATTAATGTTTAATACTGTGCCTCTCTGTAATTAGTGATACAAAATATCGTTGGAATTTTATTTTTGTGTAATAAGCAATGAAATGCCGTTCACTATAAATAGATCTACCTGCAGTTGCTTCGTATTTACATCTTATTTGTAATGGTAGTTCAGATAGTTTAAAGGGTATTAGTAGAGATGGGGAAGAGAGAAGATCCGTTGTGGTCGCAGGGGACTGTAGGTCTCTTGGCGGCCCGAGAGCGTGGCGATATTAGTCGCAAATTCCAGAATCGTTTGACTATTACTAGAAGTATGATAGACAGATTAGGTCTAGAAAAAGAACTCCACGGACATACGGGATGTGTTAACTGCCTCGAATGGAATAGTACTGGATCGTAAGTATTGTCAGCTGTTGTATCATTTTATATTGTTATAAACAATTATGCTAATACAAGTTTTTACGTCGTAGCATATTGGCGTCGGCGTCGGACGATCTACACGTAATATTGTGGGATCCCTTTCGTTATAAACAACTTCACAATATAACTACCCGCCATACAGGCAATATTTTCTCTGTAAAGGTAGGTTTGCTTATAATTCAAAATATTTTCAAGAAAACATAGTCTTATAGACATGTCTTTAACACAAAGAGCTTTTGTTTATTATAAGTAGTAGGTCTTACTACATTCATATAAATATCTTATCAATATATATGTATTTATCTTTTTGTTCTTTAGGTGTCTCTTATATCTTAAAATTTAAACTATAATGACAAACTATTTAAATGAATGTTTTTAAATTAGCTTAAATTTTTTCCTCAATTTTATATCTTTATTATAAAGTTATTAAAACTAGAACACAGTAGAGCGAGTCATAAAACTTAACAAAACATGTATTGCATAAAATACAATTTTTAATAATGATAATGGCTTTTTTAAAAGTAAAATACTGTCATCTAAAATACAGATTAGATTCAATTAAACTTATTTTGAACCACGCACACAATCAATACACTGTATTTTATTATGTAACTTTTGTTGAATACATTGTATGTTTTCTAGTTTTGGGTCACTAAGGTTAGAAAGTAATGTGTTTAGACGCTCCTACTCCTTAGACATTTTTGAGACAGTATGTTGAGTGGGGGAAGGCTAGGAAGAAGAGCCAGGAACAAACACTAATAAGCTTTAATTATTGGCAATGTTTTTACAATTACTTCAGATCACCATGGCGCAGTTACCCTGTTTCTAATTGTAAATGCGGTGGTTATAGGTTATTCCCATTAGGGAAAATTAATTATTTTCGTGTCCTCATTCTGGTTACAAGTAAAAGTGCTGATGTGGAAACTGCCGCCGCTAATATTGGGTGGTGCTTGGAAAAAATGTGTCAACACCAGGTCCTACTTTGCTATATTGGAGATACAGCGTGAAACTAAACAAAAAAACTTTTTCCATTTCTAGTTCCTCTCCCAAGACTCAATAGCTACATGTGCAGCGGATGGATTGGTGCGTATTAGAAATATAGAAGGTGGAGCGTCCCTTCTGGAATGTTCCTGTCACTGCGCCAGGGTCAAAAGATTGGCCTGTGCACCTGATAGACCTCAAGTTTTGTGGTCGGCTGGCGAAGATGGATTGGTACTGTGAGTATAGAATTTGGATTTTTATATTTGAGGCCGTCGTAGCTCAGGCTCACACACATGTAAACATGACTGTTGTGGGCTTGATTCTCTCTTGGGGTAGTGAATTACTTATTTAATATTTTCATTTCTTCTCTCTGGTAATGTATTTATTGCCTGCCACTACCAAATGCAAGCAATGCAATGTAATACAATGGAATTGAACCCACAACCTGTCGCATTTACAGTTGCACGCTTGTGCCCCTGCAACACCACTGGCCTTACCAGTACTGGATATAAAACTATATAATAATGTTTTGTTAAAGTAATTAAAATAATAATTTTATCTGTATATTGAACTCTTTATTTTATAATTTAAGATATGATTCTGTAAAAATATTTTACTTTTAACAATTTTGAGTCAATTTGCTTTATATATTATACAAAATTTTTGGAAGACACAATTTAACAAAACACTCAATGTTTTGTTAAAATAATGTTTGTGGAAACTATTCTTTTAGCTTCTCGCTGTATCCCGCATATAGCAGGGTAGGTAGAGGGATACTCCATTCCCACTAAGATACTTCCATTCCTCACTTTCCGCCGAATTTTCGAGGCATTGCGTGGCGGGACATGTCGCAGAATTTTATTAATAGATACAAATATAGTACACAAAGTATATAGTAGTTACACAAAGGATGTAGTTCCGGTGCATTGTATATACTATAACATGAACTGATAATCTAGGACTAAAGAAGGAGAATTTAGAAATTACATGTAACATACATATTGAAAATCTTCAATGTTTTCCATCATATCAGCAAACACGATATTCTTATCAGACTTTATATATGTACTCGTATACATACTCGTATGATACATTGAAGCTTAATGCCGGAATGCAATGTCTTAAAATCTATTCAGGGGAATATTTAGATTATTAATATAGATGTCGATATTTCACTGGTCTAGTTATATTAAGAACGGAGTTGGTTGCGTTTTGTATGTATACTATATACTTAGGTAGTGGAGAACAGTGACTTGTGGCAGTGGAAGCAGTGGCGGTAGATATCTATAATGTATGCGACTCATCTACAGAAGCTGTTTAATTTAGAGAATTATACGAATTTTTTGATTATGTTCACAATATACAGAATGTTAATTTTTTTTATAATATTACTTATTATATATATTTTTTCAGTCAACATGACCTCCGCATCCCGCACCGTTGTAATTCGGACACGTGCAACAATGTGTTAGTTAATCTACTGAACCACGTAGGGCGTTACGGTGAAGCTAAGTGTATAGCTGTGAACCCGCGACGTCCGTATCAGCTGGCTGTGGGTGCTAACGACTTCTATGTGCGTCTGTATGACACTAGGATGATTAAGTTGGCTAAATTGCAGGTATATTACAATAATATACAGTGTTTTTGTCATCACCACTTTAAATGAAACCACAGTTTTAACTGTTCTATAAAACAAAAGCCTAATACAATTAAAACAAAAATGTGATCTATTCAAATAAAATAAATAATAAAATTGTCGTTGTAAAATAAAACGCCATTTGTCAAGAACGACGCACGCACACATGAACCTATCAAAGTCGTAGAGTTGTAGAGTCGTAGATATTGGCGGCAAAGTTCAAAATTGTTTAACCTTTAGTAGTATTGTTGTAGCAGTGTTTATTTTATTGGTATCTATTTGTTATTGCTTTACATGTAATACAGTATAAGATAAACACCGTGAAATTTAAAAAAATCTACATCTAAACTGTTGATGTATATAATTATTTTTTTTATATTAGAGTTTAAAATATTTTTCCCTATATAATGCTCCCATAAAAGGAGTGAAGATATCCCATCCTGTATATATTTTTTATGTATATATAGATTATTTAGTGTTTAATTAGTAGTTATTGTTTAAAATGATTGTTATTATTTGAAGTAAATTTAAATAAAATGCTGACACCACATATGCTCTTTTCTAATATATTGAAACTGCAAATCTAATTTTTTTCTATTTGCCCATTCTGGTTACAAAGTAATTGGAAGAAGCATTGTGTTCGGCGGAAGAAGCACTCAAACAAAGACTGAATCAGGCAAAAAGGCTTGATAAAAAATATCTTATTACTAGATTCTTTTGATTTCTTCACCTTATCTTCTCTGCCTCTTTTAGCAGCTTCACTTATCTCATATATAACACAAAAATAAAGTTTTTTTTACTTTTTCCTTGATTAACGTTATATTTTTCGCAGGAAGCTCAAGCGAGCTCCCACACATCTCGACTCACGTGGGAGAGGCAAAACATGAGGTGCTTTAACGCGGGGAACGCCATCCCCGAGAACAACATACCGAGGGGCGCCGTGCAGTACTATGCACCTGGTAAGTACATTCTAAGCGCTCGAGGTAACTGACCGTAAGTACACTAAGTTACATAGAATTTATAAGTGTTAGGGTAGCTGTAGGGTATGCAAAGGGAAGTTGGTTTTATAACACTCCCTTTCCCATGCACTGCCCAATTTTCGGGATTATCGCCGCGCTTCATCTTTTCTAAACGAGGAAATAATAATAATCGATGCTCCCGAGTGGGTATCGAAACCATCATATTTAGTCAGATGTTGTTCCCCTGCACCATAAACACCTCAAATGACCTTTTTATTGTAAGTGAAAAAAATGTTTGTATACTCAAAAAAATCGAACCACATAATTATAAATTATTTATTCTATCAATTCCTATTCACAAACTCCACTATTCCACTTATAATGCAATATCTCGGAAATTTGGGGGAAAGTGGTGAACGGAGTATCCAACACTAGGTTCCATCTGCCGGCTGTTCTAGATGCGCGATAAAGCGAGAAACTAAGAGAGAAACAAACGATATAGAGAAGATATATATTTTTTTGTTTTCCAGGACATTTATCAATGGAACCCAATGAGCATACTTTTCCGAAGAAAGCCACAACTTATATGGCGTTCAGTCACGATGGGAACGAATTGCTTGTTAATTTGGGATCGGAACAGGTATTTTTTTTTAACTTCTTATGTATTTTTTGCGAGTTCTTTAGATTAATGTAAAGATAGAGGGTGATATATAATCTTTTTTATATATTAATTTATATTAGACATCACTTTTAAAAGAAACTTTTTTATCTATACGCATATTTCGCATATTTTAGGGTAGACTGAGGTAACTTAGTGTAAAAATATTCGTTTACCACACCCCGCATTTTTCTAGATATATACTGCTAAGTCACGAAATTCAATGCCGCAATTTGTCTTGTCATCAGAGAGAGAGAGAGAAAGAATTATGATAATACATTACCTTGATCAGTAATCGAACCTACGATAAAGACAGTAAGATGTTATACTGCTGTCTTCTTTATTAAAAGTTGTTTATATTAGTACTTACAATTTTATTTCAAGGTATACCTTTTCGACTTAAACTCAGCTAGACGGCCGGTGCTAGTGGAGAGTTTTATAATACAACGGAATCATATATTCAGTGAAGAGCCAAAGATACCTAAAGGTTCTTCAACTAACGGCACCATCGTTAGTGCCAATGGGATAAATAGTACCAATGAACAGTTGCCTGAAAGAGTGAGAATTATTAAAGAAACGGTACGTAAATGTAACTCTTTTAATATTACCAAGGAATAATGACATAAATAATAATAAAGATAACAATGGCTTATACTTTGATTAAATAAAAATATTTTATTAAAAAATATTCGACTTTTGGTTCCTCTCATACCATACGCCAATTTCATGTATTAAAACCTAATACTAATTCGAATTTAAGCGGGATTTTACGGCACTTGTACATTTTATACTTGTTTTTTTTAGGTCTCCGCTGTATTCCGCAGTATTTTCGAAGAGGGAACATGGGAACCTAGTGTTAAGACACTCCGTTCCCATTAAGACACTTTTGTTTCTCATTTTCCACCAAATTCTGGAGCCGTTGCGTGTTGTATTGCCTTGAGTGGAAATCATCATCATTTCATTACATACCTTCAATCATACTTACAACCAGTCGCAATTATAGTCGCACACTTATACTCCTACACGACGACTGGCCTCTTATATTTATAAGATGAAGATGTAACCTTTTTTTTCAATTTTTCAGGCAAACAGGCACATGTCGCAAGGCAACTACCCGGCCGCCGTGGACCTCTACAATTCTGCGATAGAGGAGTGTCCGGAGTGTGCCATACTGTTCTCCAACAGGGCGGCCGCGCTCATGAGGAGGGGATGGTAGGCTTATTTTATTTATTTACTACCCCCAGTCTTTTTGAGGGACCCAAGCCTAGGTTCGAATTCCACAAGGGACACCCTTGCCGCCGACGATTCCCTTTCAAGCAGGCAGGCAGTGTTTGCAGTTTTTCAAGAAAAGAGTACCTTTGCCTTGAGTTAGCTGAAGGGGGCTACTGAGAGAGAACGGATAGCTAATCTACTATGTTGCTTAGTCTTATTTTTTAAAGCATTGTATATATTTCTTTTCATATACAAGATGGCGGAGCTCAACACGTAATGCCTCAAGAGTTCGGCGGCTAACACTAGATTCTCTCTGCCAGCTTGCTTGTCGTAGATATGATAATATATATGTATATAATTGTTATTTTAAGGTGCGGCGACGCGTACGCAGCTATACGCGATTGTTACACCGCCATTAAATTAGATCCCAATCATGTTAAATCCCACTTTAGACTGGCGAAGGGACTGATGGACTTGAAACGGGCTAAGGAGGCTCACGAGTGTTTGTTATATTTTAAGGTATGTATTGATTTCTTTCGCTCTACCCTGTATATAACAGGATAGGTGGAGATGATTTAGTGTTGAGATGCTTTCTTCGAATTATCTGTTTAGTGACCTGACTCAGGTAGAAATATTAGTATAATTTATTTGAGTAAATATTCACTCAAATGAGTGGAATGGAGTGCGAAGTGTTTAACACTAGATTACCCTGGTATGTGCGTGATACTGCGTGAAACTATAACAAATACTACTCATACAATTTAACAGAGAATATGTTTTTGCAGGATAAATTCCCGAAACACGCGGAGAGCCACGCGGTGTTCTTATTGCAAAAAGATATAAATATGGCGCTCGAATCTTTGGAGAATCAGCAATTGTCTGAGCCTCGTGAGTTTATTTTTATATGCTATATATAAAAAATACAGTTCTTAATTTAATTTACATTTTATAAAGCTACACCCTGTTGTAAACTTTCCATCTAAATTTGAGACAATGTGTGATGACGGAATTTAACGCCGTGTGTTACTTTACCAAAGCTGAAAATCTTAATAAGAATAAAAATATTTTAACAACAAGTGAATAATGTGGTATATTTGGGAAGTATGTTCAGCAGAGACGGAAGATACGAGATGGATGTGGAAAGGCTTGTTGCTGCCGGTAACAGGGTGAAGGGCGCCTTAGCTGCATTTATCAGACGGCGAAACGTCAGCACAGCTGCGCGTTTGGCCGTACACAATGCAGTGTTGGTACCGACGATGTTATACGGCAGCGAGACGTGGGTTCTGAAGTGGCTTACAGAAGAAGAATGAAAGAATGCCTTGGAGATGCGATATCTTCGTAGGATATACGGAATCAGCTTAGCTGACCGAATTCGCAATGAAGAGATACACAAACAGAATGGCAGGTACTAGCGAGGATGTTACGGTGAGAAAGAAGAAGAATGTGCTCAGTTGGTTTGGACACGTCGAACGAATGATTGATGATAGAATGGTAAAAAATATTTATGATGGAAAAGTGAATGGTAAGAGAGGTAAAGGGAGACCTCGGTTGGCCTTCGAAAACACAGTATCTAAGATACTGGAGGAAGCTCACGTAAAAAGCATGGGAACCCCTCTGAGGGCATGCATGAAGAGTTTGATGACAGTGGCCGAGGCGAAAGAGGTATGTAGGGACCGTAGCGTTTGGCGCTCCGTTCTCTCTGACTACCCCGCTAGGGATAAAGCGTGAAGATAAGTTTAAATATTTTAATAATCTAAGCTCAGATTATCTTGTTTGATAATAGCAGTTATAATATACTAGTTCATTCTGCGGTATCCTCTTGTCGTTGAAGAGTTTGTTTGATTGAACGGGCTAATCTCAGCAATTACTGGGTTGAATTGACAAATTCCTTTTTTTCATAGTTTATGTATCGAGGGAGATTATGATTACATCACGTCAGTGGTTTCTATGTCACTTTAAGATATTTTCTTTTGACCACAATGGCGACCCGGAGAATGGACATTATTAATATTTATATTGTCTTACATATTATACAAAGTGTAGATTTTTACAAAATTAAAAAAGTAGGAAATACATACTTTTCACCAAAAAAAAAAGAAAGAAAAAAGAAGATAGTTCATAACATATATACATATATATATATACATATAAGTTAGTAAGTTAGCTGAAGAGGACTGCGCAGATTTGCTTTTATGATCATTATATTCATTACGTTGAAGAACAAAAGTTGAAAAAGCCTAACTCCAGTATGGCTACGATTCATCGAGCTGTCGATTGTACTTACATTTATATTAGTTTCACACTCATATATAGTACCCCACAGCATGGCAGTGTAGGCAGAGATAACCGAGTGTTAAGACACTGCGTTTCTACGCACCGACAAATTTTTTAGGCATTGCGTTTTGAGTACCGCGAAAGTTAACGTCGCGCTTATTCTTGTAACTAGGGCGAAGAAATGTAAATATTAGACATATAATCGAACCAGTTTGAGCCACATTGCCGCGACGGCCACAATATTTAATATTGTATTTTTTTCCAGCCACTGACGACGATGGTCAAGGCAGTAGTGCCCTGGAAAAGCAACTGCGCTCCTCCGCCCTAGATTACAAGGAGAGGTTCCTGGGGCACTGCAACACCACCACTGATATAAAGGAAGCTAACTTCTTAGGGCCTGAAGCTAATTTTATAGCAGCTGGGTGAGATTTCTAATTTTTTTAGCAATAATTTTTTTTAACGTTTTGACTTTTGAATTTTGTAGTTAGTTTTCCTTGCTGGTGCAGCGACACAAGCGTGTGACTGTAAACGCGACAAGTTGTGTATTGGAATCCCACTCAAGTGAAATATTTAATTATATTTAATATATTTAATATTAAATATTTAATTGTATTTAATATTTCTCGCTCTGTCGAGGCAAATCACGGCGTTGAATTCTGCCACTCAACACACGACGCCTCAAGAATTCGGCGGAACAAAAGGGAACGGAAGTGTCCGAATGAGAATGCAGTGTCTTAACACTAGGTACCGTACTATACTTGATACAGCGTGAACCTAAATTACAAGTGGTAAATCCAAATGAACATGTAATTTCTATTTACCAATTATACATCACAGTTCCGACGACGGCCGCCTCTTCATATGGTCGCGTCGCTCCGGCAACATAGCTCGCTGCCTCAACGGGGACGAGTCCATAGTGAACTGCGTACAACTACACCCCAACGGCCTGATGCTGGCCACGAGCGGCATCGAAGCCGTCATCCGCCTGTGGAGCCCCAGGCCCTTGGAGGACGTCGAGCCCAGACTGGAGAACAACGCGAACTGCGCGGCCGCCGCCATCGCCAACCAGCAGAGGATGAGAAGTGATCCCTTTGAGGCGATGTTGCTCAACATTAGTTTTGCGGGAGGAGAGAGGGACATGCATCCGCCGGCGTGTAGGCCGACTTAGCACGTGCTTTATGGGAAAAAAGTGGGTAATTTTTTTAGGTTATCTAAATTTTTCGCTTGATTATTAGATAAATTAAAAAAAAAATCTACTCCAAGTTTCAATGAGATCGAATCGACAATAATCGCTATATAATAAAAAAGCTCTTCGCTAGGACAACATCACACACGCCACATTCGCGAAATCGAGTCGTAGGTGTTGGCGGTGAAGATGAATTGCGTAAAATAGATAAAGAGATATCCCTTTCTCGTTCTGGTATGTTTTTAGAGTGGCAGACAGGGAGTACTTTTTGTAGCAGTAGGTGTTTACGTTATTGGTATTTACCATTTGTAACTGTATCACAGTATGAAAAAAATAATAATCATACGTCTAAACGGTTGAGGAATCTTTCTATATGTTTGGTATGTGTTTCAATTTTTTTTTCTATAATGCTGCTCCCGTAAAAAGAGCGCAGGTGCCTCGACCTGTATATTTTCTTAAATTAATTCTATATATTATTTCAACGTTCAGTTCCGTAATGTTTCAATATATTTTTCTTTACAGATAACAAGACAGTGGGTTGATATTTAAAAAAATAGTCGGTTAGTTTGTAATTTTGTAAATATAAAATTTAATTTTTTTCCACTTTTTTAAACTAAGACATTTGTGTTTTTATTTCCCTCATCTCTATATGGTGCCAATGTGCGTGGTATACCTTTTATTTATATAAAAAAGTTGCTATATATAACACAATTATGACGTTTGGACAGACACATTTTTTTATTTTACTGTAATTGAAAGTGTTTTTTTTATTTTGACTTGAAAATTAACTTTTGTAAACTGAAATGGTTCGTTTTGTTTATTGTATTTTTTAATTTGTTAGATCTCTGAATAAAAAATAAAAAGCTATATTCCTTATAAACATGTCATATATCAATTAATTTGTCATTTTTATAGGTTATTTTTTCCCAATGTATATTGATTTGTTGTAAAATTACAAACAAAACTAAATTTGTTAAATGAAACTGTTTAACCGGACTAATCGCATATTTATAATAGTATTATACTTAACTTAGTTTCACGCTTTATCCCTAGCGGGGTAGTCAGGGACAACGGACTACATACCACTTGCCTAATAAACACGGGTAGACTGCGGACTACTGCAAAATGTATAATACAAAATATACGTGATTCATCCGGTTATACAGTTTTATTTAGTTTTACATTTTAATAATCGCGATAATCGTGTAAGATCGTTTAAGTGGATTTGAAATTTGTTAATGAGTAATATATATCATTATATTTCTGTTTTTATGTTTTCTAATTGTGTATTCTTGACTTGTATTCCAAAATGTGTATAAAATTACAAAATGATCCTAAGATCTGATCATAATTAAAAATTAACGGTTTCATAGAAAAATACTTTACTCATAAAAAGTAACAAAAAAATATTTCAAACATGTAAATCTACGCATAGTTTATATATTGTAAATATTTAAATTTATACTGGTATATATAATATATGCTATATTTTATCGTTATAGAGTAACTATCACATCCAAAGACGTCGTTTGGCGTTTAAGTGACATTAAATAACGTCTACAATCAACATTTTATTTCGTTTAACTGTTAATTGACGACTCTGGGTTCTTATTAAAATTGAGCAATTACAATTATCTGCCACCAGTGCTTCTCAACCTGAATATCATATAATGGCTAAACGATATATACTATTAAATATATATATATATAATCCTTATTTTATTTGTAAAAAAATATGTTCAGTTTAATTTTAAAAAATAAAATTAGGATATAAACATAAAATATATTTTTGCATATTATTTTCATCTCTATAATATTTCGCATTTTTCATACAATAATATGTGTGAGGTGGGCAGAAACCTAGTGTCTAGACATTCAGTTTACATTTAAAGGTTTTTCAACATATTTTTTTTCTAATTCATCTAAGAAAGTTGAAGTTACATTTAAAATGTATTATTTATTAGTAAAGTAATTACATTTTTTTAATGATTAGAAACTTAAGGACTTGAGTCCTGTATTGATATTTGATTACTTTGATATTTATATAACATGCGTCCTAATTATTTATTGTAATTTTTTTAGTTTCACGCTGTAATTTGCATATAGCAGGGTTGGTAGGTAGAGGGAACCTAGTGACAACACCCCTTGCACCGCCCAATTGTTCGAGACATTGCGTGTTCACTTTTATGTTTTCATATATCTATTTAGTATGTATAAGACGTCACTGAAGTGAATATCTTGAAGTTACTCGAAAGGGCTAATCGCGGATGTTTGTAGTTGATAAAGAAACTTCTCATTGCATCACACTCTGAAACGTTAATTACCACTTAACTACCAATAAATAACGACGATAATTGAGGTCTCCAAGTGTGATTTAAGCTTATCATAAGAGTCGCCTTGATTAGAAATAGACATAGATAAAGAAAGCGTATATATATTTTTTATTATTTCCACAAACACCTTGTCGAACGTTGTTATAATAAAAGTCAGTAGTATTGTGATAGAACGTATCCGATATGTGGTTTATTTATTAAAAATTCTGAATTATTACATGCTATTTTATTTTTATATCCTTTTTTATGTTTTACTGACGGCAAACGCTATGATTGTGGGTTTGCCGTTAAGAATAATAAATGTTCCCGGAGTAGTCCGGGAACATTAATTATCCACTCTGGCAAGACAAAAGGCGGCGTTAAGCTGCGCCAACTCAACCTGCGCCAACAAACCGTTAACTCAAACACCCGATGTCTCGACAATGGGGCGGAAAGTAAGAATTAGATTGACGAACGAGCACCTTGTTATAAGGCACTCGGTCTTAAATTTTGCGCATTTAAATAGATTTTAATTGTTTCAGTAAGCCGCCTTATTCAAATAGCCTTTAGAAGAATTTTGACTGATTCACAGATAATACTATTGTCATTTTATAAGTGACTAGCCGAGCTGGGCGGCTTCACCCGCTTGAACTATACAAATATTTAGTTATTATTTTTTCAGTTTAGGGGGTGAATTCTAAACAACCACGAAACACGTGTTCAATTAAATATTTTTAAGAGTCCGAACTTTTATGTTATAAAAAAAAACGGTGGAGATTTAAACTTCCCACCCCTATTTCGTCCCTTTAGGGTTAAAATTTTTCAAAATCTCTTAGTGGGTGTCGATATTATGAATATAAACATCCGTCCAAATTTCACGCTTCTACGCAGTGGTTACGGCTGTGCGTTCGTCTTACCTCAGCCAGAGGGAACATCTCCTTTTATATATATATATATATACATAAAAGGAGATGTAATCTATACATATATAGATTACATAAAAATAAAAGTCATATTTTAAAAAGATTTCTTTATTCCACTCTGGCTTTGCCGCTGTGTAAGATAGCGACATATCTCGCACACAGCAGAGAAGGTTCCGTTTCCCACACGCACATCCCGCCCTTCCTGTTCCTGCGCTTGGACTAAAACAAAAAAAAAATACACACAAACAAAGTCCAAAGAAACATTTTTTTTTATATTTCTTCAGACTTTTTCTTTATTTTTTAATTATTCGTGTTTTGACATGTTGATAATCGCATCTAGGAGCAGGAACTCAGCCTCCGTTGGCGGTAACGACGCCAACGGTGGTGGAGTTACCAGGCCCAGACACGGTCTCTTCCTACTTCCAGTAAGTTCTTCTTTCTTCTAGAGTATTCTTCTTTCTTCAAGAATATTCATGTTCCGTCTTGGAGGAAGATTAACTTCTGTATATTACATAATATATATACAATTTTTGTGGAGCTTCCAATTTGTTTCCTGATAGGGGTGCAAGTGTTGCAAAAAAAATTTATGAAATATAACATTAATATACGACGATATAGATTTATTAAAGCCAGAGTATTTTCATTATTTTAACTGTTGAAGTGGGCTCCTGCGCCACGAGGGCTCCTATGCAGTAGGATAGTTGTGGCCAGTTGAGTGGCAGAAGCAACCAGAGAGGGGAAATGATAATGATAATTAAATATATTCGTTACATACAACGTTAAAATACAACATAATTTGTATTATAATATATATTATTTATAATTTCAAACACGTTTCGTATGGACGCCGAAAGCATTTCGTGTAGAAAAGACTGTGGACTTTTATTTTTAGTCTGATCCTCTTTTGAGATTCCCAAAGGAACCGAAACGTAAGGAATTTAAAAAAAAGCAAGACTCAGGGCCGTATTTAAAAAGAAACTTGTTGTGGCAATTAAGTCTTATCCTACAAAATAATAAAGTATATAATTGAGTGTAGTTTAAATTTGTAGTGTAAAAAGATTGTATAGCTCTAATATATAGGCGCGATTTTAATTAGTTTTAATTATAATTTATATTTGAGGCCGTCGTGGCGCAGCGGCACTAGTGTGTGACTAGCAAACGACGGTTGTGGGTTCGATCCCCACTCGAGGAAGTGAAATATTTATTTACGTCTATATTTCCATTTCTTCACTCTGGTGTCAAGGCCAAAAAGGGCGGCGTTGAGTTCTGCCACTAAACACCCAATGCCTCCAGAATTCGGTAGAAACGGGCAACGGAGTGTCTTGCCACTAGGTTCCTTTTGGGGTGGTATTAATCCGGTCGAGTCTGCCCAAGCGTGTTGCCATTACTGGCGACGTGACTCTACCACAGGTACTTTAGTCGCCTCTTACGATACCGACAGTACCAGGATGATCCTATTCTAGGCCGGGATCACACGGCACCCTGCTGTATGCGGGATACATCGTGAAACTGATAATTTTTTTTTTATCATTTCTATAAGGATGAGACTAAAAAAGCCCTACTGTACAACCAACTAGTGAAATTTTCTAATTTATTTCTTCTCTAATTTATTTGAGAGACAAATATTTAATGCCGAGCGCTGAATACGTTATGCCTAAAATAATAAACGTTAAAATTTCAGTAATGTAAACAAAAAACTCATCGACTATGAATAAAAAACGTTCTTATAATTTCTCATGTGGGGCTCGAACCGACAATCAGCCTTAAACAATTCCAAGCCCACCGACTTAAAAGAATTTATTTAAAAAGACAAAGCCTACAGTAATAACGTTGATACCTGAGATATTTACATTTTTTAGTTCTCATAATGAATCGACAGAAAATATTGCGTGGGCGCACCTACGCTTTTTATAAATAAAATAAACCTTATTTCTATAGTAGTTACAGTTGAAAAATAAATATAATTTTAGTTGTAAATTGATCGGTTTGGAGCATTCGAGTGTTGACGTAGAAGAAAGTTGATAGTTACAAAGAATGTTAGAATTTTATCGATAAGTTTTTATTTTAACAATCAGTAAGTGTCACTACGAGAAATAAGTTGTTTATAGTGCGGCGTGAGTTATGCGTAAATTCGCCATGTTTCTAATCTAGGAGGAAAATCGTGAAACGTCAATTTATTTTGTTGTAAATTGATAAAATATCAGATCTTCTCAGACTAAAAATATATATATAAAATATAAAGGTTTACCCTCAACAGTATTCAAATATAAAGCGATGTGCAGTCAGGCGAGCCCCCGCTGCGCCACGTTAGCGTAGATTCACTCGTTAAATGCATTTTTGCGACAACAAACCATTCCCCTTCGTAGCAACACGTGTTCACGATGCGGGTTCTTAAGCAGTGACCTCATTTATTTTTAAATATAATTTATTATTTTAGCTTCAGGCTGTATCCCGCGAACCAAGACTTCGTGTCCCACGCACCGCTCAATTTTCAAAACGTTGCGTGTGTTGAATGACGGAGCTCAACGTCGCGTTTAAACAAATAATTCATTACCTCGACTGGCAATCGAATCTACAACCAATGTTTGAAGACTCAGACGCTTGATACGCTCCACGACGGTGTCATAATTCATTTTAAATAATCATTTAGTTACTTTTCAAATAAGTATCTATGGAAGCATTATAGGGAAGTTAGTAGTATAGTTTTATTTATTCAGTTTTAGGTTAGTCAGTCAGTTATTCTGAAGGTTACATCATCTAACCCAACAAAATGTGGAAGTGGAGAAGAGTGTCTGTTATATGTTTTCTGTGTACTTTGCTATATACAGATAATGTATATAGGTCAATTTCTTATTTATATATTCATCACCTATTTATTTTCAGTTTCAGTCACGCTTTATCCTAAGCTGCCCTACCAGGGTAGCATCAAATGCTCTCTGCATTCCTCTCTCACAACCTCTGCAAACCTCTTTTGCCTCGCTCACTGTCATTAACACTGTGCGGGTTGATGACAGTGCGCGAGTCAAATGCTTTCCAAGGAGTCCTCCTGCTCTTTACGTGAGTTTTCTTCAGTATCTGTACCGGTACCGAGTTCTCAAAGGTAAACTGAATTCTCCACCTGCCTCTCTTACCTACAGTAATAACTCTAGGTAAGAGAGGCAGGTCACTTTTATACTCTAGGTTCATATTTTTTTGCCATTTTCTTTCATCTTTATATCTCAATATTGTATTTGAAACGTGTTTAGCTAAATCTTTGATTCGTTGACAACCTCTAGTGTCAGCCTCCATATTTTCATTTTCTTCTTCTTATTTCTTAATTATCGCGTCTGGTTTGTGTTTGATGATGAAGACTAGCCTACAACAAAAGGAAAAAATATATTATTAAGATTTTTATTCCATACAATACAATCATTTGGTAATGGTTGGACGCCCTCGTTGCGCAGGGTCTGCTTGTAAACAGGATAGTTATAGCTATGATTCCGACTCGGATATCCGAGTAACAAAAAAATAACTATCGTGATTTCGATAAGGAATTAATTTAATTTTCACCTCCCGAACCAATAGATCCTGAGTTTATCTCGTTTATGAAACAAACCCTTTAACTTTATAATATTATAATAGTTTAGAACATCAATATAAGGTGGGTATTTATACGTAAAACAATAGAACGTTCAGTTCCAAAGAAAACAACAATTTTCCAGTAATCTATGAACAATGCAGGTGAGACAAAAGTACAATGCGTGTGGTCATATAAATATTATAAAATATTAATTATTTATAATACTTGTAAGTACGTTATGAGGTCGTTGAGTTGGAAATCGCTTGAGTAGACGAACTCAAAAATTAAATGAACAGAAATAGAAAAACAAATTATAATAATAAAGCGTTAAAACAAAAGAGCTTATTACTACCGATTTGATAAACTTTGATACTGAATTAACTTAATAGATGATTCTGAAATATGTATGTAAAATAAAACTATTAAGTTCTATATTAAACAATATGGGTTGTGGATTCAATTCCCACTAGTGGAAATTAAATAATATTTAGTGCACTCTAGTAACGACTCAAAGCGCGGCGTTGAATGCTGTCACTCAACATGCCGTCATACCTTGAGTATTAAGCGTAAAGTAGGGGACGGAAGTGTCATAATGACAACGGTGTGTCTTAAAACTAGGTTCCCAAGTTCCCTCTGCCTACCCTATTAAGTGCAAGATAGAGCGTGAAGCTTACTAAATCATAATAATAAAAAAATATCAAGCAAAGTGACACTGGAGTTATAAGATACTCGTATAATAACATCGCAATTTAGCCGCTACAACTCTTAAAATTAAAAAATCCTTCCAAAGGCTGACCAACATTGTTCGAGATAAGCGACCGCGTCTGAACCTTTTGATAGATAACAAATTAAATATTATAACAAGATAATTTCGACCCTCACTTAGATTTGAGGTCAATGGTGGTTATCGTATCTATTTTTCGAATTTATTATTTTATATTTATTAGACGAAAAAAAATTAAAGGAAATGCTATTTGATTGTGGTAAGAATACAGAGCGGCGTAGGGTTTCGCGACTCAAGACAAAGATATCATGTCTCTTAACATTAGAAAACGGAGTGTCTTACCACTATGTGCTCTTTGCCTATCCTACTGCAGGAAAAACCGTGAGGAAATCCTTAACTTATCTTAGCTTCACGCCTTATCCCTAGCGGGGTAGTCAAAGGGAACGAAGCGCCAAACGCTACGGTCCCTACATACATCTTTCCCCTCGTCCACTGTCATCAACCTCTTCATGCATGCCTTCCGGGGGGTCCTCATGCTTTTTACGTGATCTCCTTCCACTATCTTAGATAATAATTTCAATTTTCGAAAGTAAAGCGAGGTCTCCCCTTAACTCTCTTACCACTTACTTTTCCATCATAAATCTTTTTTTCCATTCTTTCATCACTCATTTGTTCGACGTGCGCAAACCAACTGAGCACGTTCTATCTTTATGTAATAATAACAACCTTACTGTGAGGTAATAACAATATTTCCCTGACTGGGAATCGAAGCCGTAATAATCGCCTTTATAGCCAGTACAATATATTTTATGTATTGTTAACTCTTAAGTCAATTTAACCTGAGAGGTTGTTTAAATATATTATGCGTAGGTACTCCGCTTACCTAATCATACTTAGCGAAAAATGTATTTAATTGAAAGTAATTCTGCCACTCAACACGCAATGCCTCAAGAATTCGGCAGAAAGTGGGGAACGGAGTGTCTTTACATTCCGTTCCCCACAAGCGTTAAGACACTAAGTACTCTCTGCCTACCCTGCTGTGTGCGGGATACAGCGTGTAGAGTGGCTTTTTTTTTCAATTCGTTGTAGGTTAATTTAATTATTCGTCTTTCGTCTATGTTCACTCTAACAGTACTCTTTTCCACCGCACATGTCAGGGTAGGCAAAGGGAACCTAAGAAGCAAGTGCTAAAACGCTCCTGTTCCCCATCTTCTGCCAAATTCTCAAGGCATTACGTTTTGCGCGACCGAACTCAACGCCCCTCTTTGCCGCAGAGGGAGAATGACGTTTGTTAAATATTTTATGCTCCCTCAGTGGGAGTCGAACACAGAACCGTCGCGTCTATACTTAGTGACACGCTTGTGTCCCTGTATAATGATATTACGTAGTTTTAGTGTAAAAATTTACATTTTTAAAAGTTAAAAAAGACCTATAGCGAGCTTCATTTGTGTACTACGGAACGGGAAGCATGCATCGGTGCACCGTTGTAGTTATTTGACGTCATTTCCCCCTTCATTAATGTCTTACCATCTTTATTATTATTATTAAATATATTAATCACCGTTCGCGTAGCATCTAGGTATTTTTGAGTTCGTATTCATAAATATTGAGTAAGACAATATATATTTTTAAAATTATAGCATCATGAGTATTCCCACCAACCACCCACCGAACACAACGCCACGAAAAAGGAGTGCTTTAACACTACGTTTCCCCTGCCCACCCTGCTATATGCGGGATACAGCGTGAAAGTAAAAAAAACAACAAAGTACAAACATAATTCGTTATGCATACATAAATTACACCGAATAATTAACTAGCACCTGTAACTTAAGTTTTTGGATGCACCTGCCTTTATTGTAAAATAAATGTCCATACATTGTAATTTGTACATAAAATAACTTGTCTATTTATATTTTTATAAAAAAACGACTTTTTTATCCTGCCTTTATCTGGTTTATTAATAGTTTTTATTATATTAATAATATATAAAAACCAATTTTTCGCGTGTACTTTGATATTTATTGTACTTTAGGACTATAGCAATTATATTATAAGCTATGGCTGTACATATTGATTGTCGTTGATGTTATATCGGTAGCTGAGATCTTTTGAAGCATGAAATTTTTTTTTATCTCTTTTGTTTTACTCGAAAACAACATCGGGACAAGTCACTCTCACTCTCACTTTTAAAGAAGAGCTACATTCATTCTATACTATGCTAAAAACACTTGAACAGTTTTTAAGTTCTGTATTAAATTGGGAACTTAAAAATCTACAAAAAAAGTAGGTGAAACACAAAATGACGTATTAGCTATACGTCATTATAGCTAAAAAGGAAGCCACAATTTTAGATATAACGTAACATTATATGAGTCAGACATTAGTTTCTGACCTCGAAAGAAAGCACAAGGTCATTTCACTCCAGTTATTACCATCGTTACAAAAACTCACTTGGCCTTGAACAGAGTCAACGATCGGGAACCCTCGCATCCGATGCATGTCTGTCCGTCTCGCTCTAACGCCTAAAGGAAGTGTTGCTGTTTCTCTCACACTTCCCATCGGCCAATGGGAAGGCTGCGCCTGCGCATCGCGCGTTTGCTCAACTGGATCGATAGGGTAGTGCTTCTTTCTAAAGCTTTTATTACTTTTTAACCAACTTACATAAAATAGTACCTAAATTCCTAAGTTGGGTTGATAATGTGAGATTTGTAATTTCTTTTCAGCGTTTTTTGACATTGACGGAGGGAATTTGAGGAGACGATTTATTTTGTTGTCGTCTCAGCTCCAGCTTCACGATGTGTCGTCGTCGCATATATGATATAGTTTTTTGTTAATAAAACTAGACAGATATTTAGAATTGAATAGATTATAATTATAATAGGAATACTTTTAAAAAAACTAAGTAATACGTTCTAATAATTTAATGAAAAACAACGAATCACATTCATCAAGTACCAAATTAATAAAATATTCGTTTAAAAAGTCTTCTAAATGTTCTTGCATTGAACAAATACGTTCTAAGACGAGCACACTCTATTATACGTCGTGCGTTGAATATATAATTTGGTTCGTCCATTCTTATTCAGCGCTCGCTCCGATCTTTTGTTTTTCTACTTTTTCTCCTTTCGCCCAAGAAGTGTTTACTTTTTGACAATTGCTACGGCATTCCACGAGACAAACATTAGTATTTTAGTTTTTGTCGGTGGTTTGAAAGCTGGAATCTCGCTTCAGTTGACCGCTAAGGACCCTTAAAGGGGAAATTTGTACAAATACAAAATTTTTTGAGCTTTTTTGGGATGCGTATATATTTCGTTTGTTTTGTTTCTTCTTTTTTAGGGTTTCGTACTTTTTAAGGAAAAAAGGAACCCTAACAAGATCACTCTGTTGTCCGTTCCTCTGTCTGTCAAGACCCATTATCTCTGGATATGAAGGATATCTCAGAAATTTAGTATTAAAGCCGCTAGTTCAAGGGGGTATCAGATGAAAGGGTTCTGTCTAAGCTAAGCCTGAATTACTGTAAATGCTCGAGACTTTCAACTTTTGTAACGAAACCCTCGGTGTGCGAGTTCGACTCACATTTGTCCGGTTTTTTTCTAAATGTCTCTCAAATGAGATCTGTGTGGTACGTGTTTTAGTTGGTTGAAATATTAAGACTTGGTTGAGGTGATTTTAGTCTATAATTTTATTATTATAATTATTTTTTAACGGTCATAACTAAAAATTATTAACAAATGAATTGAATATGTTTATTTTAACCTATACCTAGCCGCACTTTGCGTCGACACCAAAGCGAAGAAATGAAAATATTAAACATTTTGTTTTTTCGATTGGGAATCGAACCCAGAACCTGCTGCGTTTACAGTCAATAATATTCTAAATTATGCTAAATTTTATAATAGCGTATAAATAGAGTATAGTGGATATAGCTAGCGGATTAATAGCGTCGGTATATTTAAATATTTGAAAATACATTTTACAAAATTTGATTTTTTACAAAAGTCTTTCTGTGACCACAAACTGCTGTAATCTGTAGTATCCGAAACGTCTCGCGGCCGGTTTTATTAAAGTTTATTTTTGAATCCCACTTTTTGAATATCACCCTATGTTACGCATATGGGTGGGCAGAGACTCATTTCTTGTGGAGCTTTGGCTTGTTTTCAAAGAGAGGAAATGAAATAATTCTGCTAGTGGAAATCCAACCTGCAACTGCCATGTTTATAAGTAGACACTGAGTCTCTGCGCCACGACGGCATCGAATATCAAGATAAATCGATTGAGCCACTTACAATGTATAAAAAGTCATGAAAAACTCCTATTACACCAAGTACTTTTTCCATCCACATTAAAAGGGTTAACATAAAGAAAAAAGTAAATCTATACATATTATGATAATAAGAATTCATTGTAAGCATGCAGTTATATATAATACAGCTTAGTCATCAAATAAGTTTGTATGTAAATGTTTGGTAGCGATTATAATATTATATGAGGCGGGTT
The DNA here is from genome assembly GCA_037355905.1 of Heliconius aoede. Taxonomy (NCBI): domain Eukaryota; kingdom Metazoa; phylum Arthropoda; class Insecta; order Lepidoptera; family Nymphalidae; genus Heliconius; species Heliconius aoede. Next base: position 2,078,246 of record JBAIZZ010000306.1, read on the forward strand.
TACCTACCGCATCATGGTACGAACGGTCGTTGGTGCAAAGTGATCTTTCTTCTTGTATATTCTAGATTAGAAACGTTTTTGGACAGTTAGAGATGAGCGTGTGTTCAAATTTGATTTGGAATCTACAAACGAAAGACGAACGCGGACAAGTAACGACTGTTTTAGACTGTTTTATATTTATACTGTATAATACTAAAAACAGCAAAAAATATTGTGTTTGCAAAATAATAGAATATGAATCTATATATATTTTTTATTTTTTGGTCCTGTCTGTCTATTTGTACACGCACATATTTGATACTATTGGATGGATTTGAAATAATTTTTTCAAATAATTTACCTATTAGCGTGCGACTGCAAACGCGACAGGCTGTAGTTTACCTCGAGGTAATGATATATTTAACATTTTAATTTTTTCGCTCTGAAACAGTACATCGTTGATTTCCCTTACTCAACACACAATGTTTCCAGAATTCAGCGAAAAAAGGAAGAACACCTGAGAACTAAAGTGCCTTAAAGGAAATGAAGTGTCTTAACACTAGGTTTCCAGTTTCCCCCTCCATCTATTTTGACCAATGCGGGAAAGTTTGAAGGGACAAATATTATACCCATATATATCTACATTTACTGCTTATATAATTAAAACTGAGCAAATTTTAATCACGCTCTAGCTACAGCTAGACATTTACATAGAATGGACTCCCACACAATATTCCCATGGAATAGAAAATATATCACGGGGCGCCGTTTCGCTGCGTGAAGCTTGAATGTATATCACGTATTCGAGGGTCTTTCGTAGAACTTACTGGCGAATTTATTTTACGTTGGTGTAGGTTATCTTATTTAATAGTTTTTTTAAACTTCACTCTGTACCCGCACGCAACAAGGTATGAAAAGGACATTCTGGAGGCATTGCGTGTTGAGTGACGGAACTAAACGCCGTGGCTTGCCTCGACGTCAGAGCAAAGAAATGGAAATAACAAATATTTCATTGAATCCAAAAATTGATAAATAACGGACGGAATTATGATAAAGTGGTCAGTGAAAGTGACAAAAGCCATCAATTCGCATTTTGTAGAAAATAGCATAAAAATAACTTAAAATCGTCTTTTATTATGCTCAATTTTCTCGCAAATCAGACTATACAAAATTTGAAGATCATTTTATTGTTACGTAAGCAAAGTCTTCAGCTTCATAGCTAACTTCAGTTAATATTAATAATAAAGAATTATATATAAGTTGGCGGAGAGACGACGACTGAGCGTTGGATAGACGGAGAGCTTTTCTTGTCCTATTACGTACTATCGATGTGAAATTTAAATTCATATGAAATTACCAAAAAAAATAGTCCGAAATATTCAGCTAAAACGTGTTCGGTTAATTAATTTAAAGGAAGCGGGGGCTGAGGGCCCTCGTGCATCATATCCGCCTGGAATTCGACACCCTCTTGCTAATTGGTTAGCAGAGCTTTTGACTCAAAGTGTGTGTCGGTCTGTTCTATTTTTATGTGTAACTCTAGAACTGGATAAACTGTTTTGTAGTAGACTGTGATCGGAGATTAAGAAAAGGTGAATATGAAAAAAGATGTTATATGGTTAAAATAAAGCAACTCAATTATTAGTAGAAATAACGAGCGAACTGCAATTTTCTTTTATCAGTTTCATGCTGATGGTATACCTTGATCCCGCACACACGCGTGTATGCCACGCAGATGGAACCTAGTGTTACCCAGTTTCCGTTCAATTTTCGAAACAATGGATGTTGAGAGACGGAACTTAACGAGGAGCGAGGAATCCTCCATACTCCAATCCCCTGAATGGGGACCAAGACTGTGCCACTGTGCAATAACAGCTAAAAATGTAAAAAGCGTCGCATAATCTAGATTCTAGGCAATCACAAAAAGACAACTTATAGTAAGAAGTACAATGAGTATCGCGCTCGCCCATCCACGCTCAGGCCAGTTTATTTTTTACCATCTTAAAATAGATACCGAGTAAAAAACAACTGTGAACATTATATTGTATATGTTTCGTTGATACATATTTTATACGTTACTCAACAGTGTACCACGTAACGTCTCTGTTAAGGGAGTATATAGTGATATTTCACTCCGGGTTTTATGTTTTACTGGTCGTCGCCCGCAATTTAATTTGCATGAACATAAAACGGGTTAAATGGAAAATCCCGTTTTTCTCATCCCCGTAGAAGCTTAGGCAATCGTCTCAGAGCCTCTTACACTCCCCAAGGGTTCAACATGCAAAAATTCAGCATTCTACGCCGCGTAGAACCGTGCATTGTCTGTCATTGAGTTATTAACAAAAAAAATTCATAAGGCCTATAAGAAAATTAGAACACTATAAATCTTTTTTCTTCTTTATCCACGCTTTAAACTCCAAATAACTCTACTTAATTCCGAATGAACGATGAGAATCTAGTGTCAAGACATTTCGTACTCTGCTTGACGTCCGAATAAGACATTCTGTATGGAGTGGCATGACTTCCGTACTTTGCCTTATAATTTAAGATTGAATATTTCTTATTATTTTTTAATAGTCTCAACCGAAAATAAATATTATATAAAGAAACCGTACACCAGCACAAATAATTACGCTTAGTTTTAATAGATAATTTAATTTAAGACCTCACGCATCTGCATCCGCCATGTGTCCGAGGCGAGGACTTTATGGTTTTTTTACAACCATGGGGGTGTAAACGTCTATTTTGTAACAGCATAACTTTGTTACGTATCATTGATGTGGTTTTGGAGAACTTCATGGAGTGGTGTGGTGGGGCGATGCTTGACTGTACACGTGGTGGTAATGGGTTGTGTTCCGGCACATATCCCGCATATAACAGGATAGGCAGAAGGAAATGGGAACCTTAAGACACTTCCGTTTCTTACTTTCCGAATTCTCGAGCCATTGTGTGTTGAGTAGGAGGAAATGAAAATAATTTATATTTCAATTACTCGAGTGCGTATCGAACCCACGACCATCGCGTGTACGTTTGTGCTGCAGCGTCACGACGGCAGCAATATAATATGAGATTTTCTATATTATAATTTATAAAAGTTCGGTTTTATTGAACACCTATACCTCTTAGAGTGGTTTACGCGTAGGGGTGGTAAAGGAGCGCGGCAGTGAAATGTCAAACCGGCTGCTCGACAAAGAACTAGTGCGGGGCTGTTTGTTTCATTTACAAGGTTTTTTTGTCTGTGCAACGTCAATTTTGAATTGAAATTTAATTTTTTATTTTTTTTTCCAGTAAAAATAGTTTATATACAGTTTTCTATTAAGTAAATAGTAGCTTTATCTAATTTAGTATCGTAGTCGAATTCTTTTATTAATAAAAAAGGATGATTATTAGTGTTGCAAGCCTTTGCGCATTTAAAATCAAAGGTCAGATATTCAATTACTTTAATCAGTCAATATACAGAAACCTAGTGATGTTCATATATTGTACTTTCCACTTTCCGTTTTTAAATTTGTCGATGAATCTGTTTTGTTGTTTGAACTCACTAATATCAGAAACTACTCAGGACATGAAAGTAGTAATACTATATTTTATCCATGTGACCATGGTGCCAATAAGCAATATGTTAATTTTTAAAATCGATATTAAAATAAATAAATAAAATTAATAATTTATCTTTAACATCGATCGATAGCAGCTGACAAACCTACATAATACATATGTAGGTAGGTACAGGCATAAAAAGCCGGTCAGTTGAATTGACCTCAGGTAGGTCCCCCAAGCCCTATAATATAGCCCACATGCTGCCCTTTATCGTAACTTTATGTGCATTTTGTTTATTAATTACCAACCGACTATGGCGTTACATTTTTTGTCTGTCTGTCTGTACTCGTGGTCTAAAGTGTTAAGTAATTTTAGTCTGTGAGTGTTGTTATTGTAAGCTTCTTATGCTCAATCGATATATTGATAAAAAAAACAATAAAATGTAACGTATGTCTGTACGAATTAAAAATAGATGAATGAATCGACTGAATGTCACTCTAACAGCTGCTAAGAACGAACAGTTAAAACTATTTTACTTAGTAACTATCACACCATATACGAGGGATCTTGCAATGTTGATGATATTAACATTATCTTTTTACTTAATAAATAATTTTAAAAGTCAAACATATTTTTTTATATAATAACTTATTTGACTGTAGAAGGCAATGGCATTGAAGGCAATTTTTATATATCTTGAAATTATCGTGGCGCTGTAGTAGGTGACGATATGTGGCTGTGCTCATCTCCCGCTCTAATAATACAAAGTGTGGAATTTACCACTAAGCATTGTTTTGTGTAATCTGAGTAGAAAGCAGAGTGTCTTAACACTATGTTCATGCAGTGCTGGGAACCCTCTCCTATTTTTTCATTAGTTAATTAATAGTAACTTATTTATATATTATTAATCTTCATAAAATTCGTATTGTTATAGTAATTGTACGTACTAACCTAACCTACCCAGTATGCGCAGGAGCATCTCATTCTACTTCCATCTCTTCTTTTCTTAAATCAACCAAGAACTATAATGAATATAATAAACCAAGAACTATAAATATTTTCCGAACTGGAAGTCCAATTTACAACCGTGTGTGGAAATTACACTCATACTCCTTAATGGCGTCAAATTAAAATAACATTTTACAGTTTATTACATGAGCTTTATTATTCTTATAAGTTACAGTTTCTATCATTTTACGCAAAACCTAACTTTTACTTCCTTTACAGTAAAAATAAATTATAGAAAAATTATTATCGTCCATCTTTCATTCAAACATTGACTGCTGAGTGGTGGATCAAAGGAACATTAAACCTATTCAATCTATTAAAAATTATTACACCTAAAATTATATAACAATTTTTATTTAAAGGTAGGTATATAATATATATATCAGTAAACATTGTAAAATCCACAACTGACCTACGCGAACTAAATTTAAGTTGTAGCTATAAATTCGCAAACGTCATAACTCATAAACGAAGCCAGAATGAATGGATTACTCATACATACAAACATATACAAAAATATATAGGTATGAACTTCAAATTCGCTTAAAATAAAATGAAACAGTACTTTAAAAATTCAATTTGGTATCTTTAACCTTATTAATATTGTAATAAGGTACGATTTAGGTTAGTACCGTTTGTATAGCGTCGTCAGCTCTCGTGTGAGCTCGCCGATCAGTGACCTACGGCAATGCAAGTAAATGACCAACGTTCATTATTACGGAATGGATTTTCTCTGTTTTACGGTAAAATTTTTAGTGTGATTTTTTTAATGGAAACTCGATGGAAAGTGGAGAAGTAGAAGAAAGACTAGGTAACATACTGTAAGCTGGTAAAAGAAAGAAAAATAATACTTGATTTGATAAGATAAGGAGAAAAGTGTGGCTAAAGTGGTTTCAGTGCATCTGGTTCCGGTGGCTCCACCACCCAGTGGCTGCGATATATTGCCATAATTGACAGCAGAAGAATGAAATGACATTATCATTATATGTGTCAAAAAATATGGAAGAAAACGAAACCAATCAAAAAACAGTATATAATATTTTCCATATATTTTTAAAATTATAATTTAATTGCATAAGCGTGGCGTTGAGTTCTGCCACTAAGCACGCAATGCCTCCAGAATTTGGCAGAAAGTGGGGAATGTCTTAACACTAGGTTCCCTCTGTCTACCCTGGTGTTTGCGAGATACAGCGTGAAGCTTTGACACGTGACCATTATTTTAGGAAATTGAACAAATTTAAGTAGTTTATTTAACAAATCTTTCTTTACCGATCATCGTGGTTACATGTGACAAATTATAATATTGGATTATTTCTCACAACAAATTATATATTATGAAGAAAATTTTACATATATAAGAATAACTCATGTCTTTTCTAATGCCTGCAATTTATATTGCTGGTGGGTAGGTTGCTCTAGAATGTTCTAGTTTCTTTAGTAACAAGCTTTTACTATTTTCTGCTTCTATTAAACCTTCACTTAATTTATGTAGCGAGAATAATTATATGTATTACAATATGCTTAGTTAAAAATTATAAAGATTTTTATGGCATATTTAATCTTTACCTACCTACATAGGTACTTTAAAACGTTTTTTTTCTATTTGTTTCAATGATGGAACTACATGTGCAACACGTGGTCAAAGTTTCATATCATGATTTACTTAAGAACTTTAAACAAATATGTGTAGAAAATTTTTACTATATATTATACAATCGATACATTATATATTATATACAAAAAAATATCTAACGAAATTATATTATAATACCGATTAAAGAATATAACATAAAATATTAAATGATTATACTTACAGAACATTACTATTTTAACAATAATCACGTAGACACCATAAAATATTCTATTTTAAAACAAAAAAAAAGCCATTTCTCGAAGTTAGAAGCGAGTTATGTACGTGAAAGTGCGCGGCCGTGACCGAGTGTATTGACCTTTGCGACGCGTCTATGTTGTCCTAGGTTAGTTTAGGTGACGTGGAAGGCGCGCTTTTCGAATGTGGAACGGTTTGGTTTTTCATTTTATTTTATATATTTATTGTTATCCTATAATTTTATATAATATATATTTGTTTTATTTTTTGATTAATAAATAAATAGATAGATTTTTTTTAACATAAATATTGAAAAAGTTTAGTATCTACATTGTTAAATTAAAATTGATATTTTTATTTATATTATTTGAAACCATTTTATTACAAAAAAGTAAATATTAATGTTATTTCAATAACTTCTTATTGGAAAACGTGAAAATTGGATATGTTAAATAATTAAATTCTAATAATGAAAATATTTTAGTTACTATATATATATTTCTTATTATTAAAATAATTGTATATATCTAATTTACAAATAAATACTTACGAATAGCCACCGGGTAGGTCGTGACACACAGCGACGCGGTAGTTTCCACGGGAATGGCAACTCAAAGTGAGATTAAACTCAATACAACTTGAATAATATGTTAACGCGATAATTTTTTCATTGTATCTCTTTAATGGTGGGCTTTTATTTAAGTGGGTGGGGGTTCGATCCCGGCGTGCGGGACGCACGAGCTCTAGAACTCCACTGAGCAGAGGTATCGTCGCCAGTGAAATTACGTCAGATAACCGCCGCGCGCGCACCCCTTTCCTTTTTTTCCCATAATTAATTTCTTGCAAGATTTTGGCGGTGTTTTTTCTTATATATGGTTCAATGAATTTATTATTTTATGCCGGTAATATTTTACTTTAGATTAACAAAAAGTGATAAAGGTATTTTTGATGTGTTTGGTAATTGAGTAAATCGATTTTTTAGGTTAAATTACATTTCGTAAATATACTATGCGTATACGTAGACTTCGATCAAATATAGGCAATCTATAGGCAATAAAGGCAATCAATTTAGAAATAATAATTATGATTTGATAACAAAAGTACAACAGAATTTATTTTAAAATTTGTACAAATATCATGCTCATCTAAATTGCAAGCAATAATTTAAAACATGCTAAAACAAAATTAAACATGACATCTTTAGGCTGAATAAGATTCTTCTTAGAGCAAAATATTTCTAATACATTTTTTTTTCATATTTCAAAATGGACGCCTTCTTTCCCGCCAGACGAATACGATCCCGGTTACCTGCGCACACGCACAAGGAAATTAATACACAACATACAAACATACAAACACACACAGATGTAAAGACGTGACACAGACGCTCCTAATGCTGGCGACTGGAAGAAGGCTGTATGTGATTTTTCGATATATTAGTTTTATAAAATATTTGTTTATAATAGCGTTATTAGAATTCAATACTAATTGGTATTGAAAACATTTTGATAGAGAATACAGGGAAACAGTACATTATTTGCTTGTATATATTTTTGGTTTTCAAATTATTTAAATATATAACTGATTATATATTTAAACTGATATTAATTAACAGCAGCTAAGCAAATAAAAAGGCAACTAATATTTTGAGTAATTTCATTAATGAAAATAATGAAAGTCTAATTTTATTTCTATACTTCAGAAGAAGAATATTTAGCAGAATACTTTAAAATATTTTTTTATCTTTTCTTCTACAACATTTACTAGGTACCAATTTTAATCAAATAAGATTATAAATATATATCTAATTACATAAAATAACTCAATTTCATATACATATTTATTCCCGCATCCAGTACGAGAAAGTATAAATAAAACATAACTATCGTTGGGTAAGGGACGTTGCCCTTTGAGTGTGTGTGCGTTGTTATGTGGGATCACGTAATTGTGTGCATGTGTGCGTAGACCTAAGTACACACACGCACAGAAGTGGATGCGCTTGCACAGTTGAAACAATTTTTTTCTATTGGAATATCTGATATAATAGAGAGAATGGAAGAAAAATAAGAAGACACTCCGTTTTACATTTTTCTATTAACTAAATTACTAAATTTAGATATTTTAAAATGAGTTTTGAAAATGAATGATTTTAAACTATCGAGAACAATCTAAGCATGTTACTAAGCAACGATGGTGTCAATGACGTTGGAAAGATTAAATTAGTTTTATTTCAATACAACTCTGTTCGTATGAATGGTGGCCGCGTCAATGTATCCAGTGCGGTGTTCAGACGAGTTTTAGCTCTCAACAGTTCTCATGGTATCGTGGTGTCATTATATGAGGGTATTTTACCTTTTTTTGTAAAGAAACAAATATTTTTTTCTTCGAATGTGTTTATTTATAACTGTAGCATGTTTTAGTTATACTCTTATTGATTATGTTATAACTTGTACTAGAGAGCAGAGCACAAGCGTACGACTGTAAACGCGACGCGGCGGTTGTGGGTTCAATTCAAAGCGCGACGTTAAGTTCAGCCCGTCAACAAGCAATTTCTATAAAATTCGGCAGAGAGGGGAAACCGAAATGTCTTAAGGGAGAACGGAGAGTCTAAGCATTAGGTTCCCAAGTTCCCTCCGCCCGCCCTATTATTTGCGGAATACAACGTGAAGCTAAAAAATAACTTATACTAGCTTTAACTACTACGGCTACGTTGAACGTTTCATATTTTTAGGCAGTGGTAGCGCAGGGACACATGCGTGTTACTGTAACTCTGTGCGTTGCCTTATTACCAGAGAGAAGAAATGCAAATATTAATAATTCATAATTCCCCCGAATAGGGATCGAACTCACAAACGTCACGGTTGCAGTCACACACTTGTGCCACTGCGTCACAACGGCCTAATGAGTTATTTCAATACAAAATGACATGTCGGTGTAACAAATTTGCGCGTGTTGGTGTGCGTTAGAAGTTATTTCACTTTGTTCTATGTAAATAGTGGACCATCATTGCGTGAAATAAACTTGTTACTTTATGAATACATATATAATATATTTCGCTATGGCAGGCCTGGCGTGGCGGGCACGGGTCATTTCCTCGCTTTGGCAAAAAGGCAAAGCGCGATGTAGAGTTCCGCATTTCACTAGTTTTCTAGTACCTACCCTGCTATACATAAAAAATGCAAGACTCAGTGAATGCAGAAAATTAATTAAAAGTAATAGCAGTTTTTAATATAATAGCTTAAAAAAGTTTTTGGCCCAAAGCTTGTCATCAGCACCACCAATCATCAAACATCACCAATCATTATCTGTTTCGGAGGACACAGTTCCAATTTAACTTTGAATACATATTTGTTTTGAACTTTCACATTTGTTCCGGTCTTTAAAGAAATACGCTTTACACCCACAATATCTTATAATATATGATGGAAGGATCATACAATCTTTGTCGATAATATTTTTAACTTAATAGGTAAATATTTTAATAATAAAAAGTATAATAACTTTAATTACTATTAGAAAGATAAAGTTTCATTAAAGTAAAATTTTTTGGAAGAGATAAAGAAAGGACGAGATGGTCGTAACCAATGTAAATGGTAAGATAATTATTAGAACAAGTGAATGAACGAAGTGAGTGACAAGAGTCCGATTAGATGACCGAATTCGCAATGAGAGATACACAAACAGAATGGCAGGTACTAGCGAGGACGTCACGGTGAGAATGAAGAAGAACATGCTGAGCTGGTTTGGGCACGTCGAACGAGTGAGTGATGATAGAATGATGATGAAAAATATTTATGATGGAAAAGTGAGTGGTAAGGGAGGTAAGCGGAGACCTCGGTTGACCTTCGTAAACACAGTATCAAAGATACTGGAGGAAGGTCACGTAAAAAGCATGAGAACCCCTCGGAGGGCATGTATGAATTTTCCGCCGAATTTTGGAGGCATTGCGTGCCGAGTGGCGGACCTCAACGCCGCTCCTTGTTATCGCAGTGAAGAAATGATAATATGAAATAATTCATTTCCTCGAATGGGAATTGAACCCACAGACTGTTTGTGCTCGTGTGGCATGTGGCACGGAGTAATGGTACCTACAGCTACGGTATTTAAATGATGTTCCAGTAGTTTCTCACGTTCAAAGATAATTAAAATAAATGTATTGCAGAAAAAAACGTCCAGAATAACTTCTAATAGGGGACTTGTTAGGGGACATAACCGGACTTGTTAGAAATAGTGTTCGTAATATTGACTGTGCAGTAAGAGAAATAAACGTTGCGTTTAATACGACCAATTATTTTTTATGGGAGAAGAAATTTTGTATATCATTTTATTTTCAATAGTATTCTGCCTTTAGAGGAACTTAGTGACAGTTTTCGTTAAGTTTTTTTTTTTATTTAAGTACTCACAACCATCCATGTTAAGTGTCACAACAGTTATCATCAATTGATAGTCAATTAGATAATGCGTATATAACGGTTCAGATTTTTATTTTATTTAAATTTTATTATTTCCAAATTAGGCAGGAAGTAGGGAACGGATTGTCCTAATATTTCTTACATATTACACATCAGTAATATTAAATAAATACTATTTCAAGCGGGCGAAGCCATGGGTGCCGTAGGTACCTAATAAATAATATTAAGAAAAAGAAGGTAGTTGTAGGTGAAAAAGACTATAACAGCGATGAAATTGTATCAATCCTGAATCCGCCCGGTGACGCTATAGACACCATTCCAGGTCAATAGCATTTTATTTCTTTTGAAAAAAAAGTCAATTTTTGGGGCATTTGCTTGTAGGCAACGGTCCTTATTAGAAGTAAGCGTATATGAATCAGCCGTGTGGTCCCGGCTTAGAATAGGATCACCCTGGTACTGTCGGTGTCGTAAGAGGCGACTAAAGTACGTGTGGTAGAGTCACGTCGCCAGTAATGGCAACACGCATGGGCAGACTCGACCGGATTTAATACCACCCCCGGCATTTAAAACCGGCGTGAAGTAGTGGCCCTTGCCGCTGCGTTTCGCATTAGGTAATGCCGGGCCCCGGTGCCCTTCATCTCCACCTTAAAGGCTGGCAACGCACCTGTGGCTCCTCTGGTGTTACATGGGGTCGTGGGCGGCGGTGATCACTTACCATCAGGTGACCCGAACGCTCGTTTGCCTTGTCCTCTCCAATAAAAAAAAAAAAAAAAAAAAAATGAAATATTATTAGAATCTCTTTCCGAATAACTTAGAAACATACAGACCATATTATGTGTTTAATTTTGTTTTTAAGAAAAAAGGAACCACTTCTAATTTCGTAGCTCCTTTTAAAATTTACTATCAATAAAAACGTCTTTATGTCTAGTTGACATTAAAATTTAAGCTAATTTAGTATATCAATTTATTTTATTTTACTTTCAACAGCGTTTCTTAATCCCACTGTGCGTTGTTCCCAAGCTAACTAGATAATGGATAACGCATACAACATGAGCTTCATCTAACCACAAGTAAGGAGAAAAATAAGAAAAAAAAAACTAAATCTATACATTTTATATGACAATTTATTTATAGTGTACTTAATGGGAACGTTGAAACTATTTGTTGGTAGCTATTTGTTATTATCTTAATAATTTCCATGGTAATTTGCGAGGCAGAGAAATGCTAGTGTTGAGACACTTTGTTTTTTACTTTTGTAGAAATATTTCTCAGGGATGCCTCCAATGGTTGAAATAATGCCTAAATGACTATATGAAACTAAATTTAAATATTATATATGTGCAGTTGTCTTTTTGTACATCATCAATTATTTTGGAATTCAAAAAAAATAAATGCAATAGTGTATACCACTCGAGGAATATTTCCAAGGTTCCCGCAGCCAAGCCCTATCCAATATTTCTTGAAAAGTCAAAAAAGTTAATTTAGTGACAAGTTAATTTTTACTAGGGAAAAATGTGACGGGAACAGGGTGGGCGTAAAAAAATAAATCAATGCACCTCTTACCGGCTAAAGACCTAAAAAATCTTAAGCCCTTTTGATTTTACTCGTTTCTTAATCCAAAATAACTAACCTTGTTTCAACCGTTTCCAAACATCAAATCGTTATAATTAAAGTACCCTAATTAGAAGAGATCTGTCTCCGCAAGATTGACAGATGAATCCCAGAAGGACTTTCAGGGCATACCAAATACCAGACGTGGCCCCTCTTTATCGGCAGGCACGTGATAAATTAAGAAAAATTTTCAACTTTTTTATTCTTTGAAATCTGTTTCAGTCAAGGTATATAACAAAATATCTTTTATTTCGTTTTGGGTAAATTTTTTTTTACGGATTTCGTACTAATACTTGAAGCTTAACAAAGATTACTTCAAAATTTTGCACAAAATTCACGACTTTTGTTGATATTTCTGCAGGCATTGTGCGTTGACTGGCGGAACCCAACGCAGTGCTTAGTCTCGAACAGTCTCGTTACCGTGCTTGTGCCACAACTGGCCCATATACTATCTATATAGATAATAATTGATCTCTTATAGTTATCATGCCTATTTTGCGGGTTATCAGAACTATTCCCGATCCGATGCCAATCAGAGATTGTGTGAAACGCTGATAGCGGATTTCACCTAGTCAGCTTTCACCTAGAATTTTCAATGAAATTTGTGAGATAAAAATATTCACTCCGATACTCCTTTCACCGCGCTCAACCCAGTTTTAGGGATATTGTACGTCCAAATGCAAGAGATAAATATATTAAAAATAAATTAAAAAACTCTTCAATTTTAGCAATTTTTGTGGTCCGTGGGTCTACTCGTGACCACGGACGTCTACAAAGTGTACGAAAAGTTAAGTTTCCGAAAATGTATAATACTGACAAAATATAAGTGATTAATCTGTTTAATACGTAATAATAAGTTAATGAGTTTTGCAAAGCAAAATGAGCAAAGGTTGTAAGTTCGATATCTGTCACTCTACACATAGTGCATTTGGGCGCAAAGGAAGAGTGTATTAAACCTACGTTTTCTCCACCGGTCCTGCTATCTACGGGATAAGCTATGAAACTTTTTTTTTATGAGAGAGGACAACGATAGAGGCAAACGAGCGTTCGGGTCACCTGATGGTAAGAGATCACCGCCGCCCACGACCCCATGCAACACCAGAGGAGCTACAGGTGCGTTGCCGGCCTATAAGCTGGAGGATGTTGGGCGCCGGGGCCCGGCATTACCTAATGCGAAACGCAGTGGCAAGAGTCACTACTTTACGACGGTTTTAAATGCCGGGGGTGGTATTAATCCGGTCGATTCTGCCCATGCGTGTTGCCATTACTGGCGGCGTGACTCTACCACACGTACTTTAGTCGCCTCTTACGACACCGACAGTACCAGGGTGATCCTATTCTAAGCCGGAACCACACGGCTGAAACTAACTAAACATTTTCCTAAATTCGTTAAACCAAGCGGTGTAAGGTTCCAAACACTTAAAACAAAGAATGAAAAACGGAGTGACATTGGAATATATTCCGTTTGCCATTATATTTCTTTTCCATTCGACACCAGACGTGGAAATAAAAGTAAAAACTTGTATATAAACATTAAACAATTCTCCAAATAGAAGACCCTGAACTTACGCGAAAATATGAATTATTGAAAAGGACAAATTATACAACAGTAAATGTAAGTAACGTTCGACGAATTCTATTAAAATAATATAAATAATTTTCACTTGTCTACTACACTACTGCCATGTGTAGGTACAACATGATAAGGAAATAGAATCTAGCATGAAGCCACTATGATTACACTTATTGGCGTATCTAAAGATATATATACATAAATATTTTATAGGGACGGGCCTTGATTTTAGTTTTGAACTACTCTTTTTGTATGAAGATAAACTAAATTTTTCGCAAATAAATATATCGAGGAGGGCATCGTGCACGGACGAGGAAACGAATTTTGAATATGGAGATCGCGTTCTGTCAGCTTTTACAAAAAATCTGTAAAGGTGTCTAAACATATAATATTTAAAACATTTTATACGGGGGCGTAATTCTTTGATAATACACGAATTCAAAAAAGGACGTTTTTTTCTCATATTGCGTGGCAAAGAGAATTTAGTGTTAATAGAGCATATTCCGTTTCCTAGGAGATAGACAGCATGAATATCTGTGCAAATTAAAGTAATTGGTTACTATCTCCTTATTATAACGCCATATGCATAGGTCAGAGGAAACCCTATAAATTAATATTAAGACACTCCGTTCCCATTGAGCCACTTCCGTTTCCCCATTTTCCGCCAAATTCCCGAGGCGTTTCGTGTACATCATAATACATCGAAGCATAATAAACAATAATGTAGAAAATCTTTTAACATAATATATAACAAGAATTCCCTTCTTCCATAACGTGGCCGCATAATAAACGTTTCAAAATGCCAAAGTAAATCCTGCAGAGGTCCCGCAGGACGCGGGGAGAGCTAAGCGGGCTGTTTAACAGAGTACAGTGCCCTTCGAGCTGCCGCGACCGGTTTCTAATCGCTGTATCGACCGAAGAAAAACTTAGAATAACTACCATATATTGTAGGGTTAGCAGTTTGAGGATAGTGTTTGCTTATTTATTTTAGTTTCACGCTCTATCCCGCATATAGTGATAGGCAGAAGTGTTCGACATGACACTCCGTGTCCCACAGACCGCTCAACTTGTAATAATTACAAATAAATCTATAAGTACTATCTTTACTAGTCTAAGGTCAAAATATTTCCAAAAAAAAATAGTTAAAGAAAGACATCATATGTCAAGCGGAACTTAACACCGTTCTTTATCTAACTTGGTTAGGGAAACGTTTCATTTAATATTCTATATAAAAAAAGTCCCTCCAACTGGATTTGAACTGGGAATCATCGTGTGCAATCATCCGTGTCAAGTCTGCGCCGCGACCGCGTCGTCATCTCCCTGTCATGGCAGTAACATCGTTATATTAAAGTGAAATTGAAAAATATATTTATTTGAAAACTGATTACAACCTTTCATTTGAATTTAAAAAACTAAGTAAGTCGTTATTTTTTTGGTTCCGTACCTTAAAAGAAAAACGGAACTCTTCCTTATACAATCATTTTGATGTCTGTCTGTCTGTCAGACGGTCGGTCAAGATCACGTAAAGGTATCAAGAAGACACAAGTCTACCAAGACGTATATAAGTGACAAACAGAATCGGTATCCACAGACACCATTTAAAAAATATAATTAACATTTTTTTTTCAATAATACAAAGGTTTTTTTGACAACATGGAAGTTTAGAATCATGAATTTTAATGAAGAACTATTACTTTTTAGGTTTCGCACTCTCTGTGTAGCCAGAGGGAACCTAATGTTAAGATTAAATTTTGTTTAAATTTTTCAATATAACTTGCGTACCTCAACGCCGAATATAAAATAGTACATTTACAACAATAGACAATTAAAATTAAATAAAAACGTTTCACACTCATTCTATTGTAATCACATGAGGTTACTAACCCTAATTTAAAATTATTCTTAAAATGCTTGATAAGAAAATGTGAAATATATAAAAAAAATCAACCAAGTGCGAGTCGAACTCACTTATGAAGAGTTATGTACAATTATCTATAAAAGTGGCAAAAAATCACGTTTGTTGTGTGTTGGGACCCCCTTCAATGACTTCCACCAGACTATCACGGTTATGATAGCCTGGTGACAGACGAACAAACTGACAGACATACAGCGAAGTATTTGAAATATTCTCTCTTCTTCTTCTTATTAGGATACGGAACTCTAAAATACGATTTTTTCGACCACACCATCAGTAGGTGGTTCACGGAAAGCATTTTCATCAAATGGATGTTATGTGCTCACTCAAAGGAATTTGATATTTGATAATGACTCTGCCCATATAGAGTGTTGTCTTCAACTGACAAAACATACAGTTTTTTGTATTTAATATTATAAAGCGTATATATATATATATATATATATATATATATATGTATCGTATCCGTACGCCTATTATACTGAAGCCGTTGTGGCGCCGCGGCATGTCGTCTGACTGTAAAATCGGCGGTTGGGGTTTCGTCTCCCAATCTTGTGGATTATTTTCATTTAGATCCAGCGCGGCGTTGAGTTCCGCAGAAATTCAGCGGAAAGAGTATCTCAACACTTGATTCCCTCTTCCGTTCCACATATTCGTATAGCAATATATGGAATACAGTGTGAAGTTGAAACAAATCAGTTATTATTAGCTTTTTCTTTATCTAACCGATATAAACGAAGCTGTCGTGGCCCGGTGATACAAGGGTGTGACAGTCGTGGGTTCGACTCCGACTGGGGGCAATAAAATATTTTCTTCATTTTCTCGCTCTGATAACGCGATTATAAAGCTTTAGCGAGATAAATCTTTTAAATTCGGCGGAAAGTGGGAAATGTAAGTGATTTAATGAGTAAATAAATTTACTTACAAATCACTGCGGGGGTTTTACATAGAGATCTTATCTTGTCCTGAGATATAGATGGCGGAACTCAACGCCTTAATTTAATTTGCCTATTAACTTGAATTTATATGAACAGACAAGAAGCAATAATTTTCTTCTAAGAACTAAAGAATGTATGTAAAATTATTTTTTGCAAGTCTCATCATGAATACCACCGATACAGTGGGATCGAGTAAAAAGCAAATTGCGTTTGATTTACCTGATACGTATCGAGTTCGAGTATTGAAAGAAAATAGGTACATATTTTAACATAAATTGAAAAAAAGCGCGCGGTACGCGGCGACTTGTGTATATTTTCATCTCGGCTCAATCATCAAGATATTGTTTGTTGAGTAGCGGAACTCAACGCTGTGCTTCGTCTTCTAATTCGATTCCGAATATGAGGATAGAAACCATTATCATCGCTCACTGCTGCAAGAAAAACCTCCAAGACTCTATCACATTATTATTGAGAATAAATATCTCTTCTAATGTAACAACCCTGTACCTAAGAATAGGCACTTACTTATAAACAAATAGTGAAGGCTTTGCTGATTTAGTTTCAGTATTTTCATTTTTTTTTTGCTACATGCATTCCTTATCGTGTGTAGTTTAGTCACAAATATCTTAGTGGCATGACACTCCGTTCTCCTTGAAACGCCGAAATTGAGGCAAGTTATTACGCAATATGTTTGCTTTGCATAGTTATATTAGAAAAGAAAATATTGGAATTGAAAAAAATATTCCAACGACATAATCGAAGTGGCGGTCATCAAATACTGTCAAATATTGTCCATTTGCAAGCGGAGTGCAGCGTAAAAACACTTCGTTCTCCACTTTCCTCCCAAACATAACTCAATAAAGCGCTTAAAACGTTTTATTAATTTTTAATTTAAGATTTTTTTTTACTTTTCTCTAATAACAGATGTTTAAAACCTTTTGATATAGACTATATTTATAATTATGGATAATTATATACTTATTTTACATAAAAATATATTATAGATCCATACATAAAATATCTGACAAAAATTATGAAATCCAAGTCATAAGCCACATAAAGAAAGCTAAAACACTTGCGTACATAATACTTACGAGAAGCTACATACGCTTAGACTTTAGAGACTAATGTTCTGACATATGGAATGCTGCTCTGTCTGCCAGCGTTTTTGCACTACTCCACTCAACCTGTCCCCCTCCTGCGCCCCCCCACGTCTCTCCCCTCGAAATACCATAACTGCCATAAAAAATTCTATCGTTTTAAACCATGCTATGTGAATATAGAGGTGTTTTTTCAAAGAAAAGCCACTTCAGGCTAAATTCTCAAAGGCAAGATTGACGTAGAATCAACGACGCTGCGAACGTGATTGTTGATCTTGTAATTTTTGATTTATTTGTCACAATTTTATTGTATTTATGAGTTTATTGGTTTTGCTCGGGTTTGCTTGATTATTTTTTTGTTTTAGTGAAATGTGTAGTAAATTTGTTATATAAATATACTACTCATCAATAACTGATACATTTCAAGACAGCTGATGAATTTTAAAGTAAATACTGAAAAATACCATTTTTACTTATAATTTAAAATATAAAATAATCTTATTTAGGCAGAGGGAATCTCGGCGTTAAGACACTCCGTTCCTCACTTTCTGCCGAATTCTGGAGGCATTGCGTGTTGAGTGGCAGAACTCAACGCCGGGCTTTGCCTCGACACCAGAGCGAAGAAAAATGGAAATATAAACGTAAAGAAATATTTCACTTCCTCGAGTGGGAATCGAACTCACAACCGTCGCGTTTGCGGGCGGCACCCTTGTGCCACTGCGCCACGACGGCCCCTTTTTACGACCTTCAAATATAAAATTCCGTTTTCCTCCTGTATTCTCAGTCTCTCCCCTGCAATCGTCAAGGAACCTACGGTGCAAATTTTAGCGTTCTACGCCACATTTTTTTGACTGTGCATTGCTTTTCCCTTAGTAACGGTAAAGTTTTATGATAGCTCATGCTATCATAGCTATAGATGCAATATAACGAAAAAAACCGGTCAAATGCGAGTCATATTTGCATACCGAGGGCTCTGCATCAATTTCAGTATTGTATGTCAACGGGAAATATAATATATATAAAAGTTGACAAACTTATTTCTGTAAGTCCAATCATTTTCTATGAACCGAACTACAATTATAGGTTTTTATCGTTTTTATTAAAGGCTAAAAATTTACACTTTTTGTTTTTTTTCTTTATTAGTACTGTAAGATGTCACTTCTTGCCAAATTTCATATTTGTGGGTCTTTGTGGGTATTTGTGGGTAGGTACTTTCCGAAAACACGAGTTTGGAAAATTTGCGGAATAAGCGGCTATATCTTTTGATTAAGTTTGAATTGCTTAAAACTCCAGGAGACATCAGTAGACTTGAACATTTTATATAAATTTCAGCTTAATACCTCGACGTGTTCCTGAGAAAACGGGTCTTGACAGACAGACAGGCAACAAAGTGATCCTATAAGGTTTTCGTTTTTTCTTTTGAAGTACCGACCCCAAAATATATGGAAACGTACACGTACACGTCAGGGTTAGGATCCAACTGAGATTAATGTATAGTACGTATATATAAAATACAAGATATTATGTTAAATATATTAAATAGTCTTTGAATTCTCCACGAAGTAAAAAACAGTGTCTTAAGACAATGTTCCCTCTGCTTACTCTGAAAAAGCGAAAAAAATTAGAAGTATGGATGTTTAAACTGGTTTGTATGGCCTTGGGGAGAAATGCCGACATCGCATCGGCGAAAGTACTCGACCAGTCGAACATTTCTACCAGAATTTCGGTTAAGTTCAAACTATTTAAAAAATAATTATTATGATGATTATTATATTAAAATTAAGATAAATTTTGAAAAAAAAGTTATGAAAGCGGTAAATCAATGAAATTCACGTTACTTATCTATTTTCTTATATTTTTTAAGAACAAAAGCTTATAAGATTACCTTTGCTTAAAGGTTATTTTATTGTATTGAAAAAAAAACTACTAATATAATTTCTAAAAATATCTAAAGAAATTATCTAAAAAATGAACAACACTTTTTTTATTGGAACCAATAGTTCCTGAAATTATCATGTAAAACCAAATATTTTCATCACATTAATATACATTGCGATTATAAAGTGTTTTGACTTTGCTAACTGCAAATCTTATTTCTAATACATTCCGTTTTACTGTGAAGTATCAACTAGGTATACCGAAAACCGTTGCAGAATTCACCCAAGGCTACAAAAGAGATAGTAGGTTCATTTAAAATAATAAGCATTTATTAGCTACGGCTTCATGTACAGTTACACAGTCGCGACTGTTTTGCCGTTACATTCTGCGATTCTATAGACGTACCTTATAAATAAAGATTGTGTACCCAGCGGTGACAAATGATTCAGTACTTCAACCAAAACTCCCTTTTTTTAGATTCACGCTGTATCCCGCACATAGCAGGGCAGAGGGGACCTAGAGTAACAACAGATCTTTATTTGAAATAAAAAACATATCTGTCATTTTCTCAGGGTACAAATGGCGGGAATGCGACCAGGTACGTTTAAATTGACAACCGCCGTATATGGCTGTATGCCATTAGGCCTTTGTGTTAGACGGTTTGACATTTACTGCTGCAGGTACAGATAAAATATAATATGTTTTTTATTCCTCAAGTTGGAGGATGATGGACTAATTGTTTTTTTTTCTGTTGTATTTATACGTTTTGTATTATTATAAGTAGGTCCGTGTATGATAAATATAGAATATTATATTTATACATCATATAATATGAATGTCACAAATGCAGCAACACGCTGCATCGCGTATATAGCACGGTGGATGGAAGAAGCTAGTGTCAAGCTAGAGACAAGACAGTGACTTCTCCAGCTTCCGCCCAATTTGAGACAATTTGCGTGTTGAGTGACGGAATTCAATGCTGCGCTTTGACTTGTTACGAGATCAAGGAATTGAAGATAATTCATTCCCCCGAGTGGGAATCGAACTCACAACTGTCTCGTTTACAGGGAGACTCTATGCCGCTATGCTATGACGAGATCTTACTAAAGAATCTTTAAAATATTTATAAATGATGCACTTTCAGCTGACAACCGAAGTGCGACGGACCGTGAGATACAAAACGGCTAATTGCATGCAGCGACGAACCGGAAGTTAAAACAAAGTGTTGTTACTAAGCAGTTAGTGTGCTAAGGTCAATAAAATATTTCAATATATATTTTGATACTTTCACGCTGTATCCCTCACATCCCTCATATAGCGGGGTAGACAAAGGAAGTCTAGTAATAAGACTCTTGGTTAATGCTTTATGCCGAATGTGTAGGGTATTGCTCAACTAATCAGCAAAACAATCGTATATCTTAGATAAAAATAACAAGCGGCAGAACGCACGCCGTGCTTTATATTGCCAGAGTTGGGATATAGTGCAGCGATTGTTAATTTAATTCCCACTCGGAAGAATGATACAGTGGCAAAAGGCGGCTCTCCGCAATTCTACACGCAACAAGAAATCGGTGATAAGTGGGCAACAGAAGTGTCTCAATAAGGAACAGAGTGTCTTAATATTAACACTGTATTAGCAGGTTCCCTCTGCCATGTGCTATTGACTCACCGTTAAATAAAAAAAATAAAAAAACTTAATACATAGACACCTGGAAAGTATATACGAGTATTTAACTAAAGGTCAAACGAAATGGGTTTTCTGGCCACTCCGCGGACTTTCTCGGCTATCAAGTGTTTCCCATATTTAGAAAATTTTTATGGGAATGTGTCAATTTAAAATGTGTTAAATTAAAAGTTTTCAGATACAGGCGTGTCCTTTGATCTAACGGTGTCGAGTGCAGGTAAAAATGTTTTTATGGGAGAGGACAAGGCAAACGAGCGTTCGGGTCACCTGATGGTAAGTGATCACCGCCGCCCACGACCCCATGCAACACCAGAGGAGCTACAGGTGCGTTGCCGGCCTTTAAGGTGGAGAATGTTGGGCGCCGGGGCCCGGCATTACCTAATGCGAAACGCAGTGGCAAAAGCCACTAATTCACGCCGGTTTTAAATGCCGGGGGTGGTATTAATCCGGTCGAGTCTGCCCATGCGTGATGCGTATTACTGGCGACGTGACTCTACCACACAAAAAATATGTCGACGTTAGCGAATGAAACTAAAAACTTAATATGGTTGCAAAAACATATTGTAGAATACACTAGGGTTAGTGTATTATGTAGTGCCAGGGTTGGCACAACGATAGGTATATACATAAAAAGTAATAGAGTGTGATGAAATAGAAAAACATACAAGAATAACTTACTAAAACTGTATGAAAAGACAAAGCAGTTCCGTTGAGTAGAGAGAAAAGATGAAATGTAAAAATACATTTAATATATGGAAAATGTACACTAGTTGTCAATATTATGAAACTTCTTAAATTTTATTTCAGTTTCACACTGGCTTCCGTTTCCGTTTATATCCCTCGAGTGGAGATCGAACCCACGAATATTGTGTTTAGTCAGACGCTGTCTCACTGCGTCATGACGACCTAAAACCCTTATTCAACATGTAAACTTAGTAGTCACGGTTAAAATGACTCGTAAGCTAGATATAATTGACAGAATCGAATATGAAACGAGTGCGATGACAGGCGGCTCATGAAACAAATAAAAACGAGTTCAATAAACTTACACGCCTTATTTGTAAACATTTCTGCCAGTTCTGCCAGCCTTTCTGACGTCCACTTTGAGATAAACTATAGATGTAGAGAAGCGATTTTATTCGCCTTGAATGTTGCCAACGCTCTTGTAGCTAACCTGGTGTTACAGTCGTACAAGAGTTGTGTTTAGAACGCGCGGCTCAACGGTCAGAGCCTTGAGTGCGTCCTGCGTAATTCCTTATGTTATGAATTACTTTTATATTTATATAACTTAAGCAGCCAGCCGAAAATACCGACACGGTTCTTTTCTCCATTTATCACACATATTATGTTAAAAATAAAAAAGACAATTTCAATTTTACACAATTTTAATAGCATCTCATGTCTTAGCTGGTAGTGGACGATGGATGTAAATAATGCACTATTTCTGCACATCTTGTTTCTCCCGACGCACGCTCTCGCATCCGCGGCCAGTTTCCAGAGATCCGTAGATAAATGCTTCTAACGATATTAAAACAAACACTAACTTCACAGTGTATCCCGCATATAGCAGGGAAGGTAAAAGTAACTTATTGGTAGGGCAATAGGAAGCAAAGGAACCTACTGTTAGGTCCAATTTTCAAGAAATAATATATAGAGAACCAACAACCGTCGCGGCCACGACAGTCTGTGAACGTAAACGACTACTTCTAACAACATTATAATAAAAAGGAATATAAATTACTAATAGGTACACATAGAGATGGCAATTAACTTTTAAATATACTAAAAAAATAATATTTTTTTATATTTATGACGTTTTTATGTTGACTACACTTACTCGGCGAATCCATGCAACGCTTAGTAGTTTCTTCTTCTCACCAGCAACTATAAACTAAAATTTAATTTCATTAAATTTAATTTAAGAGTTCAGTAGAAAATTCTCCGGAACGCCAAGAAGACCAAGAAAAATCTTAGTTACGTTTTCGCTAGTTGAATACAAGAGATTAGTCTTTCATAATAAATTTGTGTTTACTACACAAAAGCAGCAAGCCAGAGTTATATAGAGTTCAACACACAATGAAGTTTTCCTGCTTTTTTTGACTTGGTTTTATTGCTGTTGACCTGGAGAGGTCTTGACAACGTCACCGGGCGGGAAAACAATTCTACAATAAGGCGATGCTCCTGCTTGTACCACAGTGATATATACTCTGGTTATCTCTAGGTTCTCCTTGAATCGGAGTAGGCAGTCGGGAGTTACCCACTACTGGGTTCACGGAGCACACACATCCCTGCAAGGAAATACTCCTTGGTGTCGTTATAACCGCGAAACGATTTCCTTACAACAAAAAAGATTACAATCGTGCCACTGTATAGGCGACGTATGTGGGTTTACAACCGAAATATTTAATATTTTCATTTCCTCTCTTTGGTAACGAGACAAAGTGAGGCGTTCAGTTCAGTGCAACGTGAAGCGTGAAGCGTGAAGTGTAAAAAACCTCATCCACAGTCAAATTTATAAAAAAATGTACAAAAGCTAATAACAATATTTATTGTCTATATAACAACTTCACAGAACCCTGCAAGTAACCGCTAGATTAGAATTCTTATTAGGTTAAAGAACCCCACTGTCTTTGTATTTGCCCCCCCAACCACCACCCGCCCCCGCATCCCCGCACCTCGCGTCCGACCGGTTGTAAGGGATCGTGTGAAAATCTTGCACGACGGCCGGTAGTTATGATAAAGTATTTTTATTATTGATCTATCGTTTAAGTAAGTAGCTGTTAGTACTGTCTGTATACGTTTATAATTATGTTATTATATTTCTATAATATTCCATAGCAGGGCAGGTAGAGGGAACCTAGTGTTAAGTAACGTACACTTCGTTCCCCACTTTTCGTAGAA
Organism: Heliconius aoede; assembly: GCA_037355905.1. Lineage (NCBI taxonomy): Eukaryota > Metazoa > Arthropoda > Insecta > Lepidoptera > Nymphalidae > Heliconius > Heliconius aoede. Next base: position 2,102,610 of record JBAIZZ010000306.1, read on the forward strand.
TTTGCGAGATAGTGCGTGTTAAGTGGCGGAACTCAACGCCGCGCTTTGTTTTATTACTGCAGCAAGGAAATGGAAATATGTTGTTCATTCCCCCGACTGAGAAACGAACCCATGACTGTAGCATTTGCAAATAAACACTGTGCCGTGCCACAACTGCCTTGAATAGTTTTACAGTTGCTCAATTCTTTAGCATTATAAAAATCATATTTCATAATAATAAATTTTATTATAAGGTGAATAATTATGAGGTGAATTCTAAAAAACCGTTAAATACACTATATTGTTAATTCGGGCGTGACTTTATTTCATTCTATGTAAAGTGAAAATAAAGTATGAGATTTTTTTCATGACTTGTAATTTTTTTATTTAACTCCGATTCAGAAGTCGCCGTGGCGCAACACGAAGGCTGACTGTTAAAACGAAGGCTATAGAGTTATTTTCATGTCTTTGCTCTCATAACTAAACAATGCGCGTAAAAATTGCAAGAAATATCTTAACACTGAGTTTCAAGAAATATATTTATTTCTTTATACGTCTTTACGTATATTTCACTTTGCACAGCTTTAAATCAAGGTTCTTTTACTTTCAATGTGTAGAAAAAAAAAACATGTAAAAGGAGACAGTGGGTGTGTGTTAAGAGAAACAAATAAAATAATTTTTAATCATTTATTACATCAAATGCATCGCATTGTGATATCGAACAATAAATATTGGTGTAATACCTTGTATTGTATAATAACGATTTAACTAGTCGAGTTAATTCTTTTATACATTTATTACATACACTTTGACATTAAGATTGAGAAAAAAAAAAACACGTGTATAATATTAAAAAAAATTGTATAAAACACTTAACAGTTTATTTTATACGTATTATGTATATTTTAGTATTTATAACTTGGCAAAGTAACAAGTAAATGATAGGTTTATAATTATTTTCATACATTTTAAGCTCAATGCTCTTTAACTACCTTCTGATAAGTGTCTGTTAATTTATCTGACAAATATATGCTGCCTTTCTCGAAGAAAAGGACAATATCTGTTAATATATTAGGAAGCACTTAACAAGATGTGATGTATCAATATTGTGTTATTACTTTAACAATAAGAACACAAATGGGTATAAATTGCCAAGCTGTAAAGTATTATACAGTTATTGAATTACCGTGAAGTTTGAGTGACAGTTTAAAATTATTACGTATTACGCATATTTTATTCACCCAACACGCAACTAAAAAAATCGTAACATACCAAATCGTAATGGATGAAGATTACTAATATAATAAATACATTTGAGAAATGTGTGGCGTTACGAAAACAGAGTAACTAATGTTTTTTTCTTTTTACTTTTAAAAGGCGAAAAGTGCCATGTGATATGTTAAACCGACAATAATACTAAACTGTCATTTTTTAAAATATATATTAAGTGATATAAATATAACAATATATTAGAATTAAGCTTAACGGAATGAAAAAGGCTAATGAAAAATAAAAAAAGTCTCGTCTTTGGCTAATTACTGGTAGAAATAATACATGCAGAGTAAAAAAATTGTACTTCACAGGTAAAAAAGAGAAAAAATTGCATTGCTCTTTTTTAATTTATACAACGTTATTAACTATCTGTGATTTATTTTGAAGTTAAACTGTCAAAATTAATATCAAACAAATAATAAAAAAGTATTATTAAATCAAAAACAAAGTACTAAGTAGTGATGTTTTCCAAATTATCATACAAAATTATAATGATGATGCAAAACGCGTCGTTAAATTCCGCCATTGAACATTAAACGTTAATTTAAATATCCATAAAGCAGCGAAAGGACTGTCTTAACACTGGATTCTCGTTATCACGCAAAAAAATCAAATCACTGGTGCATTTACAGTTTTTTTCCCAATAATTAGATAAAAGTATATTATTTTCAAAAATAGCACCAATATTAAATATTAGTACTTTATTGTTATTCTTCTCAAGCAATATTCTTGATGCAAACGAATAATGTTAAGAAAATGCATTTTACACAATTACATTGCTACCAAACTATATATTTAAAATCTTGGAGTGTCTTAACAATAATTAAAATATATGATATTTAACTTGTATTCATAGTTGTTAACGAAAAAAATATTAGATTGTTTAAACGACTTAGAACCGAGTTCCGAGCAAAAGTTATAAAAGACATATATATATCAATCATTGATTCATAAATTTAATGAAAGAATATTCTGTGTTTACACATTTCAGAAAAATAAAATTTTAAAAAACGTTTTTTCAAATTTGTGTTGCCTAAAATAATTTTATTATATATATTCACTTCTGCTACTTTTTACAGTTGTAGGTAGGTTTTTCATTCGAAAACTTCAACAAAAAGCGCAACAATATTTTAAAGTAATTATGAAAAACATAAACCTGTACGTATGTATATACAAGATACGCGCAAAAAACATAACCCTTCCTTTGCAGTCGGGTAAAAATGAGTCTTTTACATAATTATTACATTATAACAAAAAATTATTATAAATACATAGTGCGGTAGCTCTTATTCTTACTTATACAGTTGTTAGTAGGTATATATTTAGAGTACATAATACCAAATACTGATTATCCTTATTATATGATGATGTGAACAGATATGTAAAGTTAACTACTAAATTATTTAATATGGTAACATTTTTATTATGAATCATCAGAAGTTTACACCCATATTCTTTGAATTTGTTTCAATGTTTTTTTATTTAATAATTTGAATAAAAGGCCATCTTTGCGCAGTGGGACGTGTAAACCCACAACGAGTTCGAAATCATCCGGAGCAACGATTATGTTTGAATTATTTTTATTTTCTTGCTTTGGTAGACACAATGCGACTTTGAATTCCACCATTCAACATGTAATTACTCGAAATTTGGACAATACAATGGGAACAAGCTTGAATTTTAAAAGAAAAATTGTATTTCGAAAACATTCTTAATACAAGAAAGAAATGTAAATTACATATATTATATAAAATATGGGTATAAAGGTCTTTATTTTATTCAAATATCCAAACATAGGCCCTAAACAAATAACAGATAACTAAAACAATTAGACATTAACGTATCTTAAAATTTACAAAACTACAACTTAAATTGTATTATCGCTACAACAATAGAAACGTACCTAGTATTAATTTTATTTGGTCTCATTTTAGTAACGGGTTCAACAGAAAAAATATTATACATTAAAGTTCCAGATTAAATACAATATAATAACTATAGCGAGTCGTAACATTATCTGTAACCGGATGAACATTTATTTATTATCTGTGTAAATACTTTGCGCGCTCATCTGTCAATTTGACAGCGCCTCACGTTAACAGCTACATATATTTCATCTACAGATTATTAATTTAATATTAAAATTATCTAGCTCGCGCCACGCTCGAAGCGCCTGAACTGAACGGATGAAAATTATTATGATTGATTTGCATAGTCGGTTTATATATCATATTTTCTACAGTATATTGAATAGTTGCCATTATATATAGACGTATGTATGTATATTAAGGTGAGAAAACTCGTAAACTCCTGAGTAATGTTGCCAGGACATTTGCTAGACATTCAGCTCGAAGGGCCAACTGGCCTTCCAAAGTGGAATTAGTTTCTTGACCTTGTATTTTGGAGTTATGTTCGTGGATAATTTGGGCCATTTCGGCTCCAGCAAGGTCTTTGAAGGCGGCAGTGACGTCGTGGACACGAAGAACCAGGTTTCTAGTTTGGAGTGGAGCTGATGTATGTCTTCCTAGAGCCTAGGTGATTTATTATAAATATATTTTAGGTTATAACTCATTATTTATTTAGAATTATAGAGAGATAGATGTTAATATTGTTCAGGAAAACATATATTTAAATATTTTATATAAATCGATTTGGTCTAATTGTATAAAATCAAGCTTTGATAGAACAAATATGCACTAGAGATTGAGAACATTATGTAAAAATTGCTAGGTATTCCGTCGTACATAATGGTTTAATTCATTTTGAAGAATCCATTCCAATATATAAAAAAATAATCATATCTATTATTAATTCTATTCAAACTCAAACACAACTAAGATCTACATACCTGTGCCAAATCAGCCAGCCGTCGTAACGGTGTGAGGCAGTCGGCAAGCGCGGCGGGCGCCGGTGACGAGGTGCTCGTACCGAGAGCTCCAACTAGGGTGCGAGATGCTCCCACGAGGGACACTGCACATGATGTCAGCTCGTTGCGAGCTCGCTAGAGGAATCGTATTTTCATATATCGTAATTGTATCTTTAGCGAACTCGAGAAAGCAGTGGAATTGTGTCAATCGGGGGCAGTTGCTTGTAGGCTTTTATTAGAAGGAAACTCATGTGCAGTATTGTTATTAGGTGATACGTAACTCTTATAGCAATAACGTAGAATCTCTTTCCGAATACGTTAAAAATTTATAGACGATGTGTTTTTATCTTGTTTTTAGGGCCCCATACTTTTTAAGGAAAAAAAATCTATATATTACAAACCTATTGTATGTGACAAATTGTCAATTTAGACTGTACAAATACAATATAATATATAAGAATATGTAAAAATTACCTGAAATTTTACTTCATCAATATCCTCCCCTCCACCGTGTGCGTGTTGGTGAGAACATTTTTGCGCCACCTGATGCAATCTCTGCAGTAATCCATCTACCGCCACTTCAGTCTTACAAAGCAAATTCTCTATAGACACATGCCCATTATTGGATTGGAAGTCGGGAAATTTCACTGTAGGCGGAGAAGGGGGCGTTGGTATATCATCTATAACGTCTTCCTTAAATCTGACATGATTTTGGACTTTTCCTGTCGGACTTGCTGTGTCCCGCTTTAATTTTCTATCCAAAGGAGGACTAAATATTCGGTCTAATGGCGCCCCGTTTAAGAGATCAGGTCGGTTGCTAAATCGTCTTCCCATTTGTGGAGAACAGAGTGATAAAGCTGTTGACATATCTTTTTTTTTCAAAATTGTGTTCTTTGTTTCGGAGTTAGAGCGGACGTGACGGTTTTGTAATGTCATGGAACTATAATTTTGACTTAACTTTTGAGATTCATCGTCTGTTAGTCTGTTTTCGATTTCAAGATTGCGATAAGTGTTCAAATTTCTTTGGAAATGCGGAGATCCAATGCTGGCGAGTCGTTCTGTGCGTATTTGAGCTAATTTTGATGAATTTTTCATTCTAAGGACTTCAATACTTGGAACGGGGGGAAGGGGTGGTTTCTTAGGTGGAAGAAGTATCGGTGGAGGAGGAGATAACACTCGATTTTCCAGTCTTGGTGGTAGCTGTGGTGGATTTTGGCCCTCATTTATGTCACATACGACTTTGTAATTCAGTTTTCTGTTATTCAGTGTGCTGAAGTGATTGGTTTTTATGTCAACTGCGCTTAATTCAGTATTCGTACAAGTGAATGAATTCGATCTCGGTCTTGGCGCAGGAATTGGAGGTACTTTGGGTGGTCTCTCAGGTTTTTTAAGCTCGGTACTTTTTCTTCTGGGTGGGGGTCGGATTTCACAAACATCTGGCATTGAGTCAGAATTTTGAATATGACCTTCTATTTTTTCAGTTTCATCATTACTATCGTCGCTTTTGTTTTTATCTTTGCTACAACATGAAAACATGCCTTTTCTTTCTACAGTAGGATATTCAATAATGTGTGCGTTCCCATTAGCGTGCTTATCGCCCATACTTTTTCTTTTACATTTCGGTGAGTCTGATTTTTGATTTTGTGGCTTACTTTTTTCTTTTAAAAGTAAACTGTTTCGGGCATCACTCAATCCTTTCACCGTAAACATATTTCTAATTTCGCTAACACTAAGAGCTCCTTTTATCACATCACCATTTGGTTGTTTTATATCGCATAAATTTAGATCGTTTTTGGATTCATTTGTATTAATAATAATCGAATCTCTATCTAACGTTGATAAATTGGAACCAGGCGGTGGTGGTATTATATACGACATTATTTCTTCGGGTGTTAATTCGATAGCTGGAGTTACTTTGACAGTTGGAGGCTGTATAGTGACATTAGCTATAAATTCTTCCAGTTCATTACTTTTTGGTGTATCTTCTCTATCTGCGAAGGATGGCGGTACGATGGGTAGAATTTGAGGCACTTGTGTGGAGCAGTCTAACTCATCGGGAGTTTGCGGGGGAGGTATTAAAGTTAAATCTATAAGCTCGGCGTCGTTATCTATAATACTTTCTTGATAGTAATACGGAAATTCCGATGCATTCTCTGCTCTATTGCTCTTTTCACGTAGTTGTTTTAGATATTCCTTTAGGTTAGTCTCTTTCGGATCTAATGTGGCGTCTGGACTATGTAAGCCGAAACTAGTCCTGACTGCTTTGTTAGTAGACTTTTGGTGTTTCCGTATAGGACTACTAGTCGGTGTGTATGATGAATCATTATCACTTTCTGAATAGACTACTTCATTATTAAGAGCTAATAAAGCATCTGTTAAGCCACAATTATTTAAAATTGTGCTTAAGCCTTGTGTTTGTCGTTTTGTCAGTTCATCATCACCTTGTTCAGGTTCAACAGACAAAACATTTAACCCCTGGTTAATAGTTTCGGTCAAAAGTAACAGCGAGTCACTATGTTTGAGAATACCAGGCGCATCGTCCACATTCGACATTCTACTATTATTAGATTCTGTATCGCTTTCTAAATGATCCACACAGGTTTCTTTACCAACTAGTTCATCTCTTAAAACCCCATTATACGCAATATCATTAAAATCGCAATTCTCAGTCAAATATTGTTCAGAGTTTTCAACTAATTTTTGCATCTCAGCAACTCTACGCAATACTTCCTCGTTTTTAGCCTCAACTATTCTGGGATTGCTTGCGTTTTCTAATAACTCCATAGATAATACACTCTGCAGATCGAATCCCATACCATCATCGAGATAACAAGAATCATTCGGATCAAACAATCGATAATCATTTCTTTTGCACTTATCGAATTGAATATCTTGACCATGAGGATTGTTATCATATCCCACAAGAGGACTGCTATTGTTGCTGTGATTTTTATTAGCGATGCTACTATTCATATTAGAATCTAGATTAGTTTTAAATTGTTCCGGAGTGGAATGATAGGGGGGTGGCATGCTATATATGGCGAAATGTTTCTTAGCTATTATCAAAGCATCATCGTAGTGTAAGTAACTCCATTTGGCGGGCGTAACGTTGTGCTGTGATAAGTATGGTGGAGCTGAAAATTAAATAGAAATATTAAATTTAAGTATATTTTAATAAGATGTTGTTGTAATATATTTTTTATTAATGTACATGTAATAATTGTAGGTTCGAGTCCAATTGGAATGAATGTTTTAATTTTTTAAATGTTTTTATTTCCACAGTTTGAATACACAATGGATGGCATTGGGTTCCGGCCAATACACTTTATTTATAAAACTTGAACATTTACCGCACACCAATTGATCGATAAGTTTTATTTTATTGTGTACCCTGTATACCGTAGCCGATTCGTAAAAATTAAATAATATAACTTACCAATATCTTCAGTGAGAGGCTCTCTTTCTAATTCTACGTTCAACTCTTTCCCAGTTGCGAGACGATAGTATCTACAAAACATAATTATAAATTATTATTATACAATTTTCCGTTCTCCACTTTCAGATAAATTTTCGAGGCATTGCGTAGTGGCGGAACTCAATACCGAGCTTTGCCTCCTTACCAAAGCGTGAAAAAGAAAACAATAAACATTTCATCCCCCGAGTGGGAATCGAATTCACAACCGTCACGTTTAAAGTCACACGCTCGTGCCCCAGCGCCACGAATATCTATTTCACTTTCCTCCCTCTTTCTATTTTTTGAAATATGAAATACATGAATGTTTCAAAAATAATTAATATAAGACTAATCGTGTAAACAAAGTTTTAATTTGTATGTAGAGTAGCTACATAATATTTACATACCCAGCAATTACCAAAGGCATTTCTGCCGCATCTCTCTCGTCCATCAAAAGAGCAAGAACACGATCTCTCTGTAAGAATATAGCGACATCTGCGCTTCCGGAACATTCGCTTTTCACACGAACACCTTCCACTTCCTCTAATGTCGCTATGGATTGTGGCTGGAAATAGGAAATAAAAGTTGAGAATTGATGAGATATTAGATATTGTTTAAGTAACTCGTCGCTTCGATGGTGAAAGTAGTCCACTCACTTATTACAAGTTTCGAAATAAAGTTAAATTGCTGAACAACAAAATATTATTTTATCAAAAATTAACAAAAATCTTATTAAAAAAGTAAAATTATGATATTATAATTATCTATTCAATTTTTTTGTTGGATAGTCCAGTCACCTAAAAAGACTTTAAATTTTATTATATGCCTTTAATGGTGCCGATATAACAAATTGTACCTCTGGTCACAGTTAAATTCCCAATTAAAATTAAAATTAGATATATAAGCCGCAGGTACAGCTACGTTATCATAAGAGTGTTCCAAAACTTAAATAGAATAGAAAACATATTTTTATACCTTTGTTTGTTGCTTTTTTTATCGAATTATAAAGTAGGGAACGATGTATCTAACACTAGGTTCCCTCTACCTACCCTGCTGAGTGTGGGATACAGCGTGAAGCTGATTTATTTATTTTTAATCATAAAGTACATAGAACAGGGTTATTTTATGGAATAACACTTCGAGTATGGCCTTCACGGTTTTCCATGAAAATTTTGCATAAATGTGCTCTTATTTCGTTGATAACTTACCACACTATTACTCCTCCCAACGATTTGACTGAGTCCGAATCTGGGTGAAACTAGCAACACTCGTTCTGGACGACTACTGCTGAAGCATTTTGCACCGTAGCTAGGCAACCCTGCTACTATGTCTAAGTAGTGGAGCTTGGCCTGAAAACAGACGAATATGATTAATTATGACTGGACAGAGAGAATCTAGTGTTTAGACGCTTCCGCCCAAGACACTGCATATTGAGATGTGGAACTCAACGCTTTATCTTGTTACCAGAACGAAAAATGTAAATAGTTTTCTGTCGTGTTTAAATTGAGACGATGTGTTATGTGTACGTATAATCACGAAATAAAATATGTTACATATCCATATCAAATTTTTAATTAAGGCAGCAAAGTCACAAGAGAAATTATATTTTATATAATATATAAAATTTACTTACTTGTAATTGAGTCAAATGTCGCTGGCTGCCCGTCATTTGCGCGTTTAATTTTAAGAAGTGTGCCACGAGACGCCTTAACTCTTTACGCTTCATACTCTCAAGTAAGCTTCCCGGCACGAATCTTTCCAAACCGAATTCTCTTCTGAAATTATTAAAAATAAAAGTAATAAATATAAATATTAATATAATAAATTACTTTTTTGATGTCGTTTTATAATAATTATAATTAAATTATAAAAATGTTTTTCTTGCTTTTCCCGTCTTGTTGCAAATATAAGAAGTAGTACAAAATATTCATAAATTTCAACATATTCAGTATTTGTAGACGTCGAGCGGCAGGGACTACTATTTAAAATGTTTTAATTTAGCTTGTCGCTGCCACATTTATTTCTCCATATTATCAAATCTTACCTCAAAAAAATATGTTTTGAAGCCAAGTATAATGCAGCTACATCCTCTGTGTACGAAATCAAATCAGGCGTGCCTCAATCATTCTTGGTCCAGTGTTATACCTACCTTCCTTACCTTCACAGTAGATCGTCCCACTTCAAAATATGCTAGCTACAGTGGTAGTATATTACGCAGTTCTACTGGCTGTTTACGATGACCCAGACACAACGAGTAGACTTTTACAAGCTGGTCTGACATTCGTTGAAAAATGGTTAAAGAAATGGCGAAGCAAGGCTAATAAGGACAAATATCAGGTAACCTTCATTCTTAGAAAAAGAACTTGCCCTTAACTCTGTCTCTACAACGGAAACATCCCACGAGCAGAAGAAGCTTGATATCTTGGCGTGCACTTTGATCAACGCCTGACTTGGAGAAAGGAGCAAAAACAAAACAAACTTACTCAACACCTTTCACAGTCAACTTAGCAGGCGACATATTGTGTGCCAACGCGTGCTGATGTATATGCAAGGCAGCTAGACGTAGTGCTACATCAGGTTGCAGTTCTGGAGCGAATCTATCTTGAGCAACATCATTACAGCATTGAAGGTAGAGATAGTCGAGAGCCGCTAGGTCCTTTTGGGCTAATTCAGCTGATGATGAAGGCATGAAGACTACGCGGAAAAGGCAGCGCATCTTGTGTGATCCTGGGCGGGCTGCGATCTGAAAGTTTTGGAAAATTATATTAAATAATAAATTTTTAAGTTTTTTTAAAAAATAATTTAAATAATAAACCAAGGAGGTCTCAACATTGATCAACATTGATAATATACAACAAATATTAAATATTTTACCCGAGCCAAAGACTCCTTAGGGTCCAACAGTGTTAGCTTGTTCCTTCTTAAACTTTTCACATGTTCCACCACTAAATTAAAATGTTCCTCAGCAGTAATACAAAGTTTATCTTTCAAACTGGTGACCACATCAGCGACGGTGGTCGTCGTGTCGTATTTGAAGGACTTGGTTTGACCATTTTCTAAGAAAACTTTAAGAACATTCGCCATTGGAGGTAGACAGAGATCGCCCAGAGAAAATGCAGAGGGCTGAAAAAGAAAAAAATTAAATGTATATTATTCGTTTATCTGTAAAAGTCATATTTATTAATAGTCGATGGATTTTATCAGCTTCATCTATCCATTATCAGCATAAGAAAATCGAATTTGCTTTAAAATATGAATACATGTTAAGGTGCTACAATAATACATTGTTTTCTTATCAAGAAAATAATTTCTATAGTTACTTAAGCTAGGTAGGTATATGTAAATGCATGGATCATTTTCTCCAGTTTTCTTCATGTTATATGTTTCTTATTCGTCGAATTCTAAACTAACAGCTGTTTTATTAAATTCAATAATAGACATAATAATTAGTGTGATTATATAAAGATATGCTACCCACCAGCAAGAAGAACCTACATAAATTCACTTTTTTACTTTCACTTTCCTGTATTTTCGTAAATATAAGAACTGTCGCATTGGACGAGTTGGTGGTTGGTTGGACGAATCAATAATTATACTCACAGGATACATAGGCGCTCCATTCAACTGAACTGAATCAGCAAACCTAACCCTAGGAGGTCTAGCTCTCAATCTCGCCCTTTTAGCTGCAGATAGGAAAGCAGATCTTCTCGCCAAATTCCCACTCCTCGCGGGTTGACAAACACGCAGTGTTACACGATCTGAACACGCTCGAACTGCAGCTATCACGTGTTCGCGTGCTGCTGAGCTTACGTCTTCGCCATTCACGCACAAGATTTGATCACCAGGCTCCAGCTGGAATGCAAAAATTTTAATTCAGTCATGTAACCATATTTAGTCTTTTAGAGTCAAAAACGTATTTGTCATAATTCTTAAATTTATTTATATTATTTATTTCTATTCTTTATTACTAATTAAAGAGTTCTTGTATTTTTCTTCTATCTATAATACTTCTATCGTAGTATTAGGACACTCTGTTCCCCACTTCCCGCCAATTTTGGAGGCATTACGTGTTGAGTAGAGGAACTCAACGCCGCGTTTAGCCTCGATACTGGAGCGAAGAAATGAATATAAATAACTATAAATATTTCATTTCCTCGATTGGGGATCGAACCACCAACCAGTCGCGTTATCAGTCACACTTTGCGCCCCTGCGCCACGTCTGGCCTCTGGAACTGGAATATAAATATTCTTTTATATTTATTGTATAAATATTCTAATAATAAGATTTGAACCTACAATCATTTCTATCTAGTTGATCACTTACAATTTTTTATACGAAGCTGTATAGATAAAACTGATTAAGACTATAAGTAGAACAATGTAAGGAAAAACCCTTCTTTCATTTAAGCATAGCAAAATTTAAACCACATAAGCCCAATAGGGAAACATAAACGAACTTGGGTAAATTCACAAAGTAAAGCAACAATACAGAAAAAATAACATAAAAAAGATTTTTTTTAGACTCACTTTTCCCACACTGGGTGAATTGTCAGTAATGAAACGCACGAGGACCGGCTTTTCGGAACCGGCCACGAAACCGAAGCCGAGTTCAGGATCTCTGTCCAAGACGACATCACGAGGAGCTGGTGGTGATTCACAGGAGAGACCTTCGGGCGCCACGTACGTTGTCGTTTTGTTGACATGGCTGAAATAAGAAAGTAGAGCTAATTTCCTTTTGTACTACGCAAATGTAACTTCTTTAACGTAAAACTTTGCAGTTAAGAATAATAAGAATGTGTATCTGTTTGGTTGACAAATGATACAAAGGTTAAGTATATGTTTGGTTAAGCGCACTAATCTCAGGAGCTACTGCTTCCAACTGTAAAAATATTTTGTGTGTTGAAATATATAAATTACGTGTCACGTTGTATGTCCTCGTTAGGCTCTTAAACTATTGAACCGATTTTAATCAAATTTGCGCACTGTGTGCAGTTTGACCGAACTTGAAAGATAGCTTATTTCCAATTTATAATTACAATATTTTTATTTTAATAAAAATATTTGTTTATTATTGGCAGTCATTTATAACAATGTTTTGGATTATCTGTTAGCTTCAAACGTTTCTAAACAGATGGCGATATCTGTTTAACTGTATGGAAATAGGTAAGGATTCAATAGATGGCGCTATGTTAAGAAAACAAAACTTCAATCAAAGGACAATCAAAAGATGCTCTAAAAATATATCTCATGTCTTAAATCATTGATATATTTGTATTTATGCTGGCTACAACAATCTTGTTTTAAGACACTCTGTTTCACATTATCCGTGCAATATTATAGATATTACATATCGAATTGCGGAACTCAACCCAACGCTTTGTCTTGTCTATCCAGAAAAATGAAAATAACTCTTTCTAGCGTATGGGAATCGAACGTACAACCAGCGCGTTTACGTATACGGCTTCTATAACAACACTCACTTAATATAATATGGTTTCCCTCGGCAATCTAACGCTTGTTCCCATCCGTATGGCAAATCTTCTTCTTGTGGACTGTCACTTTCTTTCACCGGCCAGCTCTCCACTGGTGGCAGCCAACTTGCTGTTCTTGTGATATGACTGAAAATAAATACAAATTTTTCTTTTATTTCCTTATTAATACTATGTTAGAACTGTATAACTCTAAAACTAATGCTAACGAGTTTTTGTCAGCTTCACACTGTGTGCATGTTACGAGGTAGGCAGAGAGAACGTAGTATTAAGACACTGCGGTCCCCGTTTTTCGTTGAATTCTACGGTAGAACTCAACGGCGCGCTTTGCCTCGACACACTGCTCGACAGTCATTGTCGTCGACAGAACTCGACGACCAGAAGGTCGAGAGCAATGAAAATATTAAATATTTAATTTCATTGAATGTTGATCGAACCCACACGCTTGTACCCCTGCGCCACTAGTGCCGTCATAATTATTTTTTGTTGTTACGATTGTGCTGAACAGTTTGTTTGGTTGAACACCCTAAATCTCAGGAGGAAATCCTTTTAATGTTAGATAGTCAGTCATATCATCACGTTATTCGGTTCGACGTAGCCAGCGGTGGTATCAGCGCAGGATCGTCACTCAGACCGGTCAGAGTAGACTTAGAATGTGCCATAACTGGTACCTGGTACCTGCTACCTTACTTTTAGTTATTTCCATTCGGCGACGCCACAAGTAAAAGCTTGCTTTACATAAAGTACAATAATAAGTCATATAAAACGACATCTCATATAAAAATATATTGAAGGAGCTCTACATAATAGCTAATTTACATAGGCGTTTGACTGATCTATATAGAAATAACCCATATTTGTACGTACATTTTTATACGCTTTTCACTAAAAGGCAGTGATATCAAAAAGTTTCAAAATACATAAAAATATTTATTAAAACCAACGTATCCACCGCTAAGGACAAAACAAGCCTAATTGTGAAGATCAAGAAGTTCACGTGGGCGAACCCGCAGAGAGCGAAAGCTTGGCTTACATGTAATACAATAATTACTATTTAAACCTTCGCTGTAATAAAAAAAATCGCGACATAAATTGTACCATCAAAAACGTTGAAACAGCGTTACATAATAGCTAATTTACGCAGGTGGTTCCCTGACCCAAATAGACATAACCCATATTGTACGGAGTTGCAAACGAGGGCCCATATTTTTAGTATCATCCCTCAAGCGTTATGCACATTTGTTTTGGAATAAATTGCTCTATTTATATCAGCTACTTAGTATGAAAAAAAAAGTGTTTCTTATATTTTTCTAAGTTGCTAGTAAGTGGATTTAATATAATAGACAGAGTAAATATTATATTTTATCTTATATTTTTTCTTATTTGTAGCTGTAGTTTGTAGCAGGGTGTATCCTACACGTAGCCGTGTGGTCCCGGCTTAGAACAGGATCACCCTGGTACTGTCGGTGTCGTAAGAGACGACTAAAGTACGTGTGGTAGAGTCACGTCGCCAGTAATGGCAACACGCATGGGCAAACTCAACCGGATTTAATACCACCCCCGGCATTTTAAACCGGCGTGAAGTAGTGGCCCTTGCCACTGCGTTTCGCATTAGGTAATGCCGGGCCCCGGTGCCCTTCATTCAACCTTAAAGGCTGGCAACGCACCTGTAGCTCCTCTGGTGTTGCATGGGGTCGTGGGCGGCGGTGATCACTTACCATCAGGTGAGCCGAACGCTCGTTTGCCTTGTCCTCTCTCATAAAAAAAAAAAGCAGAGAGGTTAGAAGGAAACTTCTTCTCCTATTAAGATATTTCCGTTCCACACTTTTTGCCAAACTTTGTGGCGTGTATTTTTTTTTTCATGGAAAAGGACAAGGCAAACAAGCGTTTGGGTCACCTGATGGTAAGTGACCACCGCCGCCCACGACCCCGTGCAACACCAGAGGAGCTACAGGTGCGTTGCAGACCTTTAAGGGGAAGATAGACGCACTTTTTGAAGGTACCCTTGTCGTACCGACCTGGAAACATCGCCACGGGTAGGCACGCATATGCGGAACATACATAACAATAATTAATTATTACAAAGTTCTGTTGCTAGCAACTCTGAATTTTTTAAAGAAAACAGCGCTACCTAAGGATTATTTCAAAGAATAAATATTCATTTGGGGAGAGAGAGAGTGCTGTTTACTGAATATTTTATAAGACGGTCGGACGGGAGTATCTTATTATTATCAAATATCTATTTATACTTATTTGAGACCGTCGTGGCATGTGAATGTAAGCGCGACGGTTGTGAGTTTGATTTCGTCTCAGAGAAATTAGAAATTAAATATTTTCATTTTCTCGCATTGGTAACGGAGCAAAGCGCGGCGTTAAGGTCCGTCATTCTTCAACAAGCAATGCTAGATTTCGTTGGAAAGTGGGGAACATAGTGTCATAATAGGAAACGGTAGGTTTCCCATGTTCTCTATACCTATCCTGCTATGTGCGCAATACAGCGTGAAGTAAAAAAAAGTTACTGTAGTTTTTAGCTTTAATTGTTTCTCGCATAAAATTATAAACTAAAGGCCGTAACAGAATTAAGAACTTAAGACACACCGTTCTATGTTTTCCGCCGAATTCTGAAGTGGTGTTTCCTGTAATGGGAATCAAACCCACAACCTGTCTGCTTTACAACAGCACCCCTGTGTCCTGGGCCATGACATGTCTCAGATATACTTATATATACCTATTATACAAATATTCATACAATTCCATCAAAATATTGTCACCAGAATCAAACTTTTGGAAATGCATTAGGCGGCCTTTACAAAGTAATGTAAGGGCTTATAAAGACGCTTTCAAGCATATTAGGCTTTTCCGGCCCTAATATCACAGTCGTCAAAATTTCCTCATGGTTGTCACTTCTGTCCATTCTAATTTCCACATTAAATAAAGAAATTTAGAGTGTGTATTACGAAGTGAGTTAAAAAAGGGAATTCTCGAAGAAATTAATGTTTCTTCTATCTGTGACATTAGACACAATGTGTCTAGATATAATGTATATATATATATATATATATATATATACACACACATATAAAGATGATAATACATGTAATATCGATAATGGTAATCAAAAACATCTTTCATTTTTTAATTTTTTATATAGCTTCACTCAGTTTATCTGGATAAACTGGGTAAACCTATATAAAATATTCAAAGTCTTCACTTTCCACTTGAATTCAAGACATAGACTTGATTGGCGAAATTCAATGCCCCGCTTTGTTTTGATTTGAGATTGAATATATCACAAAGAGGAATTAAACCCGCAACCACTGTGGATATGATACGATTAAAATACAAGTTACAAGCTATTTGATTGAGGCCGGTGTCGCAGAGGCGAAAGAAATATTAAATTTTTTTTTCGTTGTGGCAACGCCAAAAAGCATGATGAGTTCCGCCTGCGCCACTCAACACGCAATGCTTCAAAAATACGGCAGAATGTAGGAAACAGTAGTGTCTTAACGGGAATGGAATGTCATATCAGAGGTTCCCAGGTTCCCTCCGCCTACCCTGCCGTATGCATGATACAGCGTGAAGTTATTTACAATTGTCAAAACAAACTAAAACTAGTCAAAATCGTATTTAAATGTATAGTAACATTTGTAATGTAGGTGTATAAAGTTATACAGGTCCGCGGCGCGACCGCAGGCACTCTGACAGTCTGCGGTCCCGCTAATTCAATTACCTACTTGTTGTTCGTACTGCGATTTGCGTCTATATTATATTATACTACATTCTACCTGTTATTTATACCAATATTATGAAGTAATAGCTAGTTTAGAACATAGCGTTCGGCAGTTAGTTCTTTTCACTTATTTAGACAGGCGATGGGCGAAAGCTAAGGCGCGAAGTCGCGACTAAAACCTAGTGATATTCCTATATATAAAAGTCTATGAGGAAAATTATTTTATATTGCACCACGACGTATTCTACACGTAGCACAGTAGAAGTTACATACTTTCGAACTTAGTGTTAAGAGACTCCGTACCCATTGCGTTTTGAATGATGAACCGCTGTACTCAACACCACGCATTCCCTCGTTACCAGGACAAAGAAGTGAAAATATTAAATATTACATATCTTGAGTTAGTCGAGGAATCAAACCTACAGCCGCCTTATCTACAGTCGTACGTTGTAGGTACCTCTGCGCCGCGACCGGCTGCGCCATTACATAGACAATAAACATATATAGATAATCATGTCGTTTCAATCCAATAATCGGGAACCATTTACGTCCCCAAAATACGTCTGTTATCCAATTTCGTACAATGTTAGGATACGTGTAGAATGTTAGGAACTTTTTAAATCCTTCAATATATTTTTATATAAAACGTGTAATAAAGTTGATTTCTATCTTTGTTATTTTTTCTTAGTTTCACGCTGTATCCCGCATAAAGGAGGGAGGGAAGGCACAGGGTACCTAGTGTTAGGACACTTTGTTCCCTACTTTTCGCCCAGTATTCGAGACATTGTGTGTGTTCAATAAGATGATAATAATTATTTACCAAATTATAACAGTCCTGACACCTTAAAAAGAAATTTGTACAGAGGCATCAAAAATAAAAGTAAAAAAATCACCTTCTTTCATATATATGTGTATATAAGAAAATAAGATGCAATATAAAGCGACCCTAAACCTAAAGCAATAAGTCGCGTCCATTAAAGTGTCCTTCGCTACACTCGGTTTATTGTCGCGTACATCGATTTATGTGAATAGTTTATAGATAAACATATTATAATAGACCTTCCTTTTATAGATTTTAGGCTTTATATCCCACCATAACTAACCTATTTAAATATACTAATTGTACTAAATCAGCTAGCTGCACCCTGTATCCCGCCACAGCAGGGTAGGCAGAGGGAACCTCGTGTTAAGTCACTCCGTTCCCCACTTTCTGCCGAATTTTGGAGGCATTGCGTGTTGAATGGTAGAACTCAACACCGCGCTTTGCCTCGACACCAGAGTGAAGAAATGGAAATACAAACGTAAATAAATATTTCCTAGAAGAGTTTGACTTGTTGAACGCGCTAACCTCAAAATAGTTTTAGTGGTGGAGTGTCTATTTATCGAGGAGGTTATATCACGTCAAACTAACTTTAGTTATTGTCAAAGCGTTGACTTATTCCCAATTGAAATCAAAATACAATTATCTGTATCCCAAACACGTAGGATAGACGGAAGAAACCTGGTATTTAGTGTTAAGACACTCCACACATATTGACACAATTCCGTTCTCGACTTTCCTACATACTTCTTTTTACATTTTTTCATAGCGTTTTGTTTTCTTTAAAAAACTAAGATCAACGAATCTTACAACAATTTCAATAAGATTTATTATTTTCAAAGTTTTTTATAAGTTATGCAAAAAATGAAAAGAACTACTTAATTTCTTTAAGTATCACGAGGTATTCCGAATACAGCGGGGTACTCAGATATATCCTAGAATATAAACAATTTTCTGTAGTCTAGTAGTAGTTCTGTAGTGTTGGGTTAAAATTTTTATGTTTAAATATCGACAGAACTCTAGGTCACATTTTGTCTTTAACCAAAGTTAGTAAATATGTTGCCTTTAAATGCGGACACTCACAAGTATAATCAATCATCAACTCTACACAGCCCAGCGATGACCCACAAACATTCATTAGAATTTTATACAAGAACTGAATTTGAGGAACAATGTGCTGAAAGCAGTCCTGGCACAAAGGCGAGAACAATGACGCTAATCCCCCATTGTGCGCGACGCGGCGCGGCGCGGCGGCGTGTTGGGCGACGTGATTTGCGATTCATACTTATAAATAAATATTTTTCGTAGATTTAAGATAAGATAAGACATGTATTTTGAGATAAATAGAACACTCCGTTGCCCACATTCCGTCGGAATCTGTTTTACGAGGGAAATAAACCCATATCCAATGAGTTTACAGTCAAGCTCTATTTCACTGTCACTCGACGGCAAATATACTTTAAAATAATAATGGCTCGACGTTGTGAATCCTTGTTGACAAAGGACGGAAATTAAAAGTGATTATTCCCCGAATGGGAACCGAACCTACAAACGTCGTGTTTATATCTAAATGTATAGTTGAATATATATATAAAAGTACATAAATAAATCTGTACGTATAGAGTGCGCTCTTCACCTATTGTGGAGTGATAAAGTACGGTCTCTCTGGTTATGCTAATTCGATTGCATGCACTTCGCCAGCATTAAAATGAAGTAGAAATATTGAACGAGATTTTTCTATTTAGGTCTGTATGAGAGCTTTGCGAGATATCTAATATTTTATTATTAAAGTATGGGTAATAAACTCTTTTTAAATTTTATTTTTCTAGCTTCCTGCTGTTTCTTGCACATAGCGGGATAGGCAGAGGGAAAGTGGGAATCTACTGTTAATATACTGTTTCTCTTTGTTTCCCTTAAGAAACTTCCGTTCCCCACTTTCCGCCTATTGAAAGTATACTCCCTCTTCTGAACCCACAACTGACGCATTGGAAACGCGATACAAATGAAACGCTGACCTACGTTACCACGACGGCCTACGAAAACAAAGACATCCTACTAATATTGTAAATGTGAAAGTTTGTGAAGATGTACACTGTACAACGCAAAAATTAGTGAACCAATTTAAATGAAACATAACAGCAATCAAAGTTATTCATCAAAATAACACTAAGGCTACAATTTATACAAAGATTCATGTTATTAAACTATAATATAACTACGAGTTAAAGCGGGCGAACTTGTGCGCCGATCGCTACACCGGTCGGTGCTAGTTCAGATTTAAAATGAAAAGAAACGTCAAATGTTTTAAGGCTTCATAAATTAACAGCTTCAAAAAAAACATTAAATTAAAATTTAGGATTACATTAATTTATAATACAATTGTATAAAGGTGAAGGCTTTATACAATTGTATTATAAAGGGGCAAAGGGCAGAAACAATTTAAGTAAGATTAACAATATTAGCGTACGGTCAGCTTAATAACAAGATGACCCAAATAATAACGTAATGGTGGTATTATTCTAAAGTATAGAACGACGTAATGGGATAAATGATGGTGTGGCACCATGAATTTAAGTACCCTTTGAGAATGTAAAATTGATTAAATATATCAAAATATGTCTCTTTGGGATATTAAATAATTATTTCTACTAGTCTGAGGGTAGTTGTGGCTTAGGGTGTGACTGTAAACGCGACAGGTCTTTGGTTCAATTACCACTCGAGGGAATGTAATTTCGACGGAAAGTGGAGAGCGAACTGTCTTAATACTAGGCTCCCTTTGCGTACCTAACCTAACTTGTCGTGAAATAAAAAATACATATTCGACGTATATGACAGATGACACATTCCAAGTGCGAGATGTAACCGCAGCTACAGTGGGCAATATCGAGGTTAACATAATGTAAGCCTTCTAATTCTAATTCTTTTTAATATTAATATAGATTAACGATTAAGTGTTTTTCTCTTGTTAGGTGTTGAGTAAGCTTCAAGTAAACGTCCGCCTATAGTTTTGAAGTTTTTAAAACTTCTATGAAGACACTTCTATGAACTGTGTGAGAAACTTTAGATTTTAAACTTTATAATTAAACTACCTGTAACAGACAGCTCGGGAGACAGAAGTTGATTTTTCTGCAAAATACTTATTATAAAACTTTGGTGTCAATATTTCAATTACCCATGCACTGCTCAATTATTTTAACTTAATCTTAACTGAGTGAGTAAATAAGTCTTTCCCCATACGGGAACCCACAACCGTCGCATTCACATTCGCATGCTTATGCCCCTGCGCCACGATGAGAAAATAAAAAAATAATAAAAGATAAAAGAAAAGAATAATAATAATAGTCAAATTACATTAAACAATATTTTTTCACAGGTTCACTTGAAGAACTGAACGATATCTAAAAGTAAATGGTATAACAGACAATCCTATTAGATTGAAAAAGGTCTCCCTACAATTTGCAAATTTGTTTTCTCAAATGAAATACTCCTGGATCATAGAGTAGCCCCAATTAAGTATTTGCATTTATAAATATTCAATTTTGGGGCCGTTGTGGCGTGTGACGCGTGTGCGCAGACAATGTTCAATTGTGCCACGATTACGTCATCTATTTTTTCTGTATTTTTAGGAATCATGTTTTTAAGGGGGAAAGTATACTCTTTCTTTTAGCTTCTTGCTGATACCTGCGTATAGCAGGATAGAGGGTAGCAAGTGTTATGACACTCCGTTCCCCACGCACCACCTATTCAATTATAGAGAATCTGTCTTATATTGGTTATGGGACTGGGAACGATGGTTGCATTTACAGCCTTAAGCTGGTCCTCTGCGCCACTACGGTCTCAATAAACAAAGTATGTCTCCTTCAAATTATTTTTTTATAAAATATATCCTCTTCTACCTACTATCTTCTATATGCACATAGCTACTACGTACCCGTAGTTCGTTCTTACATATCTGAACAGCCACGGTCCATTAAACACGTCGCGTCGCGGAGTCATTCTCCTCGCAATTTATTGATTATAGTTTTTATTATAGTTTTATATGATATTGATTATAGTTTTATATAATACATACTAATTTTCACCACCGGTTTTGCCCCCGTGGCCTTATAGATATAACTAAAAAATGGGACAAATAACACACTCAGTTACATTCAGTCATAAGCATAACTAAAACAGACTATCTAATACAAAAATATATTTTTAGTTCGGACGAGTAGTTTCTGATATTAGTCATACAATTTTTTAAGCTTTATAACGTTAATAAAGACAAAAAATAAGTAAAAATGGCAGTTTTAAAAAAATATTGCTAATTGTTAACGTATTTTTTTACAAATTCGAGGCAATGGGTGCACTTTGCTAATCTAAAGCCGGTAAGTAAGAATTATGTAGCTTTTCTAGTGGAATCGAACCCACAACCATTAGCATTTACAGCCACACGTTGACAGATTTTTCAAGTATTTCTGTACGACCTCACCAATATTAATAACACTATAAAACAACGACAGAAAAAATATATTTAATTAAGTTAAAAGGTTCAAAGGCTAAAGGCAGATAGTAAATTAAAAGGTACAACAACCAATGAAAATCGATGAAGCCACGCAATTTGTGAGGAAAATTTAAATTACTGAAGTAGACGTCAGTAATATTGGGCACGTTAGCGAATTGGATTTTAATTAATGGATGAGTTGCGTACGATTTCCTTTAATATATGTTTTCTACATTTTACAGAGGGAGAATATGCCACTACATTCTGTACCTTATATGTGTTTAAAATTATTATTCTTTTTTGAGGATATCAGTTTTTTTTTATTAAAAAAACAGCTTCAATTTTTTTTCCCGCTTGTCTTGGTAGGCGGAGAAAAAATAATCTTTTTTACCATTCTTTCATCACTCACTCTTTCGACGTGCCCAATCCAGCTGAGCACGTTCTTCTTCATTCTCCACGTGACATCCTCGCTAGTACCCGCCATTCTGTGTATCTCTTCATTGCGGATTCGGTCAGCTAAGCTGACTCCGCATATCCTACGAAGAGATCGCATCTCCACGGAGTTCATCTTACTTAGATTTTTCTACTGTCACTTTCCTATGAATGCGAATAACTATTCATTCGCCACAGCGCTACGCCACAGTGGTCTCTTTATTCACTATTTACTACATAACATAATATACGAAAAAAAAAGTAACATAAATAAATAAAGTATTCGGAGTAACTCGTTATAAAAGAGCTTGTTCAGAATGGTTATAATTGAATTGTTGGTCGACAGCTCTGCGCGGGAATGAAATCACGCGCTGTCACGTTTCCACTTGCATGTATTAAATATTGTATTTCCGGTTTTAAAACTTTGTTTCGTACATTCTATTCGATTGTTTCGGTAATAACCATTCATAATTTTTTTAGTTTTACGCTGTATCCCGTACATGGCAGGATATGCAGAGGGAAACTGGGAACCTAATGTTAAGACACTCCGTTCTCATTAAGTCTTCCATCATCCTCTTTCCTTCGAATTCTGAAAGCATTGTGTGTTGAGCGATTTGAGTGGCGAAACTCAATGCTGCACTTTCAGAAGTACCCGTAAACAATGGTGTGATAAATCTTTTTATATAGAATACAGTGTGAAGCTAATCACAATCACATATATAACAGGGTAGGTGGAGAGACACTCTTTTCTCCACTTGCCGCTGTACACTACTTTAGCTTTAATATTTTCTTTTATATTGGAACTGTCACAGAGAGTATTCTATACTTATATTCTTGCGTGTCAAGCCATTTAGGTAATTTATTTAGATTGATACCGTACACTTGATTAAGCATTATATGTATTCTCTATTGATTATAACACGCGTGATAGAATATCGAGGACCTCACGTGCGTATAGACAAAGATAATTTACAATAACAATAGTACCTGTAGGTACTGTAGGTTACAAGCTAGTGTGTACAATGTAGTGTATGTAAGTTCTAGAACTTGTATGTAGCGTAGTTTTTTTTTTTATGGAAGAAACAGTTACTGAAGTACATTTGATTGAATTACATTGATTATCTACACTGAGTTTTTGAGTGCTATAGAATGTGACGTATAAATTATATGAAACTAACTCTAGTGCTAGAAAGTAGGTAGAAGGTTCTAAAGATTCCACACAAGGGCGGACCCACTATGGGACTTGAACCCAGCGCTTCATATTCACTTATATGATTACACATCCACATTTGTGAACACACATTCAAACATGTAGGATTTAAGGGACCTTCATCGCCAATACAGACGGTGAATAATATATGCGATCTCACATGTTGTTACAGATACAAATTTCATTGAGGGATATTTAACCCAAACCGTACAATTATATAATTTCATGTATTTTTTTTATTCTCTAACATTAGATTCTACGAAATCTTTCGAGCACAAGGACAATGCTGTTAATTGAACTGGTTTATACAGCGACATCAGGATGGGGTATCTATTTGTCTCTACTTAGAGCGGGTGGTCGGCGGCAAGGGCGTCTCCTAGGACTCAAATATTGCAGCAGCCGAATGGGCTAAGACTTCGTCGTCATTAATAAACTTAAATAATAACGAATAAAACCACAAAATAATAACACATAAGAATAAACAAACATTCACATTGGTTGATGGCGTATGTTAGTAACATCACTATAGTTAACTACACAATGTACAGTAGGTACTCGCACATCTCTATTGCTATCTGCCTAGTTTACTGTTGCCACTTCCGTAATAACGTGCATGGTATGGTTAGAATCACACTTGTACAACGATCGTGAATTCAAATTTCACAATCAAGAACATTTCCGTTTGTAAAATATAATAATATAGAGGCTATCAAGTATTAAGACAAAGCGCGGCGTTAAGTTTCCCCATAAAAACGCAATGTCACGCAGCACAACTTGTATTTTACAAATTACCCTCATTAATTGATATCCGTATTTGGTTGGTTGTATATTTGTAATCCGCCATTTTAATGTGGCGACCATTTTGTATTATCAACAATATTTAATTTAATCATCGTCAGAATAGAATCGCAGTCGTAATCTAAATTTCAGTTAAGTTGAAAAAACGCGCAATTTCACATCCACGCGACCAACAACTCGGCAAGTTAAATAAAAGTGTGGAAAAAATATATTACATAATTTTAATTTCTTTAGTTGTTTATGAAAATAAAAAAACATATATATTACAGAAATAATTACTACATGATTGAAATAATTCTGCCCTAGTAAAGTTAAATGGAACGTAACCTATATTAGTTTCTATGTATTATTTTAATAAAAATGCTATTCAATTAATGAGACCATCGTTTTACAGCGGCAGAGCGTGTGACTATGTACATGACGGTCGTGGGTTCGATTTCCACTCGAGAAATTTTCATTTGATCGCTCTGGCAACAAGACAGAGCTGAGCTCTGTGACAGAACACGCAATCTCTCGAAAATTGGACGGAAAGTAGGGAATAGAACTTATACTAGGTTCCCTCTGAAAGATATTACATACGATTTATGTAAACTAGCTTAGCTTTCAATACGAAGGTATAGTGTAGGAGATTAACCCGTTCAACCAAACAAACCCATCAATTTTATTACATCCACACCCATTAGATACTGATGTTTCCCTGCAGAGGCCTTATTTACCTTATTAAATATTTACCTCACACTTACCTGACAGGTAAATTATCACGATTACCCACTAAGGATGTCACACGCAGACTACGTTTGGGTTTAAAGAAGAAGCACAACAACGAAAGACCAGCCATGACGTAAACAAGACTTTCCCGAGCCGTGAACTTTAGCCGACTAACACTAGGTTTCAGATTGCAGTTAGAAATCCTAGTTTTCTAGAGAGTATAGGAGAATAGGGTCGCACATTAATTCAGTGGTTTACAGTACGGAGTCTTTTGACGGGTGATGTCAAAGGAAATGGGCTGCACCCGCTCCTATTGTTGGATGCTGTCACAATACTTGTAATGTGATGGAGAAATGGAAATGTATCGTTTAACATTATATATATGTATAGTAATATTATAAAGTCGAAGGGATTGTTTGGTTGAACACACTAATCTCAGAGACTTTATCGATAGTATTATATGTGAAACTATTATGAAATTTATGAAGTAGAGAACCGCAAACCACTTGTAATAAGTTTATTATGCTGCATTTTCCAACAGATTCAATCAATCAATTATGACAACAACTTGTTGTTAAAGGGACGATTTTAAAAACCATTACAAAAGTTATTATTCTAAAAATTAAATATCTGACACGATCCAAAATTGACTTTGGACGGTACGAACGAAAACTTAATTTAGTCATCTCGTCCTCATACAGAGTTACACGGCAAAATATTTTGTAGACCGTATTACATAGAAAGTAGATTAACTTTGTTGAGATCATCGTGACGCTTTGGGGAAGCGTATCACTGTCAACGTCATAGTTGCGGGTTCGATATCCGTACGAGGATCTGTCCAGAAAATGTGTGACATTGAGTTCCGCTACACAACACGCAATGACACGTATTCTGGAGGAAAGTGTGTGTGTATGTGTGAGAGGAAGTATGATAGAGTGGCTGACATTTTCATTCCGAGGCCGTGGCGGCGCAGAGGCACAAGCATACGACTGTAGTCGCAATAGTTGTGGGTTTGTTTCCCGAGTGGGAACTCGGGAGAATGAAACATTTAGTATTTTTTCATTTCCTTTTTCCATTTCGTTTTTCCAAAGAGCGCCACTAACGCCACATTGTTCAGCTACTCAACACGCCACACCGCTGCCACAAGAATTTGGCAAAACGTGAGAAACGGGAATTATTTTAATGAGAGCGGAGTGCTAGGTTCCCAGGTTCGCTCTGCCTACCCTGCAATGTGCGGGATACATCGTGATGCTAAAATAATATTTATTTGTAGACCTTGTAAATTGTTTTTGTTTCTTTACTCTAGGTTACGTTGGAAGTGTAGAGCTCCTTTTTGTGTAGAATGACATGTAAGTTGGAAAATGATTATGGAGGTTTTAGGATGGAAGTATTTTGATAAATCGTTTTAAGTTGTTATAAGTTTAGAGTATGTTATAAAGCAAAAAACCGGTCAAGTGTGAGTTGGCCTCGTCCACTAATGGTTGAATGAATTATATGTCAATGGTAAGTAAAGTTATACAAGTTGACAAACCTAAGTATGTGGGGGTATTATTTTGTATGAAATTAACTACAAATTTAATAATTTTTTCCTTTATTTATATTGAAATGTCCCACTTCGTGCCAAATTTTGTGCCTTCAGGTGCCAAACTCACAACCGTCGCGTTGCCACCACAGCTTATAAATAGACCAACGGAATGTATTTATTTGACAATTTCCACTTATTTTCTAATTAAGAATACAATTTATGGAACATCCCAAGTGTCTATTTGCGTGTCACATATAGACGTTTAATTTCCTGATGTACGGGAGAGAAACACATTCGTGCTAATAATACCCACGTTTTTATTTTAAGTCGTTTTGAAGTAATATATTCGAAACTTCAAATAAAATATCCCCTATAAAAAAAAGGCCGTCATGCTATATAACGCAAAATATATTTCAAAAGAATAGAGAGCGAATGTAACGTATTTTTTTCAGCTTCACACTGTATCCCTCACCAGCAGAGTAGGTTGTAGTGTTAAGACACTCCGCTCCCCATGTGTTCTATAGAGAACATATTTAAAAAATGTATTCCCAAATTTTATTTTTGTAAATAGAATTTTTAGAAAGTGGGGCATCTACCCCATTCTATCCTGGTTTTACTCTACACAATGACCCATAGAAAGAGAAAAAAAAAACGCCAAAAAGAATTCTTTTTATAACATATTTTTTTTCATTCAACTTTTGAACGCTACAGTATTTTAATATTGGCAAGTGGATAATATATTTCGTTCGTAACAAAAAGTATTTTTTAATAAGCGTCCCCTCCAAGTTTATGAATGTCAAGTCTATATGAGCGTTTGTTATGCAAAATATTAACATTCTTTACGTTTATTCGCGTTTCCGAGAGAAATATGAATTATGAACAAACTGGCAATGGCAAAATACGACAGCTAATGGTACATATATTCGATTATCACTTGAGACAATTGGGTGATCAACTAGAACAACATTTAAAGAATAAGTAAATCTAATGTCTTCATAGTATAACTGTTAAATATAATATTAATAGTTATTAATAACATCAATTTATCAAGTGCAGGACGTAAACACTAAAATACGTGTTATGGATACTAAGTACACGGAGAGGCTTCTATGCAAAGAAGGCGAGCTTTGAATTTACGTAATGTCTATTTTATATTGAAAATTGCTTATATAATAATAATTATTATTATTCATTATTGTACCCCCAAAAAATATAATACAACAAAAAAGAATCAATAAGTAGGAAGTGTAGAAGAGGCGACCTTCTAGGACGCAAAGAGTAGGGAAGAGTAGAATGAAAACAAAAATCAAACGCACCTTACCCAGTACCGTACAGTAACGCAAGTTACCCAGTAACAAATTACTAAATATAATCAATTATACACAAGGTGACAACCTTGCGAAGTACACTATCCTGTTTTAATTAGTATATGACATGAAAGACTCTTGCGACCATTCAAATGCTTTGAGCACTAAACCATATGTTATGTAAGATGTAGCTGGATCTTAATTCATATACGCTTGTTACAATTGATATATGTAAATGCCTTTCGCATCCACAAAAGACTTCAACAGTTTAAAAAATATAGAGCCTCAGGGGAAGAAGTATGTTTCTGTAAACACATTGTTTGTAAGTAGCTTTCACCGGATAAAACTTCAATTGACAATTCAATTTGCAAAAGTTGAGCACTCAATAAAAATCTTTTTCTCGCACCAAAATCTGATAAAACTGTATATAACCTGTTAGCACCGCTCCCAACTGGATTAGATCAAGCGGTTAGTGCCATTTTCGATTTCGTTTCGAAGTTCCAGTGACTTGTATGCAGCATGTGTTTTCCAATTCATGCTAATGTAATTGAAGATAGGAGGAATACGTTGTGTGGAACTGTTTTTGAAGATCGTTTTTTTTCTCCTAAGAGTTTTGATATTCAAGTGGATATTTTTATTTATGTTTTTAGATACATATATGATATACTGAGGCTGGTTGTAAATGTGACATTATGGATTCGATGCCCACTCGGGGAAATTAATTATTAACATTTCCTTTCTCTTATATCAATGGTACCGTTGGGTTTTGTCACTCAACTCGCAGTGTCTCAAAAATAGGGAAAGAAAAAAAAAAGGGGAACAGAGAGTATTAATACTACATACCTTTACCTATCACGCTATGCATGGGATTAAGCATGAAGGTTATATACAATATATAAGTATCAACAGGAACGCATTATGTATGTAGGACATACTCTTCGTATACAGAGAGAATCTAAATTGAATCTTATCCAGTACACTTCTGTTCCCCATTAAGTGTCATGATTATTTGTATAATTGGCTGTTCTTTAATACATATATACACATTAATATAGAAATATAAAACTATAGAGATGTAAAATCAAAGTTTCTTAAAATAAGTCCCCTGCAAAACATATATAATACATATGTAGATAAATAAATCCATACAACCATATACAACATTCCAAATTCAAATATATAAGAATTATTTTCTTGGATAAAATTACAGAAGTTCTCGTAGCAATTTCTCCTAGCGTTGATTATATTTCCACAATATGCCCACACTAGCTCGCTCTATATAAATATTATCATAGGTTTGATTCATATGTAAAACTTCATACATATTTGATTACGAGCTGAAGCTCTGACAGCAGGAGATGGCTGGATCGGATTATATTGTCAATATTGAGTTTACATCCTCGGGCTTTTCAAATGTCTTCCCTTCAAAATATCTATTTATTATTAAATTTAATTTGAAAGCTTATATATAAGGATCCAGCCCTTTCAGTGCGAGAAGTTATATGTATTCGCCGATAAAAAAAAGAAGATTTTTTAAATTAATTAGTCATTCTATGTAAATTGCTACAAGTACTTACTCTTAAGAGAAGGGCTTAGTACTAGCCTCGAGTTCCACAGAAGCTAAGTTCAGACACCAATTTAATTTACAGGTAATAGGTTCAATAAAATATTTTTTTAGCTTCACGCTATAGCTGGGTAGGCAGAAGGAATCTGGGAACCTCCTTTGCCTATTTTGCCCCGAATTCTGGAGGCATTGCGTCTTGAATGGTTACCAAACCGAAGAAATGAAAATTCTAAATATTTCATTTCTTCTAGTGGGAAATGAACCCACGATTTGTCGCGAGTCGTGGCGCAGTGGCACAAGGGTGTGACTGTAACGCGACGGTTGTGGGTTCGATTCCCACTCGAGGAAGTGAAATATTTATTTACGTTTATATTTCCATTCTCTTCGCTCTGGTGTCGAGGCAATGCGCGGCGTTGAGTTCTGCCACTCAACACACAATGCCTCCAGAATTCAACAGAAAGTGGGGAACGGAATGTCCTAACACCGAGGCTTCCTCTGCCTACCCTGCTGTGTGCGGGATTTGTCACGTTTTCATTAGCACATAACGTAACGTGACCTAATTTTCAAATTACACTTAATACTAAACATAAAGAAAAAAAACCTAATCCTAGGCTCCCACGTCTACAATTTCCCAGGCGGCTGCTTATTTCACCTATCAGAGATTCTTTACGATGTACGAACACAGGGCTAACCCTGTACAATCATATTTAAGACCAATTTTTGACTCTACGTGTAGTAGAATAGGGTTCAAATTCGATTTTTTTCTGTAAGTAATTGAATTGGGCACATAATGACAGCGAGTGATACATTCATGAAACAGGTGGCCAAGGGCGAGTCGAAATTGCCAATGGGTTCAGTAGGTGCAATCATAACGATGTTTATCGTTCTATCTTATTTACTTTCGGCGAATATGTTCATTGAGATCTACAGCGTAAAATTTATATTTAAGATTTTTCGCTCTCTTGTTTTAAAAGTTAGAAACGGACGCAACAAATAATGAATCCTTCCGTTCGATTACGGGATCCTGATGTAGTTACTTACATACATTTCACCTGGAGAAAGTTCTTTATATAGTAAGATTATTTTTATGTCTTATTTAGCCCGTCGTGGCGCAGCGGCACAAGGATGCGGCGGTAAACCCGACGGGTGTGAGTTCAATTACTGATTAGTGTTGTGCGGTAACCTTAGAAGTTTAATTTAATTCTTTACTACAAGGAACTGTAGTTGATACCTCCACGCGACCTTGAGATAAATGGTCTTGACCGACGGACAATAAAGTGATACGATTTTTCCTCTTCAGGTCCTAAAAATGTACTATTTTTTTAGATAACCTTCTTACTTTTATTTATTAGATTTACTAAACAAATCTACTTGTATAATACAATCCTACAGCACCAGCAAACCTAGGTTTACTAGTAGCTGCTAAGAAGAGCTGGCAGGCTGGAGAGCAATAAATAAATCTATTTCACTGTTCGAGAGGCGGACTTGCAAATTAGGCCACTTAGAAACACACCAGCCGCTGTCGCGCTTTGGATATGACAGAAACATCATAATGCTTTACAAGTATTTGCATTCATTGTAAACTTTCTATAGGTTTCGTAATCACGGTAGTCACATTAAAAATATGGTCTTATTATAGGAGCACTCTGTCGGTCTCTCAGGGCTCTATCGGCTACTTACTTAAGCTGTAATAAAAAGTAAAAAAATTATACTATCCGTATTAACTATAATATATAAAATATTTCAGGAAACGAATCGAAAATTTTAACGTTCAAATTCGAACCTGCACCTCCAGACGGTATCCAATGACGCGAGTCCAAACTCGATACGTTGTAACGATACATTGTGACAGTGTTCTTAATGAAAGTACCACACAACGATTAGTCGGTAATTATAACTACGACCTTACTTTTGTTTCCGTAGCGAGAAGAAGTGTCACGTTGACTTACCTGTAACAAAAAAGTGCAAAATTATTATTTATACAAATTTTTAGACAGATCTATAGTCTATTAATATAAAGTAGACTATAGTATAATATTACAAAAAAAAGTTAAAAGTTGAGGTCAAACAAAGTATACTTAGATCATAGTAAACTACTACTAAACGTAAAGTACTTATACTCTTTTTCCATAAAGAGACTACAAGAGATACAACACCACACAACCTGTACAACAGAGTCAACCAAACAAAATCTTATTTATAATATTGCTATAGTTATAAACTACGATCTAATTATTCATCGCGAACAGGCGACGTTTGATATTTGACGTGAAGTGCCAGTGAAGTTGTAAACACATTATCCTCCTTTACGTTGCACAGTCGAACAAAAACAAACGGCAATCAACCCGCCATACCGCAGTATCCAGCATCCACATGCACTCGATCCACTGAATACTAATTAAGCTTATAATATTGCGATTGCAATCAGCGAGACGTGTTGAGTTGAGTGCCGTTAAATTTAATTACTGTTTGTAGGTTTGACTTTTAGTGCTCGGTTTCATTCATGTTTGTATCGAAGTGATGAACTGTTTTAAATGTTTTTCCTCTGTATAAGTAAGGGCGAGTCGTGTCGCAGGGGCACTGACGTGCGACTGTAAACGCGACAGGTTGCGGGTTCGATTCTCACTCGATAACGAAATATTTAATGTTTTTCATTTCCTCGCTCTGAAAAAAAAATAATTTTCCTGACCCACATCCGTCGTCTTCACAGTCAGACTGTATAATATGATATAATAAACATTAGGAAGAACTTTACAAACCAGTAGTAAGTTTTCCAAACTAAAATCCCACGAAACTTTGCCAGAAGCGAAGTCTTTCCCACAAAGTGACCTGAAAGCTGAAAGTCTGTTTGAAATGGTTATGAAAGACCACATACTGGTGTGGCTATATTTTATTCATGACGTGCGTGTTACGAATGATGGTATTCCACTAATGTCGACCCCAACTTTCCACTATCTTTTCTGAGTAAAGTTTTGAGTAAGTAGTCGGCCGCGGATCTATGAAATATGCCCAAACTTGAATAAACAAATATAGGTAAAATAAAGAAGTCCACGGAGAATGTTTCATTTTCGTTTTATAAATAAAAAATAAACAGGTTAACTGTTTGGTTTCGAATGCGGATATACGTAAGTCTACTACAGTATGAGCAATGATATGATGTTGGCATTGCGAATTGTCAATTAAATTAACAAGTAGAAGCGCGTGTATTGAAAATGTACAGTACAGAGCCACCAACCCTAGCGTAACACTGCGCGTAGTTATAGTTATGGATTCGATTTTCACTCGTGTGATCATTATATTTATATTATTATCGTTTCTCCAGACCTGCCAAATTTGGTCTAACTAAACCAACCAGCAACATCTTTTTTGAGTTTCGTATCATTAAAGGAAAAACGGCACCTTTACATTATCACTTACATACACTACATAATCTCACATAAGGTGAGGAAATGGAATAATTCATCGATCTGAATGGAAATCGAAGCTACAGCTGTCGTTTTTAGTAAATACTAAATTTAATCAAGTAAAATGAAATCACCTTTACGCTATATGTATACGCTGTATGCGGGATACAGAGAGGGAAGCTAAAGCTAGTGTTAAGACACTCCGCTCTCCACTTTCTGCCGAATTGACAACTACTCTATTTAACCAACAAAATCATAACACACCAGAACCCGCAACAAAATCGCCCTTTCGCCGCAAAATGAGTTGCCCAAGCGGTGTGTATTTCACCAGGCACTGATTTTGGTACAAACATTGTTGACATATCTCTACTATTTTATATGTTCTTCTTGAAATGTGACTTTAGACCCTATGACGATAATATAGGGTTCAAATTTGGGGATGCCAAGAATTTTCGTGTAGAACTCTAATTGAATTTGGTCTCTAATTACAGTGGGTGCGAGTGTGTAAGACCTTCAGCTATATCTGTAGATGGGTGGATAAATGTCGACAAAGTTCGTATCAGAGATTCAAAAATAGGACAAAAATTTTGAAGTAGAATATTGGTCATATGATATTATAGAAAGCCTTACGCTGTATCCTGCATATA
This sequence comes from Heliconius aoede, assembly GCA_037355905.1. Lineage (NCBI taxonomy): Eukaryota > Metazoa > Arthropoda > Insecta > Lepidoptera > Nymphalidae > Heliconius > Heliconius aoede. The sequence goes on from JBAIZZ010000306.1 coordinate 2,136,301, forward strand.
GCAGGGTAGGCAGCCCTGGGAACTTAAAGTTAAGAATGAGCGAAATAAAATATAAAAGTTGTTAAGTATTATTGGAAATTTTCGTATATAAATATATGATGTACATACAAACTAAGAAGGAACTAAATTAGAAACTTTAGTATACGAACAAGGAAAGCTCTTGGACGGCGTTCAAATGTACTAGTCACGTCACAACTGGTGCCAAAAAATAACACAAACAAAACATGTTCTAAATTTCAGGAACGAAAATGGACATATTCTATGAATATGATTTATTTTGTTTATTTTGGGCCTAAACCAACAATAATATATCCCTTACAATGAATCCTTATATACAATCCTAACATAGCAAAAGTGTTCACTCTGTATAAAATTTAAGGCATTATCTTATATAAATATAAATATAATAAAATAGTAAAAAAAATTGTCTGCACACTTAGTATTTTTGACGGAAATGGATAGAGAGACACTTAAATAATAATAGAAAGCAAAAATATATATTTCTTAAGAAATAAATATTAATAAAATATATATTATTAATAAAATATATATTTATTTTTTATCTGTATGTGTATGTATGATCACGTTTATCTCCGAAAGTACTTAACCAATTTACTTCAAAACTTTCACCAGTTGCTTTATTTGAACTCAGCAAAACATTTAAAGTTGGTTGTATTAAAATGGGTTCATTGAAAAAAGGTATCGTCATTTGAATAGACTTAAGGTATTTATTTACCTACGAATATATAGCAATCTATCTATATCTATCTAACTATACTTATAATAAAACTCTATTTTTAACCGACTTTCAACACAAGGCCTCCTCCTTGTTTCAATTAATTATTTCCGATTTGATTTCGATATTGGAGATGTTTTTTATTTAACTTATTATGTCAACATCCCTCCTTTCCTCCCTCAGTTCCTCTTACCATGAAATCTACGAAACCGGTCAGCTTCAAAATATTAGTATCAAATATAAATAACTCTTGAAACTGCAGAAATCTACAACGTTATCCAGCGATCCAGAGAAGAGATCACTTTAAAAGCTTCAAAAACATAAATTAAATATCTAAAGCAAATTCACCAACAAAACTATCTGAAATAGAATATATGATAAACGGTCCTTTTATGCGAGTATGTGGGGCATTAAAATGGCGGTAAGATCTATCGCTTCCTGCCTTACCCGGTATTTATTTTCATTCCCGCTTAGTTTCACCTCAGCAAATTTACGATTCACCAAGTCTTATCTCCGACTTCAGCCGTGGTCGAATGGAAGACAGGTTGTGGGTTTAATTCCCACTCAAGGGAATATTTTCATTTTGTCGCTCTGGTAACGAGGCGTTGATAGCCGTCATTCGACATACAATATATATATAAAACTGAGTGGTTCCCTGTGAGTCTGCAAAAAAGCATATAAAGAAAGTTCAGAATAGTTTTGGTATCTTATGCTTGTTCAATAAACACTTCTGGTTTTATCTCCCCAATCGCAATGGGGCACGCACAAGTGTACATTTATACGAGCTCTCAGGCCGTTTGCGGACACTTTACACCTCAGTTATGCCATTAATATCCCCATAAAGCCATGGAATGGTGTGTGAAAGTAACTTATATATAATGGTATATGTACTTACCTATTTTCGATTTTATATTTCATATATACTACGTATATTAAACATCAAACTGAAAATACTAATTAAAGACGTATTGTAACATTATTTTATATTACTTATAATTTATTTAAATTTATATTTTCATTTCTTCGTTGTGGTGCCGAGGCAATATGCGGTGTTGAGTTCTGCCACTCAACACCCAATGTCTTCAAAATTCGGCAGAAAGTTGGGAACGGAGTATATATAACGGAGGATATATATAATAGGTTATATTGCATAGTAAACACTTTGTCACTACAGAGTAGCTTAATCAGACAAAAGGCGAAGCAGAAAGCCAATTATTATTTCCAAAAGGCGCTCCCGCCGCGCAGTCAGACGCCGAGATGCATAAATTCATTCACGGATAGCACTTTCAGTAATATTTCGCAATTTGCGTGAAACGTTCATTTTTTCTGATTTTCATATTTTAAAATAGAAAAGTAATAAATGTTAATAATTATATGAAAATATATATTATTTATATATATTAGTTATATTATTGTAGCGTAATACCGTTGGTTTTCTAAAACAAAATATTTATATATTTTTTATCTTCACACTTAGAAGGTGTGCCGAGGGCACCTAGTGTTTATTATTTTTGTTGAAAAAACAAGTTTGCAATTAATAAAATACTAAAACTACTGCATCTGTTAACTTTAATATAATAATTTAGCAAATTACTAGACAGGCGCAGGTGACAGTGCTTGTATAGGTCACGGTGTTTGCATGGCGAGTGCACAAAAGGCGCAATGCGGTGGCGATCGATTTCGTGTTTCATGGGGCACCGTAATAAGTGACAAGTAGGTACTACGCTCGGGCACGCAACCTGCATACATGCCCCGATTACGAAAATAATTAACTTACCTATATTTTGGGTTAAGCAGGAGTTACAATATCTTGGGACAAAACATATCACACGCAGTTTATCTCAACGGAGTAAAGAATAATGGATACAAAAAATATTATAAAAACGTGAAAACACAAAAGAAATATGAAAAGTACAATAATTTATTAGGACTAAGAGTCAGAACGTACGAGTATTCTACAACCACTTAAGTCTTCACGAGGAAAATATGAATGGAATATGAAAAAATTGTGATAGATACCGATTATTACTAGATTTATTTAACTCGAGTCAGGACATAAGATGGATGTACGCAAGTACCAGAGTAGGCCAAAAGAAACTTCTCTTAAGACTCTTCTCTATTCTCCGCTCTTTACTAGAATTTGAGTTGTACGTTGAATGACAATCAACGCTGCACACTGTCTTGCCGGAGCGGATAAATGCAAATAATTCATACATAAATAATAAATAAAAGAAAACAATTCCTTCTTTTAATGAATTATTTTAATATTAAAATATTATCGACATTTACAACAGCTAGGATAAGTAAAGCTTTTGTAAATGTCGATTAAAAACAATACGTCCATTTACTCAAACACTTCTAACATCACTCAAGACGGTGATAAACAATTTTCTTAATACAACCGGCGAGGATTGAACGCTGTACTATCAATCAAGTGACTGGCGCGACCCCGCGTCAATGTCGATCCTCGGTAATGCATCACGAATGAAAAATATCCCACCTGCCTACGCCTCGAGATCTGATACATTTCTTATGTTAAGAGACCAATCTGTTTAATAATGTTTACCTAATGGATCTCGAGTTGTTTTTTCTTTGAAGAATTCACGCTCGCTATCTTCCATACAACTTGGTAGGCAAAGGGAACCTGGTGTTAGGCTACAGCTATAGCATGTTTTGGTTGAACAGCGGATCTGAACGCCGCGCTTTTTCTGGTTACTATAATGAAACTGTTGTGCTACAAGCACGGACGCTGTGCCGCCGAGCTACAAAGCGTAATTACAATTAAGTAATAAGTTAATTACCCACCTAGTAAAAATATATTAGATAATATAATATTATTACATTTCAGTTAAATTGCGGCTACGCAACAGCTTTGTTTGTAACCGGTTTGTTTGTAACTGATTACTATTTACCATTTGCATTTTGTTATGTGTGTCCAATCACCTTAGTGGTAATTAAACTATTTATATTTATAAATGTATTCTTAATAAATATTTCATTTCCTCGAGTGGAAAAAAAATCAAGGAGCGGAAAGTTACTTTGAGAACCTCGAAAGTTTAGTTTAAGAAATTTTAAAATTTCACAAAAATAATAATATAACTTGGATTTATTTGAATTCTTAGGAGACAATTTAAATTATTTAGAACAGATAAGGCGATCTCGTATATGATCGACTCGTAGTAATCGAGTAAGAAATAATCGGACAAAGATACATCTATAAATATAACATTCCGCCTAGTGAACTTTGACGATCCCAGACGATTTCGGCCAAGGTTGGTCTTACTATGACAAGCCAACATCGACACGAGTGCTCTCCGCTCTCGAGAGATCAGACGCAGTGCCGACGTTACTTTGCGCTCTGAGACAAGGGGGTAAACATGTGACTAACTTGGAAATACGCAATATATTTTTGGAACTGGAACCCACTATAATAATGTACACTATTTACAAGCAAGATATTTTTATGTATCTTCTCTCTGCATCTAGCGTGTAGCAGGGAACCTAGGGAACCTAGTGTAAAAACTTTCGTAATGTGGCATGGTCGTGGATGTTGAATGCTGGCACTGGGAAATGAACGAACAACCGTCAAGTTTACAGTTACACGCTTGTGCCACTGCGCCACGATAGCCTCACTTATACATATGTAACATGTGTGCATGTCAAAATATAAAGTTGGAGAAACGTTTATACTAGTCTTCAAGGAGAGGAAACTAAATTAGACCCCTTAAAAGTTCGTTACCTTAGAGCAGATGTGGAGGCTGCTGAAATGATTAGACGTTTTTAAATGTAATTACTTCATTTATTCGTGAACTTCTAATAAATTAAGATATGACAGGATACAGAAGTTGAAGATGAGGATTTTTCAGATCGTTGGCAAAGAGAACTTAGTGTCAAGCTCCGTTCTTCATTTTTCATTTTTCGTTGAATGGCATAGCTCAACGCCGCGCCGCAAAGAGAAAAATCTTCGCGCGATCTTACTACACGTTCGCCCTGTGATGCGTGTAGACGCATTTATTCTTAAAGTTGTAATTAAACTGTATAATTTAAGTTAAAATATATTATATTAAAATTAACGCAATGCAAACAAATGTAAATATATAACAAGCTAATGTGAATATATACAAAATGACGATAATCGAGTTCAAATAATTCAATTCAATTCATAAAACAATAAAAATGTTTTATAAATATTTTCTTATGACGCTATCACGTCAAATTATTTTCCGTAAACCGACTTTACAGACAACCAGTTTATTTTATCTAATAAAAGGGCGACGGTGCCTTACACTCGCTATTTTTTCTTTTGTTTCCCCAAATCCTCAACACCCCTTTAATTTACAACATGATAAGTATAAACGTACCTACAGGCTACTAATTCTAAAATACAAGAGCAAGTCACGTACAGAGAGAGGACCATAATTTAACGCACGGATCGTTTCGCATTGGAATGTTAATTATAATTTGCTCAACCTGTTTACCCCCTTGTACTTGGCAATGATAAGATAAGCTTTTCTGAAGCTATTGTTTCAGGGTTGATGGAGGCAGGTCCATTTTTTTTAGTGTAGGAGGAGATCATAACTATGACTTCTAAACGCGTTTACTTCATCAAGTTATTGTTCAAACTAGTAAATTCTAATAGGATCTTTGTTTTTCGCAATTATTTCACAAAAAAGAAAATGAAAACATGAGAATAGTTTAATTTTCGAACTCATAACCTGTTGCGTTTACAGCTACACGCTTGTGCGCCTGCGCCACGTCTGGCCTTATAGAGTACATTGCATTTTGAGTGGCAGAAATGAACACCGCGCACTGTCTTCCAGCCGGAGCGCGCTAATGAAAATAATTTATTCGCCTGAGTAGCCTAATTGAAATTTAAGGCGGCAGAACCCAAAGTCGCAGTTTCTCTAAATTTATTTATTTCGAGAAAGTGAAATATTTATTTACGTTAATATTTCCATTTTCTTCGCTCTGGTGTCGAGGCAAAGCGCGGCGTTTAGTTCTGCCACTCAACACGCAATGCCTCCAGATTCCGGCAGAAAGTGGGGAACGGAGTTTCTTAACACCGAGGTTCCCTCTGCCTACCCTGTCGTGTGCGGGATACAGCGTAAATTACTTTTGCCAAAAAAATATTTACGTAATAAATCAATCAACATTTTTAGTAAATCGTATATTAATAACCGGATATGGTACATCACTAACGATTACCGATTACCGGTTGTTTACGACGCACCGCGTCCTTAGATAAATGATGGACGACCTGACTTCCTTTCAAAACAGGAACTATGTTGATTGGAGCGAATTTTGTGTAAATATTTGTGTTGTAAACAAACCTCAAATATAACTTTCCTGTATAAATTAACATATTTTTTTTTAATGATTCGAACCAATACCTCCTGTCATTACCGAGTTGAACTAAACACTATCTTGAGTTTTATAATATTTGTATAAGAGTATAAATAGTTTAAAATTTATTTGAATTTGAACCCGAATCTCTTTTTCCAGCCAGCGTTCACTACACTATGATGGCATCACAACAAAATATTACAAACAAAAATAATAAAAAATATCTTTAGAAATAACTTCAAACATTAAAGTACGTGAAGGATGTGAGGGGTGGATGAAAAGACGTGATTAAAACTGTTTAGTTCCAGACGGGCGCTTTGTTAGACTGCTCTACGTTCTGCATTTTTTATATTATATTCTACATGTAATTAAAATCTGAGTTATGCAAAAACATAGATATAGCCAGTCGTGGGTTCAATTCCCACCCAGGGAAATGAAATATTTAATCATTTCATTTCTTCGCTCTGGTAACGAGACAAAACACGACAGCCTATTCCTTCACTCAACACTCAATTCCTCTAGAATTCGGTGGAAAGCAAGCAAGCGGAGATTCTTAACAGTAAGTGACCAGTTACCTTCCACCTCTCTTTCCACTCTGCTTTTTGCGCGATGCAGTTTTTTGAGGACAAAAAGAGCTTCACAAGGAAGTTAGTATTAAAACACTCTGTTTCCCGCTTCCCGCCAAATTTACAAGACGAAGAAGTAGGAGCTACAACTGTCGCGTTTACATTTACACGCTGTGCCGCTGCGGTACAACGCCCTCCATAATTGTTTTTCCTTCACGCTTTATCCTGCACATAAGCAGAGGGAACCTGAAGTTAAGACACTCCATTATTCAAGACACTTCCGTTCCCCACTCTCTCTTCTTCTTCTTTTGTGTGAAGCACTCGCTAATAACCCTTAAAACAAATAAAAAACCCATTGCATATCATTGAAAAACGTATTTTGAAAACATCACTGTGCCTCAAAATAGTCGAGCTAACAAACTTATTTTAACACGAACCACTACATTTTTATTAAGAATTCATATTTTCCGCGGCCAGTTGCTGAGAAGAGGATGAAAAACACGAAGAGAGAGGGAACTTTGAAAGGAATAATAAGATGAAGCTTCGTCTCACCGCTATTAGCATTTCCTTGCATTTTAAATGTCAGGCTATTTCACGTTTTAAGTGTTAATTTATTCTTGCGGTATTTATGATATAGAACGTTTACATAGTTCATTTTATCTTATGATGTGATATATTAGAGTTATGAGAGATTAAAAATATATACTTAAAAGCTTTTGTTTCGTGGTAATTTTTAAATTTGTACTAGGTGAAAACGTTTACCAGGATTTCCTTGGGTAACGAGGATAGGCCGCAATTTAATATAGATTACACCAATGAAGACCACTAGGAGTAGGAGTTATATCTCGCATGAGGAAGAGCACTGTCGTAAGTGCTATAATACAATACATCATTGTCTTTCAAAGAGTTTTCTTTATTATAACAGAGGGCGAAGCGAGCTGGTGTCGGCGAGCGAACTGAACAGAGAACGAAGACCCCTACTCTATATTTATAATAATTACAAATTTTATTCTTTTCTTTACTTCATTTTCATAAGAAAACTCATTAAAATATAGTTCACAAGTTACCTCCTAGTTTTATCGCAACTGAAACGAGTTGCTTTGCACAATTTGCACTGCAATTTAGTTGATTTTCTGTGGTAATAATTCATTCTAATTATTAACATATGTTAAAGAATGGTAGAACTGGAGCCTAGTGCTAAGACACTCTGCTCCCCACAATCAGCAGAATTCTTTACAACCACTAGAAAATCGAACCCACAACCTTTGGGTTTACAATAAGGTAATTAAGCACTAAATATAATTAAGGAAAGAACGAAGGGGAAAATAAAATTAAATACGTAGAAAACAACACAACATATCAGTTTTAATTTAATATGTTTAAGAGCTCAGTGATACATAGTTATATTGTCAGAAAGCACTTCATACTTACATACAGAAAATGGGGAACGGAAGTGTCTTAATGGAAACACCAGGTTCCCAGCTTCCCTCAGCATATCCAGCTATGTTTGGAACATAATGTTGACCGTGACTGTGCGGCACTGTAGTATGAATCCGGCCTAAACCTCTTCTGCTCTTGACCCTTTGTACAAATTGAATAGTTTCAAAACAATTAGGAAACTTACTCGGTATTTAAATAAAACTTCACTGTAATTACACTGTTCTTATAATTTACGGAGTCCCTAACAATTTACGTGGTTGTTTGTATTAGCACAAACGTGCGACAGTCAACGTTCTAAATTGCAGGTTCGATTCCTACTCGAGGGAATGACATATTTAATATTTTTATTTATTTACTCTAGTAACGAAACAAAGCATAACGTGTTGAGTTTACTTAACATAAAATGTTTCAAGAATTCGACGGAAAGTGGGGAACGCCTATTCCTCTACCTAACCATTTATGTGTGGGATACAGCGTGAAGCTAACACGTATTAATATACAAGTACATATAGTACCTTTTTAACTTTGTTTTCGTGGGCTTGATGACGTCGGCAAATCAAAAAAGTCAAACCATAAAAAATATTTAAATTTTCTAAAGTAATAAAATATTTCGCTATAAATGTGTATCTTCTAAGATAAAATAGAGAGGCGAGTAACCTTTTCCATTTGAATTCGGTCTTAAATTTGAATGAGGTCCCTTTGCCTTTGTGAGTTGAAACTTTATGAAATTATTGAAGCGTTGACACGTCGGTGGAACAAATATGATATAAATTACGAAAATAACGAAATGTTGTCAAGGCGAATTGTCTTTATCTTTATTTGTTTTCCTTTTCTTTTTAATTTATCAAATAAATTAAGCTTAAAGTTTCACGGTGTATATCGCACATAACGGAATAGAATACGTTTTTAGTAGTATTTTAACACTACATTCCGAGGCTCCCTTTAACCTTGGAATGTAGTGTTAAGATACTCCGTTCCAATTAAGACACTACCGGTCCCTACTTTCCGCCGAATCCTGAACGCATTATGTACTTGTAGAGTAACAGAATTCAACGCCGCGCTTAGTCTCGTTACCGGAACGAGGAAATGATAATATTAAATATTTCATTTCCTTCGTCTTAAGATTTTCAGGCGTTCCCATCATATTATCTAATGAACTATCGTAGCGCTGAAGTTGTGGATTCGATTTCCACAAAGAAGGAAGATTTTTTTTTTCTCTAAGTGGGGAGCAAAGGGCCATAACACTATCTTATAAAAAAAAATAAACAAATACCTGTCCAAATTTTAAAAATTCTCTAAATTACTACGAATTTGTGCACCAAGGAACCCAAATCTCATAAAAATATACCCGACTTACAGCACCGCCTACAGTCTACACGCGTGACACTTTGTTGAGGGCCATCTTGTTACATACTTTTGTATCTTGTCACGCCTTTACCCTTTGCTTTAACTTAGATGCGTAATTTTTTTCATACATACATTATATATATATATGGAAGTTATTCGTTCGTTTCAAGGATAAATGGTTTGATAAATTGTATTTAAATATTTGCAATCTTAATATTTTCGTGTCTTCGCTCTGGTAACGAGGCAATATATAGGCATACATCAACTAACCATGCCTGCGACTTTGACTGCCTAAATAGATTTATTTTTATTGATTTGAATTAAATAAAACAAACAATAAGTAAATGTTAAGCGAATTTTAAGAACATATAACAACAGTGAAAACTACATTTTGAGTCTTTAGAAAGCCTATATAAAGATTGGAAGATATATCTACGTACCTTCCGCGTACAGACGGACAGCGATCAGTTACATTTTCGTTGTATGTATAGATAGACAGCACAACAATGTAGACGTTGAACAAAAAATGAAAACATTTTAATTAAAATCTGCAAAGCCAATCAATTTTATTTAAAGTTAAAATTTTATAACCAGCTTTATCGGCTTTCTCTCGCAGTTCCGATGACGCGTAATTGAAAAGTTTAAAAAAATATATATAGTCAAGTAATATTTAAAACTAAAAGAAACGGTTTAAATAAGTCGGATCTTGATATGTCGATGTTCAGGGGGCATTTTTTTATTAAAACAGTTAACAGATATCGCCATCTGCTTAGAATCGTTTAAAGCTAACAGATAATCCAAAACTATTGTTATAAATTAATGTCAATAATAAACAAATTATTTGTAATAAAATAACAATATTGTAATTATAAATTGAGATATAAGCTATCCTATCTTTTAAGTTGGATCAAAATGCACACAGTGCGCAAATTTTATTGGAATCGATTCAGGGGTTTTAGGGAGTCCATCGAAGACATACAACGTTACGCGTAATTTATATAATATATAACAGATTGCTCCAAAGCACGTAAATATTTTTTAGCTTCACGCCGTTTCCCGTATATAGGCAGGCAGGGGGAACTTAATACTAATTCATTCCCCCGGGTCAACCAACAACCGTTACTGTTCACTTCACTGTTACTGTTCTTTACCGAATTTTCTCACTCGCGTAAGCTTTAGAAATTCCTGAATAATAAATATTTATTACAGTTTTCCTTTCAAGTCTACTGCCAGCTTCAAATTAATTAAGCTACAACATAAGCTGAGTGTCTTGTTTGCAAAGTAATGAAAATAAATTAAATAATCATTCCCTCGAGTAGGAATCGAATCCACAACCATCGAGTTTATAGTATACGTATTGTGTCACAGCCTGACATACATACATTCAAACATACGTATATAAGCAAAATAGAGAATAGGACAAAGGTTCATTAACACGTACAATATAGGTTGATCCAAGGATCTCTCTAAAGTGGCCCTTATCTGATAACAATATAACATGTCTTATCTGTTTAGTTGTAGTTATATTATAACTTATACGAATTTACACGTGGCAGGTTTAAATTAAAAAATTATTAAATTTGTTTCAAGTTTGAAGTTTCCATTCTCATGACACCAGTATATAGTTTATATCTTATCTTATCTAAATACTTATTAAAAATTTTATTAGCGTCTAATTGACAAAAGGAACCTTTATTGAATACTGGTCCTCGATAGTATACAATACTGCCGAAATCGAGTACGTTTCAATTTATATATTTGAATGATCTATTTTAGGGTAAAAATTAATAAAAAATATATTTATTTTAACAATTATTGCTTTGAGTCCTCTTGGGAAAACTTTACCCAAGAGGAGCTTTACGCTTTACCCAATTAAACTATATTTTCTTAGCCAGCTAAGAATTTAAACCGAATTCTTATATGTTTGTTACATTTATTTAAATTAATATTATTTTTATCTTAAGTATTCAATTATTACTTATAAAGTATATCAAGACAATTTACATTTTCAATTTGATAACTATAGTCGGAAACGGAGAGTTATGGTTTGCTATGTACCCCGCATACACGTAATACAGCGTGAAGCTAAGAAAATGCCCTAAATACCACATTACTTAGAAACGTCCTTATTATAGCCTACCTACTACTTTCTAAGAGATTTTGATTATTAAAGGTCTTATATCCATTCTACCGCATTGAACTGTCTAACCGTTACAATTCTCGATATTTTGTAAATAATAAATGGCCAGCCCACAGCCCACAGCCCCACATACCTCTCACGGGTAACGTAAATGCCACGTTATTTGCTCTATTTAAATGTCAAACTACAATCGATTACAATATTTTATATCGAGAAAAGCGAATGTAGATTTGGAGTATAGTTACGTTATACATAATTTATTAGTTAGTAGGTTTTTTTTACTTTCGCACTTTATCCTTCGTAGAGGTAAGCACAGAGAAAATATAACGGTCTTGATTTTTGACTTTTAGCTTCCCGCTGTAGCCCACACGCATGCACGGTATGTACATACAACTTAGCGTAAGATAACCCATTTTCTGACTTGGAGGAAGCGATAAAATGAAAACATCAAATTTTTCATTTTCCCCTAGTGGGAATCGAACTCACAAGCGTCGCGTTTACAATCGCACAAGGCTTCAGTCACTTGTAAGAGATAATTATTTTTTATTGAAAATAAAATGTAAATTTATTTAAACAAATAGTATCAACACTTTGGTACGACGGACTGCCTTTTAACTCGAAACAATATTAATTCGATATGACAGCGCCGACAAAAGCTCTTCAGTGCTTTATTATATAAATTCTCTATTATTTTCGTGATTGAATCACCCGTGGCAATTGATCGCGTCGTGGCATCGGAACTGTGTCTGGCTGTAAGCGCAGTGGTCCTCAGTTCGATCTCAATTCGGAAAATATTATTTTCTTTATTTTTTTCGAAATAGTAACAAGATAAAACACAGCATTGAGTTCCGCCGTAACGTAACGTTTTGATTGGAATGGAAAACTGGATGGCGTTTGAGTGTCGAGTTTGCAATATTTTTATAAAATGACTTGTGCCCGCGCACATTAAAACCAAACTTGATATTTTACTTAGTTATAGTTACTACCAGTTTAATGGCTTGACTGAGAAGTTCTTCAAATTTATCTACTATATTAATTTTGTCTAGACGTAGCATGCTCTATTAAAGTACTAACTTAATATTCTGAAATGAAATTAAGTATACTTCATTTTATTAATAAAAAACTAACCAAAAGTTATATTCTAGGGTTACTTAAAAAATAATAAAAACCAAAATGTCTTCATCGAGCGTCTTGGATGTTATCTAAAACGTATATTTATGTATCATACGTTTTCTAAAGAGGTGTAATTAATCAAAAAAAGGGCAAAGAAAAGCAACAAAAAGTAGTATTCTCCCGAGTTTCCCCAAATAAAGTGCGACGGGTGAGCAACGAGGTAATTAAATTTGGGCAAAATTACGAGGTGCCGAGAGGATCGGTTCACTAAGGAAAGGTACTCTAAACAAAGAGTTAAAACCATTATCGTTCTACGTAAACTTTTCAAGGAAAAATTAAATTTAAAAAATATTATGATAAGAATTTTCAACATAATGGCCAATTTTCATGGAGCAATTACTTCACCTTCATTTCGGAGAAATATATTTTCCAAAATCTATTTAATTTATAAATTTATAAAGGTTGTTGAAATGATATTTAGTAACGTGGCAGATTCCTAATTGAGTGAACGAATTATTTTCATTTCTTTTGTTTTTCGCCGCTCAACATGCAATGGCTTGAAAATTGGGCAGTGCGTGGTTTACGCAGTGTTAACAGCAGGTTCCTTCTGCTTATCCCGCTTTATGTATCTCTCAAATCGACGACGCAATGGTTGTGGGTTCGATCCTACTCGAAAATGATTATAGTTTAATTTCCTCGCTATAGTAATCAAAGTTAGAGTGAATTACAGCATTTAACACGTGTCGTCTCGAAAATTGGCCGAAAAGTGCAGACCGGAGTGTTTCTATTAGATTTTAGAAAAACTTAAGGCTGCATCCTTACTATCAAATATACAGTAAATATTACAAAATAACATGAATCAAAAAATATATATATATTTTATTTAAAAGTTTTAACAAAATATTCTGTTTAATATGTCCTTTCATCGTTTTAATATCAGTAATATAATATAAATATTAAAAATTAAACGTAAAGTGAAATTGAAACATGTCTAAATTGTTGAGATTTTATTAAGTACTGAAGCATTTTGAAAGTACTGAAATTTTTCACTTTGAAAGGATCTTCAAATGCCTCACGGAAAGGACCTTTCCCGAGGACAAGAGAATATAATACAGCGTTTTATGTTTTTTGGATGGTCCAAGTCTAAAGATATTTTTTGTACAACTAAATATAAAAAACTATAATTAAAATACTTAAGAACTTACTACCGGCACAAGAGGCAATTCTAATAGAAGTACAAGTACGAGAGTTTGAAAAACATAAGTTTGGGGGAAATTAACTAGAAAAATAATTATTATAATAATCTATTAGCACTCGCACTAGTAGTATATTAGGTATATATATAGAGGCCGTCGTAGCCGCAGTGGCACAAGGGTGTGACTGTAACGCGACGGTTGTGGGTTCGATTCCCACACGAGGAAGTGAAATATTTATTTAAGTTTATATTTCCGTTTTCTGCGCTCTGGTGTCGAGGCAAAAGCGCGGCGTTGAGTTTTGCCAGTCAATACGCAATGCTTTCAGAATTCGGCAGAAAGTGGGAAACGGAGTGTATTAACACCGAGGTTCCCTCTGCCGTCCCTGCTGTGCGCGGGATACAGCGATAAGCTGAAGCTGTAGGTATATTTCATCACGGTATCGTCAATAAGAACAAAATTAAAATAAAAAATATTCCAAACAGTCGGTGAATTTGAGAGCCTCAATTAGCATGATGGACACCTCTTGCTATCACCATTTAAAACCGCAGGCGAAGCCGCAAATGAAATCTAGCGCAGAATAGTCATTATGAAGAGGATGTACCTCTTATATGCTGAATAAAGAATGAAGATATAAAGCAATGTAAACTTCCTTCATCTTGTACCATGTTGTGGGTATTTTCCGTGAGTACCTACTCATTGTGGAAGACTTCATTTGATGATCATTTTATCGCTATAATTACACAACTTTACGAACGACTACTGAATTTGCGATATCCTTTATGCCTCTCAATTTCATGTAGATATTAACTTGCTTGATAAAGTTATTAAAATATATATATTTTTTGTTTATCTTAATGCAATGCAATTGGTAAATGGTAATGTCAAAACACACATTTTGAATCGTCGAATGAACATTTGAAGAAAAAAACCACACCGCCTCGGAAAGAAGTTCTGCTGATTAGAGCCGGCAGAAACTCAACAGTTGTTCCTGTCAATGTCAATGGCATAATTTAAATATTAACTGGCCGCTATTCTGCATGACATTTAATAGATATTAGTTCTATAAATCTTTATCATTTTTCCATTAAATATTCTTATCCTGCAAATATAATATCTTTACCCCTTTATTCCCGTAAATGATAGATAGCAACTATCTAGAACCAACTAAATAAAGTAAAGCTTATACTAACTCTGGACTATACATTACGTTACATAAAATTATGGCCTAATAGAAAAAAAACAATATATACATTTTAAATGTATACATACTTGTTTATACTTAACTAAAAGAATGACAGTTATCGATAAATGTAAACAAAACTGTAGAAATCAACAGGTCCCGGGTGAATTTTAACGTCTAGAAGATTCTAATCTTGTCAAATTTACGGTCCGATCTCGGCGGACTGAAAGTTTCGACGCAACTCCATTCCACTTGGAAACTTTGGAAGTTGTTGTTGTTATCTGTGCTTTTTACATTTAAAAGCGATTTGTTTGGCGGCGGATTTATTTATGCAAATTGGAAAATTATATTGATGGACGCCTCGAGAGATTAGTGGATTAACTGAAAATATTGTAATAATAAATATAATATATATTTTTTTACATTTTTCATTCATTAATACAAATCTATATAATAAGAAACAATAAAACACAAACATCTAAATATAGTAATTTCCATCAGAAAGATATAGTATACATTCAGTACAATAAAATTCAGCACATATTTCAGTCTAGACTTGAATGTAGATCATTTGCCTAACAGACAATAGACATTCCCGTATGCTTTCCAAGCCGATTCGTTAGAGAGAATCTGCCAGACCGCCGGTCACCAGAGGCCGCAATCAATGGAACCGATATTCCATTTCTAATAAATATAATTATATATATATTTGATATATTTTATTTTAAGAATTTACTAATACTAGCGCTCGCTGCACGTCGTCGCCCGCTTCTTTTTTATTTAATATTATTTAAACACATTTAGAGAATATTATCAATACTAACATACACTTAATAAAAAGTAATCAGATTTTTTTTGTTATTTGATTTTGCTCACAAAAAAAGTAAATCTTGACTCCGCGAATATTCCAGGATAAGAACTAATGTGTTGCTCCATAACTTCATAAAATCTCTTTCATCTGTTTCAGAGATAGCCCACACAAACAGACAGAGACAGCAGACAATTTGTGTTTTATTCATGTAAATAACTTTAAAACATGATTATTTCGAAATCACAGACACTTTAATTTTATTTAAATATATTTGTTTATAAATGGATATGGATTTTAAAATTAACCTGATAATTTTATTATTTCAGTAAGTTTTCTAAGCTTTACGTTATATCCCCCGTTAGCTGTTGGACAATTCGTTACCCCCAATTTTCAAAACAATGGTGGGAATCAACCCCACATTTTGGCTTCTTACCAGAGATTCATTCAGTACGCCGCTGCGCCACGGCGGCCTCATCGGAAAATAAATAACAAAATTAAAATCACAGTTCAATTAACATCTTTTAAACGTAACCATAAATGATTATTGATAATATAAAACTAAAACATCTAACAATTCTATTCAACAAATTTCTGAAATCATGGCACACCGATAACAAGCGGTCATCTGTCTGTTTGAACATTGGAGATCGCGCTGAGCCGGCTTACGAGAGATTTGCTCGGTATTGAATGTCGGTCTTGTATACGATTGAATTGACAAACGCGCTAAAAGTTATCAAATTTTGGAACATTTTGTATTTTCTTAAGGTAAAATAAGAAAATATAAGATGGAGAAGTCTATATTAATGGAAGGATGTATAGTATTGTTGTGTTGATGGTATACAACGAGGGGAGAAGACGAAGAAAAAATTAGAGGCGACTAAAGTACGTCTGGTAGAGTCACGTCGCCAGTAATGGCAACGCATGGCCAGACTCTACCGGATTAATACCACCCCCGGCATTTAAAACCAGCGTGAAGTAGTGGCTTTATGCCACTGCGTTTCGCATTAGGTAAGGACGGCCTCTATAAAAATGTTAATCCACTATAAATAGGTCCACCGTTCAATAAAATGAACGTAATAGGAATATTCGAAATACCGTAAAATCAACCAATTTCTGGCGATGGAAGGCCGATAACAGTCTGTTTGAGCTTCTGCCCGAGATCTAAGCTCGGATTACTGGAGATTTACTTCAAATAACCTATAAAGCTCATTTTTTACAATTTCATTGGTGGTAAGTTAGCAGGGTACTGGTAAACGTATCCTTATTAGATTTTTTTTTACCTCTTTCGCTTCGTCTACTGTCGTCAACCAAATACATGCACTCATGCTTTTAGGCAAAAAGACGTCCTTAGACCGTCTTCCAATTTTTTTGGTTCCCGTATGAATGCCTTATTTTCCTAATTTTGCCATCGTTAAATATTTATTTAACACCAAAACTAAAATTACTTTACGAAATCAAATAAAAAATATAACATTCATATTCGTTCATTACCTTCTTGCCAATTAATGTCGATTGCACTTTTACTTGCATTGAGTAACAGTAACTTACCTGAAAATAAAACAAATTAAATTACTCCAATTTATGTGTCAGATATTTTATTTGGACATATCGACTAATACTTCAAAAATAAATAGAAATTAGAGAACAGAAAATGAATCCAACTTATAAATTACTATATTAGATGCCATTGCATCGTGGCGTAGTGGGACAACGTCATTGTGGGTTCAATACTTGCTCGGGGGAAAAGGGATCGTTCCGAAAACAAGCGTAGAGTTCTGCTACTCAACTCTGTTTTTAGATCGTACGGAAAGTGAAAGAGGGAGTGTTTTGGCACTAGGTTTTATTTGTATACTCTGCTATATGCAGAATACAGTTTAAAGCTGAAATAAGAACTAGCCAACATACAAATAAAATACATACAAATAAAAATAATATATCAAAACCAATGTAACTAAATAGCGCGTCAACAGCACCACTCCATATCATTCAGATAACACAAGTGGTTGTGAAGGGTCGTAGCTTCGATCCCGTGACTTGTTTCCCACGGCCTAAATATATTTATTTATGTATACACGTACAAGATCACAAGTCATAATAAATCCGTAGCCTCAGATGAACCTTATTATAAGCAAAGACAACACCACAATTTAATTGCAAGGGTAAATAAAAATAATGACAATTAAGGGGTGAAAGTTGAAATAACAGTACACAGTCTCTCACCGCTATTTGAGTAAACCGACCCCATTAAATTCAATAAAACCGGAAAATTTTAAATCAACGAGAGTATCCTATAGGTTTCGATTACACAGCAAATTTTCTGAAATTCGTTATATTCTACGGAAAATGCGGTCTTGATAAAAATTATCTTGACAGACGAAAAGACAACAAAGTGATCCTTATAAGATCGTCCGGGTTTCATTTTATGTTTTGAGGTACAGAACCCTAAATATTTTCTAAACTTTATATGATTGTAATAAGCTATAAGAATTTCTATGAAAGAATCAAAGGCAGTGTTGAGATGTTCAAACTTTTCTATATTCTTCAATAACGAAGTAGATGGAAAGATTTCCTCATATAAAGCACATACGTAAGTACCTGTTCTAAGTAGACTTGTAACTTATTCAAAGTAGTTTGTAAATTTGATTCTTTCTGCTAACCAGGTTGAAATTATTAAAGAAAACAAATAAAAGATGTAATTTTCCTCATTTTCAATATAAGGTCGCAAAATTTAAATATATATACATACATATACAGTTTGCGTGTACACTAAAAAGTAAATTCCTGTTTTTGTATAGTCTCGTAGGTATTTTGGATTAGGGAGAAAAGTCGTCGTCGTCGTTCGGTGCGTTATCTATTAGACATTTTCATTTCTATTTTCCCACTGAACAAAATGGGCAGGAAGTGAAAAACAGAGTGTCCCGGCACTAAGTACTATATGCGGGATACAGCGTGAAACTACTTGTTTAATTATTTCTTGCTAGAAATCCTTACTTTACACTATTTACATACAGGTTGAGAAGCCCCGAACACAACCTAGGTCTTAATCTCGAAAGCTTAAGAGCTAAGTTACTTAAGTATTATGATGGAAAAATAAATATCACTCTTATCTTTTAAGTCTCAAGACCTAAAATCAATTGTGCTAATAAAGCCGTCTGTAAAATCTTCTCAAATATCTTGTAAAGGATTTTAAATCTTATTAGAAAGGATTACGAGTTATATTTAATTGCTTGAATGTGATAAAGTACTAGTAACAATATGACGAGGGTGCTATCCTCTATCTAGTAAGCTTGGTGAAAATGTACTGTCAACAAAAAAATGTTCACTTTAGAGGATTTGAAAGCATATTGTATTTGTTTACTAAAATCTAAAAAAAGGTGTGAAGCCGTCGTGACGCAAGGGTTGATCGTCTGATTGTAAACGGGTAGAACGGGATGTCTTGTGGGTTCGATTTCCACTCGAGAAAATTAATTGTTTTCTCTGAAGCTATTCTTTTATTTAGAAATATATAGTAAGAATTTAACATATTTTTAAGCTCACATTGTCGTGTCTCTTCCAAATAGAAAGATAGGCATAAGGGGTATAGTATTAAGAATTAAGACAATCCGTTCCCCACTTTCTGAGCACTTTTCGAACCATTGTATATAGAGTCGCGGAATTTAAGGCTTTTTCTTGTTACCAGAGGGAAGAAAATAAATCATTTTAACAAATGGGAATCGAACCACAGTCGCGTGGCGTTTAGAATCATACTCGTGCTGCCGTACCACGAGGACGAGGAACGTAATGCTAAGAAAAAGAACTAAAAATATATCAAATATAAAAATGTGATGTGCTATCGGTTCATCACTTATCTCGTACTTCCATAGAGTTATAATGGTGTCTGCGTTGCAATCGGAGAAGTCTGTATACAAAGCCGCTAGAATTTTAGATTAAATACGTAGACGATTGGCCTAATAGATAAATATTATTTTGATAAATATTAAATTGGCATAATAGGTAAATCTACAATACAAGTACCTAAGACAAGCTGCGGCGTTGGGTTCCGCCACTCAAGATGTAATATTTGGAGTTCGAAAAAAGAGGAAAAAAAAATTTAGAAATTGTTTACTTCTAAGTTTCGTACCTATTTAAATTGAATAATTTCAAGCTGCTGTTTTCCATGAGGCAGGAGCACGGTGTGTGACAGTATACGCGATGGTTGTGGAAAGTGGAAAACTTTTGAACCAGTCCTCCCTACACTTAAGTAGCATTACTTAAAGAATATTTTATTTTCGTCGTTCCTCTGGCGCTCTGGCGCTCTGACTACACCGCAATACAGTTTCAAATATAATTAGCATTTTGATCTATTCAATATTTATAAAAATGTTAATATTTTACTGCATAGCAGGGTAAGTAGGAAGAACCTTATGTTAACACACTCCGACTGTTAAATGACGTAACTTAACGCCACGCTCTGTCTACCAAATCGAGAAAATGAAAATTGTATGTCTTTGTGTAAATCTAATTCATAGTCATATCGTTTACCGTTACGCCTCATCATTCATGTAGCTAGAGATAGAAATATTTATAGATTTTTTTTACTTAATCTGGGAATCTAAAACATTAAACATGTGATTTCCTACAGTGGGAATCGAACCCTCAACCTGTAGCGTTTACAGTCACACGCTTGTGCCCCTGCACTGCGCCTGGCTTCTTAAGTCTATAGATATTTTTTACCTTATAGCAGATTGATATCATAAACCAGTCCTAATTTCACAAACCAGCAGGACAGTATAATGCAGACTGATTGTTCCACCCATCCGCATAACAAAGCATTGAATATTAGTGAGGAGGGTCTCGTTCGAAGCTCCACGTTTTGATTAAAGCTCACGTTGAGCGCTGCGATTGCTTTTAGTGTAATTAAATCACTGTACAACCTTTTGAACAACTTTCATATTGAAAACTGCATTTCTAACATACAATGTTTATCGTTTTCTGGATGAGGATGTATGAGAATCGAGTGAATAAAAGTGGTGATTGTCAATAGGTTGAACTAAATAGAGAATGTAATTGCAGTTTCATATTCTTTTCCCGCATAATAGGGTGTACTGAGGATCCTATAGTTCAAACAGATAGTTCTTAATATTTCTTTTTTTTTGGCTACGGCCCATGAAAGTTATTGTTAATATTTAGTTTGTCAAAAAATCGCTCTAATACTCTTCCATTACTGAGTGACTGAAAACTCACAGATGAAAATATTTAAACACGATGAAATTTGGCATGTAGGTAGGATAGGGAATGTAGGCTAAAGCACTAAGATAGGATTTCTCGAATTTCCTATTAAAACTGAAAAAACGTGATTTTTCCATTTTGCGACGACAGCTATTTAAATAATGCGCGTTTGGTGCACTAGCTGTGGTTTAGATTCCCATTCGTTATAATTGTTAACATATAATTGCACTATTATTTACAACATATTTCAATAATAATGTACTAAAAAAACCCTGAAAACCACTATAAGTCTCCAATTCCAATTCAGATTTGCCTGACGAGGCACTTTAAAAGGTAAACCTGGAGCTTATTGCATTTTCTCAAAGCACGAAATGGATATTAAAAATCCATAATATGGATAGGTTATAAAGAAAGAACAACCCAAACGTGCCTGGCTCCCGGCCAGCGGCACCGACCATGTTGCTGTCGTTAAATTTACATTTGTTGTATCGGAGTCTCTGTTTGTATTGGCTGTTGGTTCTGAGATCAGCGTGTTTGATCATGGACTCATGAATGACCTGACATTGGCAAAGAAGCCTAACTTTAATATGAATTAATTTTGTGTGACATTCTTAAATAAATACTAACTATTTTATAATATATAAAATATTGCAAATATAACAAAGGTATATTATTATTATTATGTAAAGCTGTTTGTCTTGAGACCATCAGCAGTTCCTCTGAAAACGTAAAGGTTGTGAATTCAATTCCCTCTCGGAACAATTATTTACTTTCATACCCCCGCTCTAGTAACAAGACAAAGCGCGGCGTTGAGCTCCGCCACTTTTGAATGGCGTATTGACGCAATGTCTTGAAATACAGAATGGAGCATTAAAAATGTATATAATAAACTGAAAACAAACAGGTAATATGCTAGAGATCGATTGGGTTTTTTGTAGGTTAGACCTTTTTAACTGAAACTCACTTTGACACCTGCAGTTACTCTTTACTGCTGTTATCGATAATATACTTTATTTTATTGTATAATATAAACTTATATGGCATTTAGTTTCTACTCGTATGTCATACTGCTATGGTGTTTGTTTGATTAAGCTTGAAATACTTTTTAATTAGTAAGAAAGATAAAACTTGTTGTGAGTGGCAATGCGAGAAATAAAGTTTTTCAATTTCGTTTTAGTGGTAACGCCGCTGACGCTATATCCTCCGCCATATATAAACATGTGGTCTACCCAAAGTATGAACCGTTTCAAACAGTACAAATATAAGAAGCGAAGCGGTAGACAAATATGTCTGAGATATTTCAATTTTCTCATATTTTCATGTATGAAACCGACTCTTTGACTACAGCTGAGTAAATAGGAGCTAAGTAACAATTTATTTTCTCTATTTAGCTATCTTTCTTTCTAATTTTGTCTGTGTATGGACTTATATTTATAGCTTTGTATATAATATAGAAAGATAACAGTAAACAACGGTAGGAGATGCGTCAATTTAATTATTTTATTTTTCAGATGCACTAAAATACTCCAGTCTTATATATAAATATCTGTTACAAAATAAGATATCCCAGTGTTTCAAGTTCCAAGTAAGATCTCGCTCTCCCTCAAACATTCAATGACAGCAGCGTGACGGAGACGACGACCGCTTGGGCGCCAGCCAGACCTACACGACTTGCCAACTTCCTTAATTACTTTTTAGTCACTTCCTATTTACATTATTAAGTACTCGGTATATGCATTGCTATAAATAAATGCATTGATATATATATATATATAGGCAGTTAACCATGGGTATTTTTTATGGTAAAGAAGACGAGATTTTTTGTTTTTATTTTTTGTGTTTGGGTATGTCGAACGAATATTTACGATGAACTAGTGAATGGTAAAAAAGGTAGGTAAGAAACCTCGGTTGACCTTCGATAACAGTATCAATGATACTGGGGGAAGGTCATGTACAAAGCAGGAGGACCCCTCGGAAGGCAACTATGAAGAGGTTGACGACAGTGAACGAGACGAAAGAGGTATGTAGAGACCGTAGCGTTTGGTGACCCGTTCGAGAGAAGCTCTAGCGGGGTAGTCAGAATCTGAAGATAAGTCAAGTAGAAATCAGTTTTTAATTATATGCGACAGAACAGATAATTTAATATTTTTAATATAATATATATAAAACAAATGAAAGCCAACGAGTCCAAATCTTTAAAAAAAAATAAGAGTATCCTCTTATTTCCGCTTTCCTTAAGCCGAGCGGGCCCGAGCCGTGTTAAATAGTAAAGTTAGTACTACTCTTGTAGTTCACTTATCGAGTTTGTTTCAATATAAAGTTTTTCCATGTTACATGAAACTGGATAGATGCCAGCTAATTGTGCAGGTCTGTTCGCGAAGGCAACCAATTAGTTTCTGTTTTATTTCATTTAAAGTCCGCCCAATTTGAGCTTCCGTAATTAACAGTTGAGATTCATTTGAGAGTTTAACTTGAACCGTGTTACTGTAGTTTGTTTGGTTCTGTGATATTGCCTCTTGGTTATACATATAGCTTAGTTGGAACTTACTTGGGTCCTTTTTGAGGTTGTCTCGTGGCGCAGCAGCAAATATTACAATGTTGTGGAATTAATTATTTCCATTTCCTCGCTCTGGTAGCTAAAGTTAGACAAAGCGCGCCGTTGAGTTTCGGCACTCATCACGCAATGTCTCGAAAATTCGGCAAAGACTTGGGAATGTAATGTCTAATTTTCCTTTACCTGTACAACGTGACAAACAAAAGATTTATAATAAGCAAATATTTTAATTTATTTGTATACCAAATAAATCTTCTATTGGTTCGATACCCGGCGTAAAACAATGGAGCAATCCTAAATAATGTGAATTTCAGTTCCACTGAAAACATTTAGAATTCAATCACACTCCTTCCACTGAAAGAATTTTAATAAAGCCTCCACTTGACTGAACCATTTTATTTTTGACAAAAATTTTAGATTAGCACCGCCTGTGACAGAGGAGGCGATATTTTCAATCTTTAACTGTCAAATAAATGTTCAATTTCTTTTTTTGTTCATTTACATTTCAGAATAATATCTGTGAGTCCCGTAAAATATTATTTTTCTCTAGAATTTAGTTAACTTAATAACGTTATAAAATGTTAGAATACACGTGTCTTTTTCTTCTCTTCAATTCTAGTTGAAGAGATGAGTCATTCATTTGATTTAGTTATCAATAAGGAAACTTCCATTACTGAGCTGACAGACGCCGCACAGGCGATTGTAGAGAATTACTAAGAGAGGATTTCTCACAATTCCCATGAAAATCGAGGTTTTCCATTTAAAGTCTTAACTACAACGAAAACAACTGCGGACGACGACTAGTGTTACAACTGAGTACTATTTTTGTTTGTATGAAATATTAGCTATATTTATTAACTAGAGCTGTAGATTTTTTAAAATAAAAATAATAACTTTCAATTAACCGACATTTATTTGCCTACACGTTTCGCTACCAGTATATTCTTAAAAAGATCGCACCTATCCTCTACAACGGTCTATGTAATAATACATACATAGTACATATAATACAAAAATTCCAATTTTCCTTACCGATAAATGAAATTAAAATGTTTAAAATAGATGTTTAGTTTCGTAGTCAGCCATCTACCTAAACCTACCTACCTACACATGTGTCTAAATCCCTTCCCTTTAAACAGGATCAAGCTAAATGTAAACGCGATATTTATGGGTTCGATTACTTTGAATACTGCATATAGCGTGGTAGGCTAAAAAGGTAAACTTGTGAATCTAGTGTTAAAATACTTCGTTAACATTAGAACACTTCCATTCAGAGACATTGCGTGTTACTTAAAATATATAATCACGTAAACCCGTACATAAATCATTACAAACAAAGACCGTTCATATAACAGAGATCTTACATCATCAATCTAGCCAAGGATTATCCTTTACAGGGAATGTTCCAGATAAATAGTTTCGGACTCGACTCGCCGATTATTTGACCCAACGTATACAGATTAGGGGCATATTTCAAGTTGGCAAACTTTCTAACCGGAGACTTACGTTGAATTACATACAAAACTAGCGGAACTGGGCGGCTTGGCCTGCTTGAGCTATTTGAAGATATATTAAAAACATGTTTGAAATTTTTATTTCAGTTTAATTTCAATTTTTATAAAAAACCTGTGCCAATTTAAAGATTTTTCCAGACAATCTTTCAACCCCTACTTCACCCCTTCAGGTATGCTTTTTAGTTTCGTTTAGTTAGCCTTTCATCTATTGTGATCTATTCACTATGTCAAATACCATATCATAAATACCATATGTCAGATAACCTTCTTTTTTTTGAGGAGGCTATAAATAATGCATCTAACTCTTCTATTTAGCTTCACGCTGTACTAACAAATATAACCGGGAAGGCAGAAGGAACTCAGTGTCATAACACTCTGTTTCTTACCTTTCACTCAATTTTCAAGATATTTTGAATGCGAGAGTGGCCGAACTTAACAGTCTTGTTACCAAAGTGAAGAAATGAAAACCATTCATTTATCCGATTGAAAATCGAACCCACAACTGTCGCGTTTACACAACAGCCTTAAGTCATTTTATTGAATCACTTTATTTAATAGAGATACAAATATATAGCGAAATACAACACCTGCCACCGCCTACCGCCTACCGCCTACCTGTTTGATTGTAAAAGCAATAATCGAATCATTCACGCCGCAGAGTTTCACATGGAAATGTTAATGAAAGCGCGCGGTACATTTGCAATATCAAACTGTTGAAACGCAATAGCGTTAAAAATATAGTAAGAGATATTTATACTCTCAGATTTTTTAAGAAACTAATTATATTCCGTGTATTTACATTTACTTTAGAGACGTCAAATAGATATAACATGTTTTCCCCATTTCAATAGGAATATCGACAAAATCTCTCTTCGGGTACTACCTTACACGCCCATTTTTTTGGAGCTTCACTCCGTATCCCTCATGTAGACAGACAGCTTAAGTTAAGCCTAGTGTTAAGACACTCCATTCCCTACTTTCCGCCGGATTCTGGAAGCATTGCGTCAATACGCAACGACTCAATGGTCATGAGTGGCGGAACTCAACGTCGCGATTTGCCTCGACACCAAAGAGAAGAAATGAAAATGTTCAACATTTTATTTTCTCGACTGGAAATCGAACCCCCATGATGAGAGATCATCACACGTGTGTAGGCCACGACTGGCCTCTTATGTTAAATATAATTACGTATTCGTAGTAATAAAAACGTGTTAAAAACGCCCGTGTACACACAACGAACAATAATTAATTAATTTCAGGAAGTTCCGTTTGAGGGAGCTGTGACGTAACCATTACTACCAATTCCCAAGTCGCAGTCTCGCTCGGCCATCGAAATTAACATTTCCGCTGGTAGCTTTACAAGAATCATATGCAATAACGAAATTAATTTAATTTTGTAATTACAAATTTACAACGTGAAAATTTTATACTTGTAACCAATATACACATTTTATTTTAATTTTAATGTATGCAGAACTAATTGAAACAAGCCTTCGTCGTAATGCTGTTTTTGAATACAGATTATGGATACATACATCTTTATATAGGTAAATATATACTGGCTATTTATTTAATTTCCTCATCCTGAACTTTTATATGTAAAATGGAAAATGGTACACTCGCCAAGGAACCGACCTTTACCAGCAGTTTGGGTAAAGTAGACGCTGCGTTAGCTGTCAATCACCTAGCGACGGGATGACAGATATATATATTATAGAGTACAAAAGTGGGGAAGCGAGTGTTAGCATATTTTTGGAAAATGCTTGTTATGAAAAAAAATAAATGTTTTATTTTTATTATGGAAAAAGGCAAGGCAAACGAGCGTTCGGACCTGATAATAAGTGATCAGCGCCACCCACGACCTCGTGTAACATCAGAGACTACAGGTGCGTTGCCGGCCTCAATTAAATAAAGCAATTAAATTGAATACAAACGTCATGTTTTTTAAATCTCCCCGCAGGAAATATGGGCGCCGACAAGCACAAGGCGTAGACCAGACTCGACACCATTCCGGTGCGCCTCAAAATTCAATTAATCCTGGCTCGTCACGAAAATTAGTTAAGGGGCTTAAAACTCGATGTAACAGCAATCAGATTACTCGAATAGTAAGCGTTAGCGGACATTTTTGTTCTTTTCATTAATTTTTTTGAGTGTTTGGAAAATACATTAGATTTGTATGTTATATGATGAAGGTATGTCTTATGCAATCGATTCTTTAATTCAGCTGTCCTCTTACAATATTCAAAATGGTGGAAAATACGCATAATACTAATGTACAATTGTACAGTAGTATATTAATAAGGTAGATAACATTAAATAACATACACCAGAGACTTGGATCATCCACGCCTTTTATCCTCCTGAGTTTTTTTTAATCTTATTATTTTTAAAAAGCAGATTTTATCGGTCGGGACTTTACAGTAGACTATATATGGCCTTTGTCGTTAAATATTCATATATCCAACCCAAAAATATTTTTCAATTCGAATTTTCCAGAGGTTCCACAGATACTGCGTTTACTCAAACAAACACTTCAATTTTTTAATTTAATAATATTAATAAGTACATAGAGTAGTAAAAACATTTATTACAAAAATATTTCCCCCATAAATCCCCCACGAAGCTTTAAGTTTCCAACTTGTACGCAACACCTGAACAACTCCATCCCGTCCGGACACTGCGATTGTTTACATCTTTGCTTATCACATTTTGACTCACTTCGCTCGCGTTCGCTAAATAATTGAAAGGTACGGGAACCAATTTCATTTCTAACAGCATTCACGATCAAAGACGACAATTTATTTCATTTTTAATTCAGATTTCTTTGATTCAATGTGGGCTATATTTATATAAGTATAATCTGTACTTAAAATTCAAATATAAACATAGGTGTAGATTGTAGGTGGTTTAAAAATAACCCAATGTATACATATATACGTCATAATTCACATGTAACTTAATTATTATCATTTGATCAAAGAGACGAAGCCGCATGTGAAAGCTAATATTTTATATCCTTACATTCCTGCCAACGTTGAGACAGAGGCGACCAGAATTTTAAAAAATAAGAATTCTATATTTTCCATCAGTTTTTAGAGCCAATACGTGTGGTTGGTATGAGAAATATAAAAATGGCTACATTCGGTATACTGTATACAATCTATTGAACATACAATTATTTTATTAAATCAAGTCGATCTAAAAGACACCACAAGGCAGATAAAACCATAAACAAAATCGATAAAAGACTAAATGTACAAAGGAAGGTTAAACAATCCGTTTATAAGATAAAGAAAATCTAAATGTATACATTGAACACATGAGTGGGAACAGATATCGGTGGAAAAGGGATAAATGTCACATGTTTTTCAGAAATTCTCGAGGACACAAATAAAATACGTTTAATACTCGCCACTCACTCCATTACAATTTTCAAAGATGACATTTCGTTTGTATCACGATAGGGTCGGAAAAATCGCAAATTAAATTGAATATTTTTATTTCCTCGCTCAGGCCACGAGGCAACAAAGCGCGATGTTTTTTTATAGGTACAATGCCTCCAGATTTCAGTGTAAAAATGGGGAATAGGAGGGTTTCAATGGACGGAGTGTCCTAACATTAGGTTCCCAGGTTCCCAGGTTCCCTCTGCCTATCGTGCTATGTGCAGGATACAGGCAAAATCTTTAAAGTGAGCCGTCGTACAGCAGCGATGCATATAACTTATAGACATCTTGCAGGTTGCAGATGACCATAGGAGTGGGCTCCCACTTGAATAACTGATCGTTCCAAGATAGAAGATTTACTTTATTTCAGAGTAGGGCGTTGAGTCAAATCACAGTACACCGAAAGCAAATCTCAAGAAAATCCATAATACATATAAACTGAGTAATATCGTTCAATATTCATTGCGCTGTATAAACATTAAACAATACGAAGAAATTAAGCGCGAGACCGAACTGAAGCATAAAATTTTATTGATCTTAGAAATGTTATTTAAATTTCGGATTCTTAAAGCCTAGGTGATTTCATGGGGAAGGAGGGTGAAGGGTTCATTTGGTAGGTTAAACGAAGTAAAAAAATCAATGTTCTTATGTAATATTTTGGTTTTTTTTTTTAATTTTCTTTTGCAAGATTCTGGCTCACTACCATGTTACAACTCTCTATATTTTCTTTTTCCCGTCTTAAGAACGTTGATTTCAGAAACTGATATAATATGTTTTATTAATTAATGCACAACCATTAATAAAGAGAAAATAATTTATATTAATTTATAATATTGTTATCAATTTCGTTCCGATGATAAACATCTATAATATTTTTATTGTACAAAAAAAAACAAAAGTTAGGTTAGTTCTGTTCCTGACATTAGAGCGCTTGGCTAAACAAATCCTGCAGCTTTATGATATAAGCATAGATATAAGCACTTTCTAGTGCAGATTTGAACCCAATGTCCTGTACAGCATTTACAAAAGATATAAATATGAAGAAGACAGTAATAAATGAAATACAGGTCGCGTCAACGCGAAACCAGTTGATTAGATAACGTCGTCCAATAGTAGTCGGAACTTAGGCAGTCGGTTACAGAAGGAAATACAGCAACAATTGTAATGTTATGGTACACCTATCTAGTACTACTACTAGTAGGTATACACATATAGTATAGATTCCACGGACGAACATTAATTCATATTTTAATATAAACTTATATCTTTGAAAACCGCGTACAAAATGCATTTACAATATTTTTTTATGTATGTATTACTTTTTGATAACGTTTTGAATTTGTCTTTCGTAGAATAGCAAGAACAACAGTAAGAGACTGAACTGTCTGTATTGTCATTTCAAATATTCTTACTTAAGCTTAAATAGCTATACAATAATAACGTCAAGATCATCGCGATGCGACGTAGTGAAATCGAGCCCCACTTCCCCAATACATTCTTATTTCCACTACTACTACTCAACACGAAATATCTCTGAATTAGGAGGATGAAGTTCCCCTACCTGTGCGACTGAAAACGTAACAGGTTCCTTCCTTCCTCTGCCTACCCTGCTATGTGCGTGATACAGTATGAAGAGTAAAACTACAATACTATATTCAGCCGCATATTTAACTTTGTCAACTATAACCCTGAAATTGGTACGGAAGCCTCGATGGGAGAGTTTATTTTTTTTTATTTCTAATCATATTATTTATTTTTTATCGATAGTTGGTAATCACTTAAGGAGAGCCGAGACATTTGTTTATTAAATAAAAAAAAGCATAGCAACATCCCGTCGAGATATAGACACTTTTAACTTTTTATAACTGACTTTATGAACACTTCGCGCTGCATTAGCTCTTCATCCCCATTATGCTAACATCATTCTTCGAAAAATAATATTAAACATTATATGAAAACGACAGAAAAAATATCTTAAAGGTATATTTTTTTATCCACGCGCTTTTATAATATATTAAATGGTGGAACTTAATGACGCATATTTATTATGTATATATGTATTCATCATATTTGAAAAGAATACCTTCATCTCAAACAATCTTTTTAATTTAATTATTTTTTATTAATTAAACTAGTTGTATCCTGCTCAAGTTGCTACTACGCCATGAACTAAAATAAATTTGAATGAAAGTTTCCCCGTCGAATTCTGGAGGCATTACGCGTTGAGTGGCGGAACTCAACGCTTTGTCTCGACACCAAAGAAAGCAATGAAAATATAAATTTAAATAAATTCTTCGAGTGGGGATCGAACCTACAACCAGTCGATTATGCAGCACACTATGTGCGCCACGACTGGCCTCGATACGACTACATCAATATAATTCCAAATTCTGGTTACAGCATCAAAAATTATCTTGCTCAAGTACGAAATCGATATCTGATGTTTGAGGACCAGAGGTTCGGGATAACTAAGCATTTCGCGAGAGGTAATCTTGACTGCGATCACTTATTGAGAGGTCTCAGACAAGGGGAGCTTGTCCAACTTTGAATATATTAAAACGATCTTACAGCTACAAAGTAATTTTATTATATTTTTAAATGTTGTTGACATATTTATGGAAAAACGTTAATATTTCGTTTTTTTTGTTCAACAAAAATTCAGTTTTAAATGGACATTTTTTTAATATAAGATACAGATTACAAACAGAAAGAGAGGAACGTTAGAGTTTAGAAAAAACATGACTTAGATATGCAATATTAATCAACTTAGTTCTGGTATTTGAAAGATATTAAGAAAGAGTAAAATATAAGAACAAGTGAATGAAGCGGTATATCTGGAAAGTATAATATGTTAGTAGAGACGGAAGGTGGAGGGAATGGAACGGCATGTTGCTGCCGGTAGCAGAGTCAACGTTGCCATTGCTGCATTAATGCAGTGCGATGTGTTCGTGGGGTATGCAGAGACCATAGCGTTTGGCTCTCCGTTCTCCCTGGATACGTCGCTAAACATGTTCCTCCCAATTTTCCTTTATAAAATTCAACCAATGCTGGACTTTACAAAGAGCAGCAAAATTTCCGTTCCTCAAATCTTGAGTTCCCTCAACATGCAATGTTTCAGAATTGGGCGGTGCGTGGAGAAATAAGTGTATTAACATTCCGTTCTCTCTGCCTCCAGAAAACAATGCAAGAAAGCCTACTATGTATGCTAAAACAAATAACCTTATGTAAACACTCGAGACGTCTCTTCACGTACCCTTCACGTCTCACCAAGCGTTGAAATAACTATTATATTGGAACATTCCACTGATAAAGCACTCGACACTTGTCTAACATGAATTTCTATATCCCAGAGTTCAATGCCGCTGTAACATGAATACTGCTATACAGCACCGACTGCACACATCGCTGTGAAAGCGTCTTAACTAACCTTTCACTATGTTTCCAGTATACCCTTCACCTATTTTTGCATCTAGAATAACAAGGTTGGGTATATGACGATACATTCACATTCATTTTTAGCTTCATGCAGTATCCCGCATATAGCACCAATTGTTTAGACACTCTGTCTCCCCCGCACCAGGGGGATTTTCTTCTTGTGAGGCGGAAATCAACGCTGCACTTTGTCTTGCTTACACAGCGAATAATTTAAAGAAATCATTCCGAATCATGTGAGAAGAAGAAGAAAATTCCGTGGCAATCGAAAGATTCTATCCACACGAATTTTTGAATCCAACTCTTCTGAGTAGGACTTACGTAGTAGGACTTGAAGACTGAAGATGCTTCAAGATATTTTCATTCAATTAATAAATACAGTTTTAAAGATCCATCTACTCACGCAAAAGTCCGTCCTTGTTTCGTCAAAATGAGACGCGTTTGAGTGAATAATACGCGCGAGTATATTAAAACGCGCTTTCATTAAGTCGACGCTAAGCGGTTACGGAGCTTTGTACGGGCCATACACATACATACATTTATACTGTAATATAAACTTTTTTATGAGGTTTTTAGAAAAGAATAAAGAAAAAGAAAACTAATTAAATCTTATTGCTTCCTTGGCTCGGTGTTCAGTTGAAGACAGTTATTAGATTAAATGTGAAAATTTATTGTGTTTAATATTATTGTATAACGATGTTACTAAATATTACATATTAAATTAGCTTCATACTGTATCCCGCATATAGCAGGATAGGCAGAGGGACCCTAATGTTAAGACACTCCGTTCCCCACTTTCTATAGAGATCTGGAGGCATTGCGTGTTGAGTGGCAGAATTCAACGCCACGCTTTGCCTCGAAACCAGATCGAAGAAATGGAAATATAAACGTAAAGAAATATTCCACTTCCACGACTGGGGATCAACCCCACCACCATCGCGTTACAGTCACACCTTTGCGCCGCTGCACCACGACGGCCTCGATACGTATAATTGTGAGTAGATTATTTCTATATGCGGCGATGAGTTTTAAATATGTTTTTTTTTATATATTATACATATATAAAAAAATCGTTTAAAAAATTATGTCAACAAGCAAGGATTAATTCATTGTTCCTTGTCGCTTCGACATTTTATGTACTCCATTAATTTAATGAACGTCTTTACGTTATACAGTTTGTTGTTTGACAGGTCAATTTTCATACAATTTGTTGCGAATATAAATAAAAACAGAAGAAAATCCATAAGAATAGTTTTTAATAATATATAATAGAATAGTTTTTAGAAGACAATATAGCTTTTTAAATATCTCACTCATTAGTCGGAACTTAATTCCAAAACACATTTTCTATAAATTCCCAATCTTTTTATTTCCCACCGACTTTCCGACTGAGTAACAGACTATGCAAAACCAAAACTACTAAAAAAAAACTATTTAGAAAGATAAAATTTAGCATGTGGGTAGGTTAATAATACTTACACTCCGTAAGTGGGAGTGTGCACTAAGAAAAGATGAAGGATGAAATTTAGCGTGAAGGACAATGGAAAAAACAATGGGATATATTTATTTCACTGCGTGTTGAATGGCAGAATTCAACGTCGCGCTCTGCTTCGTTACCAGAGAAGAGAAGAGGAATATGAAAATATTAAATATTTTAGACTCGAATGAGTGTCGACTGACCTCTGAATAAAACAATTTTTCTTGAAACTTCTATGAAAATGGTAAAAGAACAGGATTCCACATTAAAAGTCCACGCAAACGAAGTCGAGGGCCACAACTCGTGAGATAAAACACAGCATCCTTTCATCTCATCTGGGTTGAGTGATTACGCTTTGTGCAAACCGCGACCACATGCGACCACATGCTACCACAGGCGCACAGTGTCTCTTTGTTGACGTTGTATGTGCCTGTGTTCGTATGCATGTGTGTACGTTATTAGTAATGATATACTTATTCTTGGATGAATGCTTATTTTCTTTAAACAATGGAATATAGAAAATAGGATGAAATAATAATAATAATAGAATCAGATATACTCTGTTGAGGCCAGACGTGGCGCAGGGGCACGGGTGTGCGAATATGAATGCGAAAGATTGTCAGTTCGTTTTTCCAATAGAGGAAAAATTTAATATTAAATATTTAATATTAACATGAGTGAAAATATTAGATACTTCACAATTATTAGAAAATTATTAGACATTTCAGACAATGCGTCCAGAGTTCGATGGAATGTCGGGAATGGAAGTGTCGTAATGGGAACGGAGTGTCTTAACAGTTGCTAGGTTCTCTCTACTGACTGTGCTATGTGCGGGGTACAGTGTAAAGAAAAAAAATTGGAAACAAAGTATCTTAACACTATGTATCCTCTGTCCACTTTGTTGCAAATAGCGTAAAGCAATTTATTTCAAATCCTGATATTCTTAGTAACTTCACTAATCCGACTACCTACATATATTTGTTAACCGGACTAAGGAACAGCCTATATTTCCCATACAAACTGACGACACTTCCACGTTATTTGTGTACTTAAAATAAACAACTAAGAACGGGGTCGGCCGGAAATGAGCTGAATACTAAATACATATAGTTCGTTAATTATCGTTAGTAGTAAACGAAACGCTTAGGATAATCGTCACGTAACAGTCGACGAAACTCGGATTAAATATTACCTTAATTGCGTATAACGCAGCCATTTCTTATAGGCCTTACTTTAATTTGCCTGTATTCAATTGCTAGTGAATTCAAAAATACACAGAGGAAATAAAAAAAATGTAATATATTATTAAAGAATTTATTTCACAGAAACAAGAAGCTTCACAATTTAAATTTTTAAAATCGGCAAATGGTACATTAATTTAAGACACCCAATTTTAGGAGTACGTTCAGTGGCGGAAGGAAATGTAGATGCTTAATAAGACTTGGAAATAATAAAAATATAATAATTTCCCTGAGTGGGCATCGAACCTTCAACCATCGTGTTTACAATCAAATGATACGTCACTATGGCCTCAACATTAGGTTATATGTTTATATCCGGCAAAAACAGTGGAGTGAGAAGATGAAAAATATATATATTATACAACAAAAACTTAAACGTTTTTACCCAATTCAAATTAACTTTAAATAGTTTTAATTAACATAATATTAAAATAAGTGAGTCGTTTCGTATTGATCGCGGAGCCTTTGTTACAACTAACTCTCTGTGATTACAAACAAGCGCTCTGACCACTCTCATTGTCCAAATTGAAACTGTTCAAATCATTTTAAATGAAAGTTGGTTTAATTAGTAAATATTGATGCAATAGTTTCAAAATATATATCTTTAAACGGATTTAGCGTTTCATATAACGTAGCAGCGTAGAGCACATAGGTTAGTTAGACTAGCTTTAGCCTTCACCCCGCATGCAGCAAAGTCGAATTAAAGATATTGCTGAAGAAGTTGAGCGGTAATATTGAATATCGGCGGAACCTAACGCTGCTATATTTATGATAAATAATAATACATATGTTTTTATTCTTATATGATTATTTCCATTTGCAACTAACCGAAGAAAACTAAAAATTTACTAATTATACGAGTTTTAATAATGTACAATCACGGTATGAGTGGTTTTCTATGAGTTTGTCGTCACAAAAAGGAGCACTAGAATAATGTAAGCTAATGTAATTCTAATAAACCAAAAAAAAACAACAGGAGATCAAACGTCACACGCTTGGGGGAAATGTTTTTTAAAGTTTATCATTTTTATAGGGCAGTTAAACAGAGTGCCACGTTAGGTTCGACAAAACACTTAGTGTTTACACATTACTTGTGGGAAAAATGTAAATTTTAATTCTTATTAGCTTTGTTAGGTAAAGTACGGCGTTGAGTTCCGCAACTAGACTTTGTAATCCAATTCACAGCCTTCTCTTCAACTAACTTAACCAGCAGAACAAATTATATTAAGAAAAAATACTTTTTACAAAAAAAAGTAGTGTTTTAAGGATTTTTTTATATGCACGTCACGATCAACACGTGTCACGAATCTTTATACGATGAACGTCTGTTTCACGAGCCTTTTACTTTCTAAAGTTAAAGTTAATATATTATTCAGTTACTTTCAGTTGGCTATATATTTATTTACTTACTATGACTGTCTGGCTTTCACACTATAAGAATATTTAGAACATATGGAGTGAGGCCGTCGTAGCAGTGTCTGACTATACGCCCGATGGTTGTAGGTTCGATACCCACTCCGGAATGAGTTATTTTCATTTTCTCGTTTTGGTGGATAAAGCAAACGCAGTATTAATATACTGTACCCCAATTTCTGGTGTTTGAGGAAACCTTTGAGGAATTGCGTGTTGAATGGAGGAAATTATCTTGTAACCAGAGACAGGAATTAAAATTAATTCATTCCCCAAGTGGATATCTAACATTTTTTTACCTTTACAAAATCATATTTTTTTAGGTTCCACGTACGTTTCACACATATATAATATGACAACGAGCATAGTGTTAAGACACTACATTTCACTTCAACACTCTTGCAGGAGCTTCAAATCATTGTTCCCATATTGAGAACATTGCAGCGTGTTGATAAACAAAAGAGATCGGCCAGTTACGTCACCGTCACCGTCACCGGCACCGGCACCGGTTGCGTAGTTCGACCCACATCTTCCGCGTCAAGCACGCGCCCATTGTTAAACTGTGTTTATTTTAACTCCGCCGCCCGTCTGATATTAAACGGAAGTCTGCTTACTAACGTTTTAGTTTTCATCTGACTGTAAAGTTTGCTTGAACTAAATATGCGGAGTTGACTTCCGGCTTTTGCTATTGGAGAGGCACTATACGAGGGAGAGTATAAATTAGTTTTTATTTTTGACGTACATTCTTTGTCAATGCCTAGCTCTGGTAACAAGACAAGAAATGGCATCGCTCAATGTCCCGAAAATCGTTCCCAATGCGTACTTTTCTACAAATATGTAAACTAAGAATAATAATATATTACAATAAGGTAAAAATATAAAACATATATTATAATAATAAACTAGTTAAATATAAACATCGTTAAAACTGCAATGATTTACGACTCACGAGTCGTAAATTATAATTTCGAGTGTTCAATGTACGGTAGAGCGTGCGAATGGTATTAATATATTATAAACAATATATGAGATTAGGATAACAGTGAGCGACTCAAACTAAATGTAGCTGAACTTAATGAAAGCTTGTTATTAACTTCGTATATTGTTTTAACTTATTTGAGTAAGTAGGACTTTATAGGTTCAATCTTCCTGTTTATATTAGTTTCACGCTCTATCCCACATTTAGATAGACAGAGGGAGCCTAGTGCTAAGACACTTCGTAACAATAAGAACACTTCTACTCCCCATTTTTCTCCGAGTTCTTGAGACATGTTGAGTGACGGAACTCAACCCAGAAGCTCAAAACGCAAACCTTGCTTCGGGCAATTCAATGAATCTTATACTACATATTACTACGACACACATATAATATAATATTTATTTACATTAATTAGCCTACATATTGTAGATAAATGGACTATTGAAAACAGAATATTACCAGGAAGTAGTTGTCACTCAAATAAACGTGATCAACCAAACAAATTCTTCAGCTTTATAATATTAAGTATAGAGTATAGATAGACACATGTATGTAGTATACATATATGTATATTACTAAAAATAATTAAAAGAATTTTTTTAAATTTACGTAGCCATCCTCCACTATCATCCCTGATGCTCTAACCACTCTATGCTTCATAAATCTTTAAGCAGTGGAGAGCGGAAATCTTTTTTTTTGCAGTTTTTTTCATGTAAAAATCCAGTACGAATGTCACGTCGGGAAAGGACAATGCTGTCTTATTTGTTTTATATGACACCTCGTGGCGGCGTGACAGCGACACGAGGTCTCACGGCGTGAATATTAAAATGGATTTTCGTTTACTTATATCTACGTGTTTTTCCTGAAGCGGCCTTTTAATTGTTGGATTTTTTGGTTTATATGCTTACTTTAGCTTTTTGGGTATTTTATGGTATTGTGAATTGATATTATGTATGACTAAGTCAAGTGATCGTGATGTATCAGGTACACACTAGTGTAGGCCGAGGGAAGCAAGTGTTAAAACATTCCGTTCACCACCTACCGCCACAAAAAATTGCATATTGAGTGACTGAACTCAACGTCATGCTTTGTATTGTTTACCAGTACACAAAAATAAAAGTGGGAATAGAACCCACAACAAATGTGTCATCACACATAACCCAAAAATATTGGATTATTTTTGTCTATTTCTTTTTAAATAGTTTGTTCTAGGGGCCGTTGGTTCAAATTTCAATACAGTAAAAGAAAATACATGAATACTGAATACTGTGCATTATTTTGTTGCAAAATTCACCAAGAACAAGCAAAAGTGACTTGTTTCTCACACCATCTCTCATTATT
Source organism: Heliconius aoede (assembly GCA_037355905.1). Classification (NCBI taxonomy): domain Eukaryota; kingdom Metazoa; phylum Arthropoda; class Insecta; order Lepidoptera; family Nymphalidae; genus Heliconius; species Heliconius aoede. The sequence goes on from JBAIZZ010000306.1 coordinate 2,174,772, forward strand.
ATTTACATAATATTTCATAATGAACGTAATATTCAAACTAAATCATGAAACAACTAGAGCACCGACCTCCATTATTTTCCCACCATTGTTGGTTATAATGAAGTAAATTACTATTTCATTGTAATATTGAGAAGTGAGCTTACAATTGTAATGCAACGTAAGTCTGTTAAACACTATAATAATAAATAACTTGTTAGAATCAGGGCCGTCGTCGCGTTTGACTGCAGACGCGATGGTTGTCTGATAAAAAAAACAAGGAAAAGCTGCGGCGTTGAGTTCCGCCACTCAAAACATAGTGCCTCGAGAATTCTCGCGGTATGGGGGGAATGGAAAAGGAGGGGGAGGAGAAGAGTCTTAACACTGGGTTCCCTCTGCTAAATATGTGCGATACAGTTTGAACCTAACTTATATATTGTGATAAACTTGGTAAAGTTTGAGGCCGTCATGGAACAGAGTCTGATTAACGGTTATGTAATCGATACCCTGATAAAACTCATTTCTCATAGTGGGAGTCGAACCCACAACCTTCGCACTTGTAATCAGGTGATTTCCCCTCTGTACATGCTTTAAATTCTTTTTTTGTTATTCGGCGACAAGTAAGGTAGGGAAATGTCTTAATGGAAACGGCGTGTCTTAACTTAATACTATATTCCCAGGTTTCTTCTGCCTACTCTGTTATATGCGAGACACGGCATAAAGTTAAAAAAGCAGATTATCAAAGGCCTTATATAAAAATAAATCTTTTAACAAAATACAAAAGTGGCTCCACTCGAGTAGTTACAAAGGGAAACTTCTAACAAAGTTGCGTTCTAACATCGAGAAAACACTCGATTGTTAGTTCCTTTGCGCTTTGAAGATAAAGCGATTTAGTTTGTTTCTTAAGAGACGCCCAATTATTTGTCTTTGTCGGGGAATAACGATTTATACACTCTAACTATAAACGCGACGGTTGTGGGTTCGATACCCACTCGGAGAATGCAATATTTAATATTTCCATTTCTTTGCTCTGATAGCGCAGAATATGTCTCATGAATTTAGCGGAAGTGATGGTCTACGATAACATTAGTAATATCTTTTAGTTTCACGCTGTATTGCGCGTATATTAGAGTAGCAGGAGGAAACCTAGTGTTAGGTATGACACTCTCTTTCTCACGCACCACTCAATATTTGAAATAAAGAAGAAGCAATTCTCAATTAGATTTAGTGGAGTCTTGTTATCAGAGCGAACAACCAAGATACCTCTTTAGCACGAACTAGTAACCCTTGTTTAGGTATAAAATTTCAATTGGCAAACGTTTCTCCATTTCATAAGTTTAACTAAATTTCATTTTCCTATCTGATTGTTTGTAAAACGCTCGACGGCGGCAGTGCGTCCGTGTCGCGCTATTGCTCCCGTCTCTGGTCGCACATAACATCTAAACTCCGTACAAGGCTATAACTCGGCGGTTCCCAATTCAATTGTAAAAGCTGTTTCCTTTGCGCAGGGTTGTCAATTTTACTGGTATTTTACTAAATATTTCTTTAATTAACATTTTAAATGTATGTGTTGACTTTTGCTTAAGAAAGTTTTTTAGGTGAGTGAGATTAAAACATCTAAGATATATGTTTTTTTCCACACAAACTGACAGTAGGATAGCAAACACTAACTAGTATTAAGGCACTATCCGCTCAATTGTCGAAACATTGTAATGTTGATGGATGAAACAGTAAATCTTGTCTCTATGTCTACAGTAAAATAAAAATGATTAGACTCAAATCCTTCGTAGGTTATTGCAAAAAAAAATTTAGTTTTTCCGTATTGTATTGAACTTCAATACTGATATAATAATTAGCCTATTTTATAAATGAACATAGTAAGATTGCACAGACAGCCCTACACTGTCGGTCAGCACGTTGCAAATAAACGATAAACGGCAGGAACTGTTCACAAACGGAACGAATTCATTCGCCTGTATGACCCGCTTCCTGCGCTACGCCTTGGTTTGTTGGGAGAGGCTACTGGCATACTCTGCACCTACTGAAATTTTTTTATTTAATAGTTTCTTGAGGCCTTCGTGGTGCAGCGGCACAAGGGTATGACGGTGACGCGACAGTTGTGGATTCGATTCCCACTCGAAAAAGTGAAATATTAATTTACGTGTATATTTCCATTTCTTCGCTCTGGTGTCGAGGCAAAGCGCGTCGTTGAGTTCTGCCACTCAACACGCAATTCCTCCAGAATTCTTAGCAATTTGTCTGTTATTTTCATAGAATTTAAATATTATATTAATTGTTCAATGGTTCTTACGTGCATAGTATTTTTACAAAACGTATCGGAATAGCGTCTGAATGCCAACGGGTTGTTGATTTCTTGCTGTGAGGAATTGCGCTGAGTTTCGCTACTCAATCTGTCGAAAATAAGGAGGGCGGAAAGCAGTGTCTCAACACAGTCCTCTTTGCCTACCGCGTTATGGAGAAAAAAACGTGACACTCCTTTTTAATTATTTTAACAATGGAGAGACTAAGTTAATTGCATAATATAGACATTTCACATAGTAATGCGTAAATCTAATATTACATAAGTGTTATATTGTAGGCAAACGTAACCTTGCAAAGTGCAGAACATTAGACATAAACGAGGACACCCAATAATTGCGTAAGTATAGTAGTATAGTACAAGAGCAGATATGAGAATTAGTTGATTTTTTTTCACAAAAGAAGATTTACTTTGATGTCAAACACTTTTAAAATATCAGTACGCTGTAAAAAAAAACCTTCAGTGACAAAAAATATCATGACCAATCAAAAAAATATTTGTACACAAAAAAATTATTATATTTTTATGTATAAAAATCTATTTTAATTTTAAACTAAATAAGCAAAATAAAAAGATTTTAACAAATCTTATCATAAGACTTACTTGCAATAATAAAGTCTCCCATCCCTTCCCGTGTGAACTGTCCAACCTTCTTTTAGTTCTGTCTGAATTCTCTCCAACGCGACTTCGTCTTCCAAAGCACCCTTCCCTTCAAACCTAGGACTGCCCCCAATTCTAGGACTTCCATATTTCGGACTTGCTCCAAGTTTTGGGCTGTACGTTGACAGTTTCGGACTGCTAGAGCTTGAGGCTGCATCGCTCAAGGGACTGCCAGTAAGTCTCGCACTAAAGTTAGGACTGGGATTGGGCCTTGGACTTTGCGCTAATTTGGGGCTGGCAGTGCCGCTGGGACCTGGAGACGATGACGCCTGCTGCAGTAGCATTATATCACCTCATTGCACCATTGTAGAGGTTATCTGTAAAAAAAAGAAAATCGTTAATTTCCTAATTGTAACGATTTACATATATATTTGACTAAATCAAAGCTGCAACTCCGCAGAACGTAGGCAACGTAGAAAAGTTATTAAGAAAAAATTTCCCGAAATTTCAGCGGGAACTGGGTAAACATGGAATTTTACATACACAAAGAAAATTGTGGGTGACAATTTTTTTTAAAAATATACAATGAATCTAAAGCATTCAAAGTTTAATATGAAACATCCTTCTAAATACGAGTATATATAGTTCTCTATAGTCCTCGTATATAGTTGAAGTGAAAGCAACCCTCTTCATATCAATTGTAGGTACGACAGAACTGGTTCAATCTAGATGTCCTACAGTGAGCTAACAGCAAACTTTAATTAAATTTGTGTTTTCATTGTGCTCAACTGAGAACGTATCCACCGTTCACTCGCTCCACTTTTGCAAAATAGTAAAACGTAGGACGTATCTAGGCACACTCGAGTAATATTACATTTTCAACGACAAATCGAATATGTATGCGCTGCACGCGTCCTCGCTCTACGCCGATTATGTACTCAAATTGCAAATTGCGGTACTCAACACCGCAGTGAGAATCGAGACCACGACCGTCGCGTTTATAGTCAGAAGTTGTGCTGTTGTGCCATAATGGCCTCAATTGAAGTTTTTGAATATTTTTGTTATAAAGATAAAAATCCTTAACAAAATTATATTTAATAAGTATATAAGCCGTAATTTTGATTTTCTCGAAAGTAATCTCTGGAAAGCATTCAAAAGAGAAGAGGAAATGAAACAGCCTCGTCGGCAGTGGCAACATCGATTAAAACTACCCGCAAAAAGTACAGCAAATGCCGCTTAAATTGCTCTAAAAAAGGACGGCAAAACGTAATCGCTGAAACGCGACGCAAAATATGAATGAAAATGGCTGATATTTTTTTTGGATGTCATTTCACTTGTTCCAAATTTCATTCTGGCTCAATAAAGGTGGCGGCGGATATCTGCGAAAGTATTTTATTCGTCTAAACATCCACTTTGTCAAATATAAGGGTCGGCATTTTGGCCTGCGATAACATTGTGTGCAACAATGTAATATTTTGACAACTAAAGTCATCCATCATTCTGACATGGATATTTCCGGTATGCTCAACTGTGACAAGATTTTTTTTTATCCAAATAAGGAAATCGTCTTTAAAAGTAACAATTAGCTTAAGTTAACATGAATAAAGAACAATAACAAATCTATTTTATCAAAAATGTACTTAGAACATATGTGTCTCAATCGATTTTATTAAATAAAACAGTCAATGAGGGCGTGGCACGCGACGGTTGTGAGTTCGATTGCGACGTGATGAAAAGAATTATATTTAATACCTAGCTTTGGTAACACGACAAAGAACAGCGTTGATTTCCGCCACTCAATACGCAGTGCGTCAAAAAGTTGGGTGGAAAGTGAGAAACGGAATGTCTTAACACTCCCCATACACAGTTGACTTAAATGAAAAAGAAAATACAATAAATCCAGGATTGTCTTCGTTGCGCAGCTAAAGCCCATTATATTTAATCTGGACAGGTGAAAAATTATATCCTTCATGCGTTTCCAATCACCTGTGTGCATACCATCCAGATTACGAAGAAGTCTAAATGAAATCCGTCTCCTTTGTCTGAGTTCATTTAAATTTCTATGTAATTCTGAATCATATCCCTCGAAATACGTGAATAAAACTGAAAAAAATTTTTTGGTTGATCTTGCTAATCTCAAAAATTATTGGAGCTCAGATTGTAATATGATTTTTATGTTAAATAGTTAATTTGTCATTGACGGAACATACAAATACTTTCCCCAAGACGTAATCGAATCCATAACCATAAATAATAATGATCACACTACAACGTTACTGTGGCAAAAGAAAATAAGCGATAAAATTAGGTTTTATAACCAAATTCCTTGCTCGTCCCGAAGAGATATATAAAGGTAAAACTTTACCAAATTACCTCAAAAGATCGTTAACGTCAGATTGAGGATCTGATATAGTTCCCGCGGGAAAGCACGCGAAGGGGTGGTTTGTTGGCACGATATTAAGTTACGTACGTACTAGTATATTATATATCTGTAACGTACAATAATTATTTTGGTTTTTTAAGGGGGAACGTAGTGTCAAGACACTCAGTACACTGTTTTCGATCCAATTCGAAATATTACGTATTGAATGGCGGAACTCGAGCCCCATTCACTTATCCCTAGTAAATATGAGAAAGAATGTTTCACAGTATAAAAGAAGTTATAATTACGCTATTATCACTTCAGATCTTGTACAATGTACATAACTATCATAGTGAAAGTGAAAGTAGTTATGCCGATAGTAACAAATTCCATAATTCTGTCTATCAAAATAACTCTATTTCGAAAGAAAAGGCACTTTTAGTTAAAGTTAGTTTAGTTAAAGTTAAATACTTAAGTCGGCGGGTGCCATTGGACTCCACTACTAATATATATTCTAATTTCTCTCATTCTCAGTTCTTGTCAAACTTCATAATTCCCATAGAAAGTAATGACATCATCTTTTGATTGCGTTACCGAATAAAGACTAGATTATAGATTTTTAATATTAATTTCAGTTCGATACTTCACACGTATTCTTGAAATAAAAGGACGAGAAACAAAATGAAGGAATTGAATGAGTGCTAGATCAGTAGGATGTTTATATCAATACAAGATACGACAGCCGCTGAGTAATTATGTAGAGTATCGTATTACGAAAATCCATTCGACAGACGACGGAAAAGGTTTCCTTGTAATTGAGACCCAATCCCTTGAATCAATCATTTCTAAGTGACGACATTTTTATGATGTTTAGCCTGAGGCGCTCATAGCATATAGCGACATTGGCAGAGGAAATCCATTGTAAAGGCAGCCCGTTCTGTATTGTCAAAAAATATCAGAAATATTGCCTGACAGATATGCTTTTCATCAGAAAACCAACGCAGCGCTTTAGATATTTAAACTTCACGAATTCCCTCAAGTTGGAAATCTGATTTGAATGTAACTTTCATAAAAACATTGCGTGTTGAGTAGTGGAACTCAACGCCTTATTACCAGTGGCCTATGAAACTAATCTAAAATAACTTTAAAAAAACATCTTTGTGCTAAATTAAATTTAACGATTTCTAAATATTATTTTTTAATGCAATAGAGCTATAAGTATACTAACGTAACTTACCTGCCTGTACTTCAATACAACACCTCTTCACGGTACTAAAACAGAGAAACCATTTGTCACGTGTGAAAGAGATAAATAATTAAACGATTAACGGTTAAGAGTGGGACGAAGCTATGTAGATATGAAGACAACAGGACAGGTCGGTCGCTGAACCCGCTATTGTTGCGGAATTTCGTGAATGGCAAAACTTATATATCAAATGAGGCAGAGCTTTAAATTTTTAAATGCAATGAATTTTAATAATATTTTTAGCTTAACGCTATATCTCGCATGACTAGCAGGATAGGCTTAGAAAATTTAATGTTAAAACACTATGTTTTCTCATTTTCGTCAAGTTTCAAGATATTGTTTGGTCCAAGTGACAAGGTGGCAGAACTTAATGCCACGATCAGCCAGAACGGGAAGATAAAAATAATTTAGCTTAAATTTCCAAGAGTGGAAATCTAATTCGCATCTGCACTATCTACTGTCCTTTAATGACCATTATATAGATTTTTCTTAATTTTCCCCCAAATAAAATCTATCAATGCTACTATTTTATAAACATATAGCCTATTAATTCATTTTACGATAAGAAAACCAAAGCAATTGGCCAGATGACTGGTATGATTCAACTGCGTAATGTATTTCTAACTAATTTTGATCTCGCACTAAAATACTCAAATCCAAGGACGTTTGAATTAAATATAGCGCTGTAATCAAAAACATCTCCTACTACTTGAATATCGTTTATTTATTACGTAATTAACTGTGGTACAAAATGTGCGGCGTTGAGCGCCACTCTACCATTAATGTCTCAATTCTCTGGAAAGTGTACAATGGAGTGTCTATTCTGCACAATATTCTGTCTGTCCATCCTGTTATATGGGATAAGAGATAAAGCTTAAAGTTAAAACAAAAAAAAATATTTTCTTATACGTAATTAAAACTGATATAACTATGACGCTATTGTCAGATGGTATGGTGGGCAATGGGCGTAGGCCATAGCCTTCAAAGGACGGAAGGAATGTATAATTATCATATTTTAAAATATAATCTTTTCATAACATAGTCTATATACTACAAACTACTTAGAACTATCGTCACGAAACCTATAGAGTACCTACAAAACCTACAAATTAAAGTATGGAATATCTTAAGTACTACTACTATAGTATAAATACTAGGCTTAGTGATGTGGGAATTCATCTCACAATCATGTGTCTTCATTCTTACTTAGAAAGAGGTCTAATTAATTTAATTTATTAATTTTAAATTAAATTATAACCTATGTGAAGGTTTAATACCTAATATAGAACATAAATTCTTAAATATTACGCCCAAAAGATGAATGTAAATAGGAAGAACCGCTTTGGTATCGAGGCTAAGCACGGCGTTCAGCTCAGTCACGTAGCACGCAATTCCACCAGAATGCGGGAGTTCCCAGGGATCACTGCCCTCTCCCCATAAAAAAACTTTACCACGTTTCGGAAACAATGGTATATTAGTATATGTTACACCTATGTATATCTATCTATACATATTTATGCCAAACGTGATGAGTCAAGTGTGTGGGCTAAGGTTAACGAGTTATGACGTCGTATGTTTACACTGCGTGTTTACTTTTATTAGCGCCAATACTCCGTAAGACGTGGGAGGTGATATATTTGCATAATTCTATATGGTAGGCAGAACTCACGCTCTGGTTCCTTTGAGATTCAAGGCCGTAGAGGATGTCATTCTTAGTTTAAGCTCTTAGTGAAAAGGCGATTAGAAGAAAGTGTAAGTGTTTGACACGTAAAAGTTTCTTTTCATTTGGTAAATGAATATAGGTTTTACTCCTCAAACATCGATATTGTGTTCTCGAAGGTCCACCGGGGTCTACCGCTGCATCTCTTACAACTCACTCTTGCTTCATATATCTGTTTTACTATTATTCATATTCTCGACGTGCCCAAACCATGTAAACACGTTTCTTTGTTCTCATTGTAACATCCTCGCTAATATAGTGCAAATACTTAGCTTTTCTTTATTTTAGCTTTACGCTGTATCCCGCACATAGCAGGTTAGGCAGGAATAAACATAGTTTTAAGACTACTGACACCCCGTTCCAATTACACATACATTACAATTACAAATATATTTCCGTTTCGCACTTTCCACCGAATTCTCGAGATATTGTGTGTTAAGTGGTGGAAGTTAACGCCGCTTTTTGTCTTGTTACTAGAGCGAGAAAATGAACTCACAAACGTCGTGTTTTGAGCCGCAGGCTTGTGCCTAAATACGAGTATGTGCATATTATTAAAAGCTCTCTTTATTCGTTACCAAAGCTTCATTATTTACATTACAAACACAACAAATGTAATTGCTAAAATAATAATAATAATTTCTCGATTTTGATCAATCCACGAGCAGAAAACACATGGCCCTTCAAGGGTCTGAAGAATTTAATTATCGTGTTTTCTTTTTTGTACCGCAGATGTTTTGTTTATATTAGAGAATACATTTGTATGTTAAAATTGAAATATGATATAATTTTGTGTATATTATAAAAGCTTCTTAACCTCCACCTCTCTTGCAACATCGATATCGTATTTAGAAAAATAGAACCTTATTAAAACCATAACGGTACAGAGCCCTACGCTGCACTTTATGTCTAAATATATAACTAATATATTTGTTTCGAATAGAAATTGAACCCACAACCAATGCAACCCTAATACTTTTAAATAATACACACGCTTAACAGAAATGAAATTTACATAATAAACGTTTAATATTCAACAAAGGTCTCGGGTTCGGGTCTCGATCGTGACAGATTTGTCTTCGTGTTTCCGGAACAGCACGGCGTATTTTATTACTAACATTTAATGCTCAAGTTAACTTGTATACAACTTGTAGAGAATACGATATGATGATATTAGATTTCAAAGTAAATGACGCCTACCTAATATATAGCTTGAGAAGTACTTGTCAACGTAATGTTTAATTAAGCTGATTCACGTGTGTCACCTCAAAGCACCTCAAAGTGTGTGTGGTTGTGGGTTCGATCCCTACTCGCGGAAATAAAATATCATTTAATTTTATATTTTCATTTCTTCGCTCTGGTGTCGAGACAAAGCGCAGCGTTTAGTTCCGCTACACAGCACGAGTCTGTAACGGAAGTGTCTTGACACGAAGTTCTCAGGATCCTTCTGTCAAGTCTATTATATACCGGATACAGCGTGAAGCTACTATTTCTCCCTCAAATCAGCGTAGGAACTGGGATCCTGATGTTAAGAAACTCCGTTCCCCACTTTTCACCAAGATTTAAAGAAATTGCGTGGCGGACCTAAACGCCGCGGAAAAAAAAGACAGCAGCTAGACTATACAGACAATTATGTATAAATTTGCTAAAATGTGGATACGACAACAAACTATAGACGTGGTTTCATCAGTATTCAGGAATTCAGGAACTCGTAAAGTATACGGTTTTGATACTTTGAATAGTTCGCTGCTCCGCTCTCGCTTGTTAACTGTGATTAAAACACTTCGGAGTTAAATATATTCAAAGAATCTTATATAAAGTTGTACTATATTATTTTGAGAGAAAATTTGAGTTAAGTTAGTTTAAGTATGATTTTTTTAGCCGTATATAACTAGACCTTTCCTCTTTTAGTGCTCTCTTGCACTTTCTAAGAAACTTATTTACTAAATTTTGAACTTTCTAAATCGTATAATCCATTCACTTTGGAAAGTGGAAAATAGAGTGTCTTCTAACTAGGTTCTCTCCGCTTACTTTAATATGCAAAAAATGTTGGTAAAATTTTTAACCAATAGACGCGTCATTTATCAATTACAATGTCAGAACACCTATAAAATAATACACAAAATATAAATTTAAATATATTTCTACAAATATAAATTTAAAACTAAGTAACATGACATAGAAACCGTAGTGGCGCAAGGGCACAAGTGTGCGTGCGCGGTTCTATCTCCACTCGAGGGCATGAAATATTTAAGATTACGAAAGGCAAATGTCTTAATGGGGAACGGAATGCGCGTGGTACATAGTGAAGCTAATAAAATACACTGACAGAACAAAAACCATACGAGAACATCCCCAAACCACAGCTTGGTCGTCCTACATAAATCCCAAATCGCGGTCGGTATCGATGCAGTACTCTATTTCCTTTCGCTGACTGTTTACCCTTCTTAGCATGAATATTTGAATTTCTTTTTCGTCATTTCCACATCCTCGAGGTGAGGGCTTACATGTAACTAGCTACCATCCGTTTGAAATATACAATTATTTATTAACTAATCTGAATAACTGTCGTATTCTAATAATAATATCATTTTAAAGACAAATCTATTAATTAATACGAGAACTTTTTGTAGTCATTTTGTCGAGCAAAAAAATAATTTATATTTATAACTTTTTTAATTTAAAGCTCATTTAAATAAAACAAATACAAAATGTTAAGGAATATTTTCCAAACTGCAACTAGTGAGATATTACCGTTCAAAGACAAACGAACAAAAGTTTTATAAATATGAAAAAAATAAAAAATGAGAGCAGAGCGGAGGAGATGAAATATTTATAATATAATTTGTGATAATTCCAACTTCGCGACTTGAATGCGGGATTATATACGGGAGTTAGATATTGTAGAAAGTTCCAGCAACTATTGGATAAGACCGAAAGTGGTTCGTGCGCTTACCCGCAACGTACTGCAATTTCCTGGCTCCAGTATCTGGTATATATATATATAATATAATTATATCAATACTGATATTATAAAACTGAAGAGATTGTTACTTAACACGTGTTAATCTTGGGAACTCCTTCAAAATATTTACTGGTTCAAGTTAGATAAAATAAATAGCCTATTTGTCGAGGTAGACCATACCGGCTACTTCAATACTACTTCTGGTAATTTGAGTGAAGTGAAGTATTTTTGGGGGTTTGGACGAATCTCCGTAGGGTTCCATAACTATCATTTGGAAAGCTGACAAGAGTTCAAGCTTGTTATTTGTCTCATAAGTAGTGGGCAAAAATTATGTTTATATGTGTTTTTCCCGTAACATTTGTTTTACTTAACGTTTGGTAGAAAGAACTTATTATTATGTTATATATGATTATATTAGTGTATTGTTTTCGCTCTTAATTCTCATTTTCTCGCTCTGAAAACACCTCATATATAATTTAGTGTTCAAAAGTAAAATAAAGGAGGTCTTAGAATTGTACCTAAAAAATTTTAACCATTCATAAAAAAGTAGCGAAATTAAGTCATATCGTAAATCATAAACGTCTTTATGATTCATAAAATACAAGCATATTTGACATACTCGTGCGTCTCAACGAGTACGGTTTCATGAAAAATAACAATAAAAATTTTATAGTAACCTCGACTTATGATACACTTTATTCCTTATTTTTTGCTTCACGCTTTATACCCTTTATAAGTAGGCAGAAGGAACTAAGAATCCGTTCCGTTCTCGCGCGGCATTATTTAGCATGAGCTAAAATAAATAAATATATTAGACAGAGAAAACATTGCAACCGTCCTGGGTATAACTACTCGGGTAGGAAGCCACACGGCATACGGTTAAATGTTCGGCTAATTGGTTAACGTGGACGTGCTGCCGGTAAGCCGATTATGGTAAATCTTTCTCCATATTTTATTTCTGGTTTAAGTAACAATTGCTATGTGTACTATGTAACATTCAGATAAACGGTTTTTTTGCTTTTGAAGTATGAAACCTGAAACGATCCTAAAACACGAATATATAACAGATTCCTCCATTTTAAAACCAGCTAACCTCCATATAACGCTGGACTGTTATATTAATTAAGACAACAGTTGTATCTGACCACAACGCGGCCGCGCTCCGATCCACCGAGCCATTGTGTAATCAACCAAGACCGTTCTAGTTCTCGCGGAGCTTCCTGCCTTCATTTACAATGCAGTTACTCTGCCTATGGATATGTGGCTTTTATTATTATTTAGAAAATCGGGTGACTAACTTCTGGTTTGATTTAAGGCCGTCTGATCAGACACGTGACGAAAGAAAACTATGTTTGTCTCCCCGCTTTGGTATCAAGATAAAGAAGCGTTCAGATCTGTCACTAACTCGTAATTTCCCGAAATTTGAGCAAAACGTAAGAGATGCGTTATAACACTAGATTTTCTCTACTTACCTTACTAAATGTAAGAAATAGTCTAAATAAATTAAAATTACATTACTGCGATATAAAAGTATACTTATAATATACCTAATAACAAAGAAATAAACAATTATTTATAAATATGGATTACACGAGATTATGGCAAACAAGTTTGCCGCCTATTAGGTAATTTCCCCAACGGCCAAACTTGGTAAGATCAATCATGAACACAATAAGAAGTTTTCTCATTTTATATTAATATACGAGTAGGAGGAGTATTAATACATATAATGATACTTTCCCATAATATATAATTATATTAATTAAATATTGTATAAATTATTTTCGGATAGTGCGGCGTAGAGTTCCGCCATTCAACACACAATGCCTTCCGAATTCTGCGGAAAATGGGGAACGGAATGTCTTAATACTAGGTTCTCTCTAACGTTAAGCAGTTTTTTTTGTTATGATTAATATCGTTGATGATAATGAATTATGAAACCGTTGTGGAGTGTTTAGGGTCGTGAATAAATTACAGCATAATTTACTGAAAAGCGTTCATTACTTTGCTTATGTTCATTTGTAATTGAATGAATTTATAATATTTAAGAAACTGCATTTAAACCATTTGTGTAATAACATAGCATCAACCAGTTGGTTTGATGATGGAGCCAGAAGTGTAGAACTCTCCATTTTGTTCTTTTTAGTGTAAGATAAAAACTTTTTCGTAACCTTCTTTAAAAAAAAGAGGTACAACCACTACGTTCTTGGTCGAGAAACATCCTTTTCAAGTCTATCCATCAGTTAATCTCGTAAAATAAATTAATTTTTCACAAAAAAACAAATCGATTTCAAATAATAAACTAAAAAGTATAAAATAATTATACTTACCATAAAGCAATAGTATTTTGATTTAGTAAAAGAAAAATAATTAAAGAAATAATTTTTTCTATATTGGTTATAGAAAAATATATAAATGATATAAATATTAATTATTTTTTTGATTGGGATTTCCAGCAACATAAGATAGAGAAAATACCTAGTCGTGGTGCAGGATCACTAGCATGCCACTATACACGCGACAGGTTTGTTTTCAGGTCTGGGTTCAATTCCCCGTCCAGGGAATGAAATATTTAATATTATCATCTCTTTGTTCTGGTAATGAAGCAGAGCAGCATTGAGATTGCCGCACAAACACGCAATGCTTCCCGAATTCGGCGAAAAGTGTGGAACAGAAATGTCTTAATGGGAACGATGTGTTTTAATATTAGGTTACCAGGTTCCCTTTATGTCAAATTGTCAAATCTGTATATTAAAATAGCATAAATATCAAACTCCTTACCTATATCACTTATACAAATCAAAAATCAAAGCTTTCTTTCACATTTCACAAAATATAAAACAGAACTAACAAGTCAGTATTAATCCAAATAGCATAACAGCCATAATGTAAAGAGCTTACGGAGTGAAAATTCAAATGGGGTCATTGTATAAACGTCGGTGGGGGGCATTGTTTAATTCCCGTCCCCTACCTAATTAGCTTCTACAAATGCCATCGGTCACTTAGCCCGGTCACCTATTTAATGGAAGCTAGATTTGTTTCTATAGTATAGTCCGAATGTATGTAAAATGATGAAAATATAATATATTGGCAATATATAAAATTATCTGTTATTTTTAATTGAGAAAAACCACTTGCTTAGTAATATATAGCATTAAAAGAACAGTAGTTTCTTCGCTTCTTGTAATCGTAGCTACCCTACAACGTAGTTTACATAATTTAAGCACAATATTATATTATTTATTTTGTACCGACTGAATCTTACGCAGCCAATCACTCTGATAATTGAGGCATTGAATTCCGCCAACTAGTGTTAGTTAGCAATTGTTAACTTGCTTTTTTACGTGCTTTAAACTATATGATACGAACTGTACTTTTCTTCACATCATTCATTACATTAATTACTGTGTAAAGAAGAGAATGGAAGTCCTAACAATAGGTTTCCAGATTCCCTCTGCCCACTCTGCTATGTGCAGGATTCGACGGCAGTAAATTAGATAACTAGCAACAACGAATACTTCGGCAAGTTCAATTATAAATCCAAAAGCTTTGGATGTAATTATAAGATTTGTTAATCACAGTTGTTTGGCTGATGAATTGACTCAAATCCATTTCATCCAGTTAGAGAAAAGACTCAAATCAATCAAACTTCAATAATCCATTAAGAACCAAACTTTGAAGGTATTCTACCCAAACGTAGCGACTGAAAGTTACATTGTTTACATTTATAAATTTATTTTTCATAAAAACTCATTAATTTTTCATTCTGGCACGCTTTTTCCCGTATAGCAGAATAGACAGAAGGTCCCTAGTGAACACTCAGTTCTTTCTGCCCATAAATTTACACTAGGTCTCGTCTGCCTAACCTGCTGTATGTGCAATAGAGGTGAAGCTAAAAAAAGACTTAAGAAACAAGTAGACGTTAATGTTCTAAAATAGCTTTAATTATATATATATAATGGAAAACGTGGTTAGATATTGAAAATCCATTCAATCGTGAGATATCCGACACGACATTGTGCGCCCCATTCAATAATGCATTATTGTATTGAACTAAGAGCTCAGCTGTATCATATGACAGTTGTAACGAGCTGATAGTGGATAATTTTAATATTTCTACAGAAATATTTACGTTAGCGTGAATCCTACATACAGCAGTGTAGGCAAGTGTCATAGTGGGAACGGAGTGTTAAAACACTAAGCATTACACTGCATTCGAGTGGGTATTCTGATCAACACTTTCGCCTTTATTACACAGTTATATTACGATGGAGACAGTCCTGGTGCTGGGGCACTGGCAATATTTAATATTTCCAGTTACTCGATGTAGTAACGAGGCAAAGCGTGGTGTTGTGTTCCGCCACTCAACATGCTTGCAGAATACGTCGTAAAGAGAGAACTGGAAGTGTCTTAATGGGAACGGAGTGTCTTAATACTAGTTTTCACTCTTACTTTTTTTTTAGTTTTACACTATATCCCGAAAACAGCCTGATATAACCCAGAATCAAGACACTCCGTTTCCCATTTACCTCTTAATTTAGAACATTTAATGTTGCATCGAAATTTCATACAGCACTCATATATAAATGATAACTTATACACACACACACACACACAAATTGATAATTTAGTCGTCATCGTCATTATAATGTCATCATATCATCATAATCATCATCACATAATCATAATCGTGATGGACATCGAACCTTTCGTAACATTATAAAACACATACAAACACATATTTCACACCACTTGTTACTTTCACCTCATGTACTTTGTAGACGTGCCAAAAAAGACGGCTTGAGGGCGCTCCACGCGAGAGGCCCCGATGCCTCATTACCATTTAGCTTGCAATGTCCCCTTATTATGATAGCTCCGCTTTATATTATGTTTACTTTATTGAAGATATTTAACCGACTTCAAAAAGGACGAGGTTCTCTATTCGGTTTTAATACTGCTAGTCTGATTTTAATAAAACATAACTAAGAGCCATCGCGACCATGCCATCTCAAGATCTCTGTCGAAATCGATCTCAAAGTTCACAGCTATTTATAAATAATGGCCCAAATGTTAAGACAGTTCACATTCGACTTTTCAGCCAATATTCGAGATATTGCGTGTCTGAAGAGGCGGAAATAAATAAATAAAATCATTCACCTTTATGAAAATCGAACACAAACATCGCCTTTACATAAAGAAGCTCTCGCACTGCGCCACCACAGCCTCAATTCTTCAATTATATTTCTAACTATTTGTGGTACATAAAGCGCAAAAAATAAAGAACAAAACGCATTATATAGACGTATATTGAAATTCCTTCTGTCCGTGAAGGGCGTGTATTACATAATCCTTGTTCGCGGAATCTACGTTATTACAAAGGGAGGATAAACCGAAAAAACACAAATATTATTATCAGCTTTACATTTGATATGATGATGAAAAATCTGTCAAGTGCGAGTCGGACTCACTAACCGGGGGTTCCGCACAAATCTTTTAATTTCGTTAACGAACTAAAAAAACCAAGCAAATATGATTCAGACTCGGAACCTAGAGTTCCATACAAATATCAGGTTTGTAGGTGAACGGAAAGTACAACTTATGAAAGTTGAAAAACTTAATACGATTATAAGTTTCTTTATATGTAATACATATATATTTAACAATTATAGATCTACAGGAAATACCTTATATAAGTTTCGATCTTGTTTCTTTTTGTGCTTAATGGGATCGTAGTCCTGAATATTGAGTTTAAATTTCAGCTTGATACCTCCTCACGATCTCGAAGCCTTGACGGACACACGGAAAAAAGTGATTTTATAAGGGTTCCGATTTTTCGTTTTAAGGTACGGAATCGAAAAAACATATTTGAGCATACTGCTTTCATTATTTGCTTTTGAATATAATATAATAATACTTCTCAGGGCAAATATTTTATTGTTTTTGCTCTAGCAATACAAACGACAGACCTATTCCTGGAAAAATCGAAAAGGATCATATAAAATACGTAATGTAATATTTCTATTTGACAACAATATTTCTATATATAAAAAAAAGTCGAATAGTAAATAAGCTTTTTCAGTGAAAACGAAACGCGAAAGTTTTTCCCGCTCGGATTATTCACGAGAGTTGCCATTAAATTGAACATGCTCCATCACTATTTATACATGAGATTCGAACACACTAGATGCAACTTGTTTAGGTACATTTCTTTTTATTTGTTTCCGCGCTACAGCGCGGAAACAAATGCAGGATACATCCTGCACATACCAGTGCAGCAGAATATACATGAGGACGTAGTGTTAAGATACTCCGTTCTCCACTCTCT
This sequence comes from Heliconius aoede, assembly GCA_037355905.1. Classification (NCBI taxonomy): domain Eukaryota; kingdom Metazoa; phylum Arthropoda; class Insecta; order Lepidoptera; family Nymphalidae; genus Heliconius; species Heliconius aoede. Next base: position 2,192,283 of record JBAIZZ010000306.1, read on the forward strand.
GTCACATTTTTGAGGCAATGCGTGTTAAGTGTAAGAACTCATCGAAGCGGTTTGCTTTAACAAAGAAAGGAAATGAAAATATTAAATATTTCATTCCCCCGACTGTGATCCGAACCCTTAACGTCGTCGTCGTTGTGTTTACAATTAGTCTCTTCTGCTCCTGGGACGGCATCATAATATTTTTCTTTGCATAAAATACATCTATATATATATATATACAAATGTCTTCGTTAAAGTATTTTTATTACTTTTGTGTTTGTTTAAGTAGACAAAGCGCGTCGTTGAATTCCACCTCTTAACACACAATGTCTTGAAAATACTCCAAAAAGCGGGGAACGGAATGTCTCAATGTTAGGTTCCGTCTGCCTACTCTGCTTTGCGGGAAAAAGCGTGAAGTTGCTAAAGTATTTTTATCGTTATCAAGGTTTGTCAACCGTCTCAACAGCGATCGTCGAGCGAATGGCAGACCATTCCACGCGCAATGTTCCAAGCTCGGGTAGACACCCAATAACGGAGTGTCTTAACTCACTACGTTGTCTGCAATAATAAGTTTATGTGCAGAATAAAAAAAAACTCCATAAATTTAAAGTGTTTTAGCGTATTAAAAGCAACTTAAAAGGCTCAAAACAAAAAAAAACAACATTTCAAATCAATTAAAAGCAAACTTATAGAAAAGTAATAACATCGAGAAAGTAATTTAAAAACTACTTATTTCCAACCGTGTTTCACATTCGCAATCATTCACAGCGCACCGTCGAGATGGAGCCAGTGAGGCGTGAAACGGCAAACAAGCTTACTATATGGTTTTATAGGGGTGGGCGCACATTACCTATAATCGTCCTATGCTGGGGTTTTTTTAATATCTTTATTTTTTTAATTATAATTCTTGATGTTTGCTTTTAGCGCTCTTTTATTACATTGATACAGCTTCACGCTGCATCCCGCATACAGCAGGGTAGGGAGAGGGAACCTAGTGCTAAGACACTCCGTTCCCCACTTTCCTCCCGCGAATTTGGGAGTCATTTACATGGATTTGTAGCTAATTATGTGATAAACCCTATGAAACTGAATTCCATTCCACTTGTAATAATTGAATCTTAATATAAAGTTATATTTATGTTTGCCTTTATACCTATATCAATACGGTTTATATAATACATAAAGAATAAAACATAGTAAATAAATATCTAACCACTACCATCCATTCGCACTAAAATGCAAAACAAAAACGAACTATTTACTTTGTATACCGCATATAGGTCGGTACGTTTATGTAGGCACATACAACACAAGATAAAAAATATTTTCACGCGAGTTTCTAAATTGGATGGGCGGCTTCAGGAAATTGATGGCGTTCCTCTTCTGGTGCTTCCCGTGCGAAATTTCATGCAAAGGCAAACATTTTAATAGCTGTCATTTTTATGTTTCTACATCACAAAATTATATAGAAACAAAAAAGGCGCTGTGGCGCAGTGGTACAGCATCCAAGTGTAAATGCGAAGGTTTTGGCTACAATTCCCACTCAGAGTAATGAGCTATTGTCATTACCTCGATCTGGTAACAAGAAAAAACGTCTCTTAGATCCGATGTCAAGCCATATCCTATTTCCTTAAAAATATATATGATCTATATTTTTATGATCTGTGTCCTAGAAATGTATTTAAATTATATAAGACTACCATAAACTAACAAGTTTATTTAATCGGAAAAAGAAACTAGTCTCAAACGCAGGATGTTGATGAGAGAAGTGGACTAACAATTTTACTACAGTTAGTCCATCTAGATACTGTTAGAAACCACATCTATTCTAGAATGATTATAAGAAACTCTAAGACTTCTTTTTGCTTCAAGCTGTATCTCGGTATATCCGAGACAGACTGGACAGATGGAGAGAACTTAGTGTTAATAGACTCTGTTCCTCACTTTCTATCAAATTGTCGAGACATGGCGTGCTGACATCACGCTTTTTCTCTACTGGGAAATTAAAATATTTTTAATAAGCATTTCCCGAGGTGGGGACCAAACTCCCCAATTTTAGGTTTAGTGTGGTGGTGGTTTCCACTTCCATATAGTACAACTAAAAGATACCCTAAGATTCATTGCAGCTTATACGAAAAAGGGCATCAAAAATATAAGCTTCGACGTTCAAAGTCATTCCACTAAAATCGACGAAGAGCTGCTTCTCTTAAAACTTTCAAAATAATGAAGCCTGGCTGAACAAAAGTACTGGAAACAATGAAAGAACGATCAGAAAGATGGGGGAATAAAATGCCTAAATGTTTTGAAAGGCTCATGAGAAATATTCTCCTTTAACTTTCAAACGTAGTTTACGGGATATATGGCGGTATTTTTTAAATTGTAAAATCAATTGAGATTATTAAAACACTTTTATATTATATATAAAAGTGTTGTAATAGTAATATACTATTAGCACACTTGAAACTATTAAAATGCCAAAGATTTTCCAAAAAAATAGATTATATTTTGAGTTTTCTTCGTGTAAATTCCAAATGTACGATCTACATTTTCCGAATTGTAAATATTATGTGTTAAGTTGGGCGTTGTCTTACACCAGAGCGGCTATCGAACCCACAACCATCGCATTCAAAACCAGACGTTTCTCAATGCTCCACAATGACAGATGCCACTGGATTATGTTTGATGACTAATTAATCATTTTCAAACTATACAGACTGCCATACAGACAAATAAAATAAGTAGATAGGTATTATTAATTACGGCATAATATGGAGCGATTAGAAGGCACAGTTCAATTGGCGCTTGGACAGTATCAAAAGAAACAATTTTTCATATGTTTCAAAATATGGTAGATAGAGGGAATATATTGCCGTCTAAGACGAAAAGTGGGAAACGGTGTATTCCCCGAATTTTTAAGTGTTATATAAATATTTCTCTATAAATGTTTTTTAACAACAAATATGGGACAAAACAGGATAGGGATAAAATATGTTTTATCTTGAGAAAACCCTTTTGCCGCCCGAGTAGGGAGGGACTCTAGCAGGTTATGTGGAACTTATGAACCAGCAAATGTAGTCCGTACATGCAACCCAGTACAACCACGCGGTGCTCCCCGCCGCATGGCGCGGCTACGGGATCCAGGTGATTCTATCATGACCCTGGCGACAGGGAAAACACCAAGTAAAATATCACTTAAAAATTCAATGCTTCTCACGAAATGAAAATATTTAATAATTCATTGCCCCGAGTGAGATTCGAACCCACAACCATCGCATTTACAATACACTCTTGTGCCACTGCGCCACTGCGACTTAAGTTTTAATTAAAAACAAACATTGAAACCAGCTCTTAATTAATAAAAAGCATTACAAATAGATCCATTTAAACTATTTAGTACTAATAACAATGAACTTCAACTGTGCTTGCTGAACTATACCCTGTTGTTTAAAAGATTTGTGCCAATTCAAAATCAACTTTCTATACATATAAATAAAGATAATTTTCCAACTGAAAATGTATTCTCACCTGTGACCTTTTAAGTACCATGCGGACTTCCATCGGCAATCAGGTCACGTTCTTTTTAAACGCGGCTGTCGAAGTAGTGAAATTCATCCGTGAATAGTGGATTTATAGTATGGAGTCTATTCACGGTGGTATTTATTGCTCTTTATATGGAATATGTGTTATTTGGTATGAATTGAATTATGAGATTATTTTTGCAAGCGAATTCTGAGGGTTAAGGCTTTACTCGTTCAACAGGGTAGGCAGAGGAAACTCAGGCCTATATTTATAAACCACTGTCATGTCTGAGATTGATCTCGAGATGCCATTTTCATTGTCTATAAATGAAAACAACATATCAAGATCGATCTCAAAGTTGAGAGCAATTTATAAATACCGATCTAAGTACCAAGACATTTGATTCTCCACGCATAGCCTACCTTACGAGACAGTGTCAGAATTCAACGCCTAGCTTTTTTGCCGGAGACTGTACATCCATCGTGCTTAGTGGAATGATGCCGCCCTAGATTTATGCGGTATGTTTTGGTGAGAAGATTTGCTTAAGAAAGTATCCAAGAAAGGAGATTCAAAACGGCCTCAATGAAGGGTACTTGAAATGTATTTTTATATTTTTAAGTCCCACACTAAAAAAAAGCAAGTGTTTAATAAGTGAGCAACAGAGAGAACGGAAAGATAGAGGGTAATAGATAGAGGAGATAGAGGACAGAGGGTAATTGTATCGAACAAACATCAGAAGTGGATGGTAGTTATAAGTAATATGGTATCATGGTATGGTATGCATGGTAGTTACAAGAAGTCTTAAACAAATTCATAATTAAAATAATAAATACCGCACGCTTGTGCTCCCGCGCCGCGACTGGCCTCGATCTATACGATTTAATGACTTAATATATTTATAGGACAATGGACACCGTTGTGGCACAATTAGAAAGTAATTGACCGTACGTGATGGTTGCGAGTTCAATTTCGAGTAGAGAAAGTTTATACTTTTCTGTGATGTGATAAAACAAACTATGGTGACATATTTCACTATCTAGTACTTGCATGGAAGGAGTGTCTCTGGTCTCTGCACTGGATTTATAAATTTCACTTCGAGGTAATTACACGAAAATAAAAAATATATATATTATACATGAAGGCATCTAAAAATCTAATTACAAAACAGTTTTGTCAATTAATATCAACTCCGCGCTGTCCGCAGAGGAAACCTAATATTAAGACACTCCTTTCCTCACTTATTGCACAATTTACGAGACATTAGGTGTTAAGCGACGGAACTCAACACTGCGCTCTCAATTATAATTAATCAAATAATTTAATAAGAAATATTTGCAATTACGTAATAAATACTTTGAAATAACGTAACGCTACTTTTATTTTGCGAAATTTGCGTCGCGTGCGCAATAATATACATTTATTAGTCCACAACCTCGATCATTTGAATTGGAACTATTAAATGTTTCAAAAATAAAGTATTAGACCTCGATACAGTTATTTATATGATCGTAGGTGATATTTATGTGATTTTAATAGACTTTTACGAAGAGTACATAATATAAATATGACATTCGATTATATTGGATTATTTTATTTAGCTTCTCTCTAAATTCTGCGTATAGAAGCGAAGACTAAGAGTTTCGCTATCTCCCTTTGAAAAATTTATTTTGCATTATATCTTAAATGGCAAAACTCAACGGTTTGCTTTGTCTTGTTACCAGAGCGAAAAAATAAACATAATGCAGTCCCACAAGTGGAATTCAAAGCGTCACGCGACGACCTAAAACTACATATGTATGTATATAACTAACGTAAAAGCAAACTACGAGTGGCTTAATAGAAAACTATGTATTAATAAAAATAAACCCTGACCGCTGACGCAATAAAAACACGTAAATCACGTACCAACAGGTTGAAGAACGAGTAACTGTCCGCCATGTAACGTTTTACGAGTACGTTACAATTACAACTAGCGGTCATCTGTACTGTACTTAGTTAGCTTTAGTTTATCTGTGTTTTTTATCTTCACGGTCTATCTCGCATATAGCAGGATAGGCATAGGGAACCTAGTGCTAAGACAGTCCGTTTTCCACGCACCGCATTATTTTTAGATATTTTGTGTCAAGTGTAAAAAATATAAAAAGAGCTATTCAGTTCACGCTTATTCCCGCATATAGCGGGATAATAAAGATAGGACCTAGGATTAATATATTGTCAATAATTCCTAGTACAGGGCACGGTACGGTAGTATAGGGTACGGGCAAATGTAAATAATCTATACATATAATAAAATTGTAACTAATGTCAATCTGTACATGAAAGCTATATCGGAACATTTATTATTAACAACGTAACAGAACTCAAAATAATGATTTGTTAATTTGTTTGTCGGTTTTGTCCGCTGGTCCGTGCGTTTGTGCACGCTAATCTAAGAAACAGCTTAATCATTTTAATGCAGTTTTCACTATTTCATTTTGGAAAACTTCCTGTAATACATTACATATATACATATATATTGGAATCGGTTCATAAATGAAAAATTATCATCACGAAGTAATTGTTTTGTTGTATTAGTTGAAACTTAAATATATAATGTGTTGTTCAAACGGGCGAAGCCGGCAGCAAGTCCCTAGATTTCAATATAATAATTCCCTCAAGCGAAAATCGAGTCACAACCGAGTTAGTTTCAAATATGTGCTGCACCATTGCGCCTCGACGGTCTCCGAAACCGAAACCATGAGGGTATTTATTTATATACAGCTGTTTCAATTGATATTCCTACTAGCAACTTGCATTTGTCATCGTAACTTGGAAAAGTGACAGACCCTCTTGGACTATTTTCTCGCTTAAGGATAAACTTTTACAATAAATGTTTGAATCGACAATCGTATTTGTAATATGATATTTTTCTATATTTTGTGATGATGTAAGATGATTTTTTTTAACACTCTTGAAACTAGAAATTGCACCCACAACCATCGCGTTCACAGTAAGGAGCTTTCCACATCTACAGGTAAGATTCATTATTATTATAAAACCCAATATTTACTATCAAAAAGGAGCAAATAGATCCATCTTATATACAATTTTTTCTACCATATCTAAATCCCATGTTTCCACATCGCTCGTTCCGTGACTCGTCATAAAGGAGGTAAGAAACATCTGTTGCGGTCTGATCTGAGCCAATATCGGGACTGTAGACGCAATAAATCAGGGCATCGCTGAAAAAATAGAGGGTGGAAACGAGGGTTGAGTGTGTAATCTGATGGGACCAGGTCTATACAATTATACCATACAAGTTTTATTATTATTGAAGGTTGTCGTGACTGTAACGAATGGTTGTGGGTTTAATTCCCACTAGGGGAAAGAAATATTTTCATTACATCGCTCTGATGACAAGACAAAGCGTGGCGCTGAGTTTGGCACGTAACGCGCAATGCTTCGAAACTCGAAAACGGAATATTTCATTCTCTCTGCCTACCTTGCTATATGCGAGAGAAAAAAATCAAAAATTGCCCCGGTGCCTGTTTCCCGTGGAGTAAACCTGTGTACATGTTAAACAACGGCACATGAACTATGTATGGTGAATCTAGGACTTACTAGAACTTAGCAAACATGTTTTTAAATCCAATATTTAAAAAATAAGTATTAAATTACATACAAAATCTACTTCAGATATTGAAAAATCGTATAAAATCTTTTCAGATAAATATCGCTGCATCGCTGTGTTAACTAGATTAAATTTCATAACATTAAGTTTTTGTTTTAAATTTTATTACAAGTCGATCGTATGAAAGCGAATTAAAACCAGAGTGTTTCTATACTTTTTTAGATTATCATCAGATAGCAATTAAAACTAGAAAATCATACAAATATTCTGGCAACCCTCGAGCTGTCACAGCGTCAGACGTTCATAGCTAGCGATTTGTTATTCCTCTCCAGCGCGGGCAGGGCGGGCAGGGCGGTACGACGTCGACGAAATTGTATTTTGGTTTTGTTGAAAAATTTATACGCGCGTCAACACCAACGTCGAGTACGGCGGCTGAGTGACGTTACTTCGCTGAATATTTTGTAATAAATTATATTGTACAATGAAAATATCACCTTTTTTTCTACTGGAAATATTGGTTTTTGTTATTTACCAAAAAAATTACGAATTAAAATATAAAAATTGCATAACTTTACTAAAATAATATATAAAAATAGTATAACTTTGGTATAGGTCGCTCCACCTAGGAGCTCGAACAATGAAGGTACCATTAATTGGCATTTACAGGGGCTTTTTGTGTTCTAGCCCTAAACCCACACTAGGGTCGCAATCCCCAAGCAATGCTCTGAGCTGCTCATCCTGCCACTGATGGGTAATGAATCTCTACTTACGATAAATCCATGGAACTACTTAGTAGTTTGTTTTCAGTAAGTTAAATCAAATTGAAATAGAATAGCTACTGCTCAAATATAGCTTACAATGACTATAGCCAAGCCAAACATTGAAGGCAATTTTACAATCCACTTTAAATCTTTTAGGAACTTCCTAGGTTTCCAGGTCGACATGACATGGATACCATCAAAAAACGCGTATATCTGCACCGTGGCGGCCGGCAACGCACCTGTAGCTCCTCTGGTGTTACACGGGGTCATGGGCGGCGGTTATCACTTAGCATCAGGTGACCGAAGCGAAGCGAAGACTTGGTACTAAAGCGAAGAAATGAATATATTAATAGATAATAATTCTTTCTCCAGAGTGGGAATCGAGCCCACGTACACCGTAGTCACAAGCTTGTGCCTCTGCGCCACTTAATCTGCTGCCAAACTAATTAGTATCAAGAGCAATAAAATTGTACATCTAAAACCTTCGCGCAACTTAGAGCTGTAAACATTTTAGTAATTGAATGTTAAATCAATCAGTATTTTCTCATTAATTCGAATTAAAACTGTAAATAAACATTGTCTGTCCATCAGTCAGTGAGCGTGAGAAATACGATTTGTATAAATAAACTTTATAATTGATACAAGTTTCTTTTTTATGAAGTTTTTTTATAGCTTTAGCGCTATGGTGGACTACGAAGTCATTATGTCTAGTGTTAAGACACTCCGTTTTATACTATTCGTTTGAAATCGACAACTCACAACTTCCCTAAATACCAATCTTCTACTTCTACTGAGTAACGAAAGCTCTCCATAAAAATATTATAACGCTCACTCTCGCCGAAACTTTTCTATTTTTATTTTTTACGAGAGGGGATACAGTTTTCTACTGAACCGTATATAGCACGTGGATAAACCGTACGCCGTGACACATGGCACAGTGAGAGATCACTCTAAGTTAATAATACCACAAAAGCCAGTCATGTTGAGTTCAATTCCCACTCAAAGAATGCAATATTTAATATTTAATTTCCTGGCTATGGACTTGGATAAATGGACTATGTTAATAGTTTCTGAGATTAGCGCATTCAACCAAACAAACTCTTGTTTACGTATATAATATGTACGTAAACAAGGGTTTGTTTAATAGATAGAGATTTAAATGAGAAATAAGGCGAACACCACTGCCGGCCGCCACGTAGAGACGCGCAGATCTCGTAATTGCTTGTTCCATAATTGAATTAAATCCAGCCACATTTGAATTGTAAATTGCTAAACTTTCATCTGGCATTAATAGAAGGAGTTCGCTTAATTCAACCTACTATTTAATGTATGTCTGTCTTCAATTCTTTTGTCTAACTTTTTAAGTTAAATATAACCCTTGGATATATCCATATAAAATGAACGAATGAATAAGAAAAGTGGAGGTAGTCGTATCGTGTGGCTGTAAGCGCGACGGTTGTGGTTAGATGCCCACTGTAGGGAATGAAATGTTTAATTTTTTTTCCTCACGCTCTGGTAACAAGGCCAAGCGCGGCGTTAAGATCCACCACTCAACACACAATGCTTCGAGAATTCGAAACGGAATGTCTGAACAATAGGTTCCCAGGGTATCTCTTTCTGCTCTGCTATATGCGAGTTACACAGTTTTTGTAAATTTCAGTATACAAAGAAACTCCACCCGTAGAGTTGTAAAAAAGTTTTCACTTGGAGAGCTAATGAAAAAAAGTTTGTTTCCCATTAACCCGACTTACGGACAATTACTTGCCTTGATTTGGCTAATTTGTAAAGTTTGCCACCGTCGTTTTCAAGTTCCTGCTATATGTTGCTTTGAGTAACAGTATTTTGTATAAATTGACTAACCGTTATATCAGCTACTACATATATCTTAAAATTAAACATCGATAAATTAAAGGGAAAGTCATAAGTCATAAAAATAATTATTATGACTTTGTTTTTTATCTGTATCTTGCATATAGCAGGGTACACTGAGAGAACCTAGAGTTAGGACCGCTCTATTGACTGGCAAAACGTAATTGATTTGCCCATATTCTTCTTTATTCTTTATTTAATTAATACCATTTTAATAAAGGTAAAAAAAACTGAAAAAGGTCAACTCGTAAACGTAACACTCGCTTACATTATTCCACAGGATTCGCTTCAATTAATCCACTTTACTTCCTAAAATGACTTTTTTTTTTTATGGGAGAGGACAAGGCAAACGAGCGTTCGGGTCACCTGAGGGTAAGTGATCACCGCCGCCCACGACCCCATGCAGCACCAGAGGAGCCACAAGTGCGTTGCCAGCCTTTAAGGTGGAGATGAAAGGCACCGGGGCCCGGCATTACCTAATGCGAAACGCAGTGGCAAGGGCCACTACTTCACGCCGGTTTAAGATGCCGGGGGTGGTATTAAGTCCAGTCGAGTCTGCCCATGCGTGTTGCCATTACTGGCGACGTGACTCTACCACACGTACTTTAGTCGCCTCTTACGACACTGACAGTACCAGGGTGATCCTATTCTAAGCCGGGACCACACGGCTGAAACTTAATTGGACACACTGATCTTTTTTTTTTACTTTTCCCACAATATGTAACCATCTATATTATATTATAGCTAAGAGTGGTATTTGCGGTGTTCAAATGTGCATTATGGCTAAAAGTTAAAAACACAGACAAAGTGCGGCGTTGTGTCCTGCTATTGAACTCACACAATGACTCAAGTGGAAAGCGAATAAAAATATATAATATCATAACATTTGAAAGCCTACACCAAAACAAAAGACAGTATGAAATATTGCCACAAAAGGTTTTCAATAGCTTTATCGAGCCTCAAATTGAAAAGCAGACTCCGCGGTCGTCAACCAAAGCGGTATCGGAATTGTGAAAAATTTATAGTGGCGGACGCGACGGTATCGACTGTCATTGTTTTAGAGGGCCGTTTAAATTTGTTTAAATGGCCGACTGAAGCTCAATGTATTATAGATCAACAGGTATTCTAAAAGCCATTGTATCGTTGTAACTATCAATACTTAACTCATTTAGATATTTCCCGGTATCGAAGTATTAAGTGCGGCGTTGAGATCTGCTTAAAAATCTACTTATTTATAAAAAGCGAAAAAGGGAGTGACTTAACACCAGGTCCTCTCTACTTTAAAGAAACACAGAAAGCATGATTTTTTTTTCACGCTGCATCATATACATTCCCCATTTTCTGCCAAATTCAAGGCAATTGCGTGTTAAGTGGTGGAACTAAACGCCGCGCTTTGCCACGTTACCAGAACGAAAAAATGAAAATATAAAAATGTTGATTTCCTCAACTTGGAATCGAACCCACAACCTATATTGTGTATGTCACATGCTCATGCCCCTACGCCACGACAGGTCTCACCGTCAACCATTATGCATAAATCTGCATAAACCACATTCAGAGTATGTGTGAAAAATAAAAAGTAAATAAAAAATGAGCTTGTTATATACGTGCGAGTATAATTACCTAATTTTTTTAAAGCAATGTATTTCGGCTGCAACTGTTTCAGCGTACAGTGCGCTCTTACGAAATTAACACAAAATTGAGACACGCTTGGAGCTTTTCGGTCTTACGAAGTGGTTATTAAAATTTTCACCAACTAAATTTAGCTACTCAAAGACGTTTTAATTATTTATTTTTTATTTTGAAACATAGAATATACAAAACTTTGCATATTATTTAACTTCACGCTTTATCGAGTAGATATAGATAGACGGGGAATGCAGGTAGAACCTAGTTCTAAAGCATTTACCAGAGCGAGGAAATGAAAATATTAAGTATTTCATTTCCACGAGTCGAAATCGAACCTTTTTATGGTTTTATCTCCCTTACGCCACCAATGACCTAAATATTTCTAACATTACACAATATATTACGCTTATATAAACTAAATGAATTTACGTGCTTGCCGACGGCGATATATTGTGTTCCCATATCTAAAGATACATTTTTATACAGACCCAAACAAATATACTGTAGGCCTAAACAAACAGCAAGCGCTTACCACAAACGGTAAGTATCGATCGACTCAATTTTCCAATGAATAAACGTAACTAGGAAATTATGATTTGTAGCCTATTTAGATTAGCCAGAGCGAAAAAATTAAAATAGTTCATTGCCCGAATGAGAATCCAACTCACGACCGTCGCATTTTAAGGTGGAGGCTTTATTTTTAATTAAATATTTGTATTTTTAATTAAACATAAATGACTTTTGCTTTAAAGTGTAGTGTTGAGTTCCGTCACCCAGCACGCAACGCCCTAAGGAATTTGGCGGGAAGTGGAAATGGAGTATCTTAATGGCTCAAAGGTTTTTATGTTCCCCTGTCATGTACGAGAAAGCTAAAAAAGAAACTAAAAAGCTAAAAACAGCTTAAAAAAAAGTTGTTTCAGTGGAGTTTTCTCAACACGATGACAAACAAACACACGCGAACACGTTCAAAGCTTCACTAGAGTTGTGAAGAGAGACTGTCGGCTGGTGACGTCGGCAATCATTACCATTTTTATAAAAAATAAGTAATAAAAACAGACTAAGTAATTTAATATTGTAGTGATCGTTCTTGCATTAGTTTGACACTATCTAAATAATAATGTTTCTTCAATAATTTTTTGTTTAACAAAATAAAAGTACATTTTACTTTATGTTAAGTTAATTTATTTTTTACTTTTACAGCTTATTGTTTGAGTTCTGTTTTTATTTTGTTAAAATTAATTTATTTTACGATCTTCAATGGTGGGTAGACCTTAAAAGAACCTTGAGAAGCACTCAAACGAGTAGGTAGTGGTAGTACTGAGTAAAACTTCAATCATAATTATATACTATTTTTATGTTCAACTAACATTTTGGCATATTGACACGAACATATATGTATATAAAAAATATTCGGGCGACTTGGGGACCTCTCCCTTTTTTGAAATTGGAAAAAGAAATCCAACGATGAAGTAGATCACTTCTGGCGAAAATTAAACCATGATTCGCCAATTTTAACAATGTTTTTCCTAGTAAATATTACAGTATAATTATATTTTTTTACCAAAAAAAAACTAACTTGTTCAATTTCAACCGAATCTCATAAACAGGCCCTAACCAACTTTCACCAAACTATCCTTGAAGGGTAAATACAAAAAAGAATCATCGAATCAGTCAATCGCATGATATCGAGTTATTCGTCCATTTGTAGCGCATGCACAGTATGCACATCATGCACAGCATGCACAGCATATGAAATCTGATACAAAATAAATAAACAGAGCACTGTATAATGAGACACATAAAAATTCCAATCCGTTACAACTTCCTTACTACACAAACCCCCTTTACACTAAAAACAATGAAAAATCGACTTTACATCTATGATTTTAAAGTTCAAAAAGAGCTGAAAACATTGTAACGCAACTTTCACGCCTTGATATCTATACTTTAGTATCGTACTGTTGAGTTGTACTACAGCCGCTGAGTTAAACGTTAATTGGGTATTATCATAGAAGTAAGGATACTTTTACAGCTGCAGGCTTTGAACCCGCACATATCAGAGCGAATCTAATTAACCAGACAGACACTAAGTGTTCCAGTTTCTGCCCCAACTCGAGACACTGCGATATAATAGACAATATTCATTTGGCAGATCACAACGCCGCATTTGTATTATATTGAAGAATTTATTATTTTTTTTATATTGTAACGTTTGTTTTATTAAATTTAATATACTGCATTTGCTATTTAATATTTTAACTAGGTATATAGATAACTAACTACAAATAACAGAATAATAGTTATAACGAACCATAATTATTTAGTTAAAAAGTTTGTACTCTAGGAGATGACGTGTTTCATTCTACGCGCTCCCTAACGTAATAAAATCATCTCTACAGTGGACTATAGAGGCGCTTCGTACTATACCTATAAATATACAAGTGGCCTAAATATAAATAGCCCATACACTGCGATTTATGTCAGTTTTTGGGATGGGCTATTCTCGTCTCGTGTAAACAATTAGGTGTTCATTAGAACAATGGCTCTTTAACTAAGAACGTTCATAAAAAATGTAAAAAAGAAAATTACGTTATAAATTATGAATTCTTCCTGTATAATAAATCGGTAGTAACTTTATGCTCTGTAATGTAAGTTTCTTTTTTCAGCTACTCGAAGTATTATGTACTATAGTACTATTCTGTATATAGCAGTGTTATGACATTTCTATGCCAACCCTCCGCCCAATTTTCGAGGCATTGCATTCGAGATGTTGGGCGGCGGGGTTTGTTTTGTTATCAGAGCGAGAAAATAAAAACCATAATCGTAAAATTTTAATATTGTAATATAAAATATCTCCTATATGGATAAAGGTGATATATCCGAACTTCATTAACATAAAACACATTATGGCTATATATATAACTCGCAACATCTTTTGCGTGAATCTTAGAGGTCACCGGTCCACAACCAACATGCCAAACAGCGTTCTACGCCGCGTAGTTCCAAATGAGTGTACAGTTGTAGAGTCAGTCACTTAATACCTGCCGGAAGTTTTTTTTTCATATTCTTATAATAGATAGCTGCATATTTCACAAGTATAATAAAATCGAAGGAAACGGCGGCGGCGTCGATTGAACATTAAAACGTTATCTAAATATTACGAAACATATTAAGTAGAACAATATTGTTCATTATGGCCACATGTAACATAACTACTGCAACTATAACAACGGTATAACTTCCTCAAGTTATATTTTTACGTAAATACAATGAATTAATTAGTATAATCCTTTGAATGGAATTTGCACTTATATTGTATGTATGTATATTCTTATAACATAGAGTTCTAGTCCTTTACGTTACCAGATCCTTTCGGCCCAGAAGTCGGAAAGTGGGCGACGGAGTCTTTTACCACTAGGGTCAGTACCTTATCTACAACTCAAGCGAAGTCAACGTGGAGACTAGTCTCCATAATGCATTCATATAGATATAATTGATTGGAATGCCACATTGGGTCGACAGACTGATGACCTTTAAAGCATATTGACGGACGAGGCATATACATATGTATTTATAATTATATATTTACGGTACACGCTACCTGAAGTATATAAAAATAGTATATTAAAACGGATTTTGGCCATA
The DNA here is from genome assembly GCA_037355905.1 of Heliconius aoede. Taxonomy (NCBI): domain Eukaryota; kingdom Metazoa; phylum Arthropoda; class Insecta; order Lepidoptera; family Nymphalidae; genus Heliconius; species Heliconius aoede. The sequence goes on from JBAIZZ010000306.1 coordinate 2,207,295, forward strand.
AATCTTTTTATCGAAATATTAAAGTTAAATTTATTTAATTAAGTTATTTAAATATATTTCGTTTTGAAATTCATAAAACTTTACAGACATTCGGTCCGTAGTTTTATTCTGCACGTATTTGTTTTATTTTTATATAAATTTAAACATATATTATTCATACGCATATAGCTACATATATTTTTTATTTATAAATAAAACAATCATTTAGAAACTAGTCGTCGTGCAGGAGTACAAGAGTACGCCTGTAAATACGACATCTTGTGAGTTCGATTACCACTCGGGAAAATAAAAAATTGAATATTTTCATATCCACGCCTTGCTAACGAGGCAAAGCGCGGCTTTCAGTTCCGCTACTCAACCCGCAATACCTCCAGAATTCGGTGGAAAGTGGGGAAGTGTCTCAATGGGAACGGAGTCTTAATACTCAGTTCCCAGGTTCCTTCTGCGTACACTGCTGTACAGGATACAGTGTGTAGCTAAAAGAAAGACTAAATTATTTCATGTAAGTAAAGTTCAAGTTAAAGTTCAAGTATAATGTGAAAATTTCTTTGCAATAAGCTTTATCCAGTGCAAGCTTGAGATTATTTACATACTTAGATCTCGATATACCCATACAAAGAGTTCCATTAAAGAGAGACCAATCAATGGTCACAACTGTATTTCGTCAATCAATTGACATAATTGTAATATCCAAATACCGTTATCTAGTTCATAGCCGCTTCGCGTACTGCCCTGGATTCTTGCAAAATTATTTATTGTATCTTGAAGTCGAAAGTAGTATGTCATTAGAAATATAGAAACAGAATTAAAACTACTACTATTTAAACTTAGAGAGATTAAACACTTAGAAAGAGAATTTTGGATAGTGTAATGAAGTGATTTCTTTATATATTATGTAGGTATTCTACAGTACCCGAGTTACGAATGTGACTAATTTGGGCTTTCTACACTACATAGTAATACTACAGCCAAAGGGCTGTGCGTTAGAGGAAGTGTAGGAGAACACGAAAAAGTGATAAAGTGATTTACGTTTAATAGTTCCCGCGAAAGAAATCACAGGCGACAGCTAGTATTCTATATATTAAATATTTCGGCACCTGTATGACACACCTGACATACCTACTAACAGTGATTAGGTCACTACTTCCATTTCCTATAAAGATGATATGATATGTAAATCATTAAATACTAATTAATGTTGAGATTACTCTCGCTCTTCTTTGAGCACTTGAGGAAACCTGACATTCATATAAATACTTTTTTTTGTATTACGCTTTATCCATAGCCGGAGAGCCAGAAAGAATGGACCGCCAAGCGCTTAGGTCTCTGCATATCTCTTTCGCCTCGTCCACTGTCATCAGCCTCTTCACATATACCCTACGTCATTTACTTGTATCTATGGCGGCTGGACCTCATGGTTTTCACTGTTTTAAAGTAACTGTTTCAAAATATATAACTAAAAAACCGAACTTACCTGAACTCTTGGTATGGGAAAGATTGTACTTTTCAATCAATACAAAATTTTATTTAAAACTATAACAAACTATTTGAATAAACCTCGTGTTGTGTAAAAAATTGCTGTTTTCGTATTATACAGAACGTTCATTATAAAGCTGTAGAGTGTGGTTGTTCTCAGGACTACTATTACCGGTTGAATTGAAAAATCCATCTGTACTCAACTCCTATGGCTAGCTGCAGTCGACTCGGGCACTAAGGCCCGTATAGCAGCGTATTCAGAGGGAAACAAAGGTTCCCATTAGGCACCTACTTCCGTTCACCAAATTCCTTCGAAAATTGATGAGTTGAGTTAGTTTCTGGATCTCAGATTTGAGAGTTATTTATAAATAAGGGCCCAAGAATCTAAAATTGTCATACACAACTGTTATTCAATAATATACCCACATAAGAGGGCGCGCGCACGGGCGCAGCCGCAGGTAAGTAAGTGGTAACGGCTAAATAAAACTATATAAATTGTTTAATAAATTTCAAAATAAGTAACTCAGCTTATGCAATTATTGTAACCGGCGTTAGCGTTTCCCCGCTCGCTCGCTCGCTCACGTGTGAACCGAACCGTCACGGCAACCAGTTGCGTCATTACTTATTTTCCTTCAACTTAACTCGTATTAAATTGATGATGATATTATGTAGAAGTGTTGAAAATATCTAAGTGCTAACTTAATTTTTAAGTGCTTATTTCGTATGAATTATTGGATATTTTTATTTTAGAGTACGCAAAGTTTGTTATACTCGTATAGTAATTATAATAATATATATTATTAATAGAAACATATATTAACATATATATTTTTCTTTCTTCGTCCTAGTGTCGAGACAAAGCTCGGCGTTAAATTCCGCCACTCAACACGCAATGCCTCTATTTCGGCGGAAAGTGTGTTAACATTAAGTTCCCTCTGCCTACCCTGTTGTGTGCGGGATACAGCGTTAAGCTTATTTAATTGTGAATATGCAATGCCTCCAGGCTTTGACGGAAAGTGAATAATGGAAGTGTTAAGACAGTGCTCACATAAAATTGGAAATGTTTCTTTAACCAATTAACATCAGTTGACGCGTTATCTTGATCTGTCACTGTCCTGCTAGTTGCGTGCTAATCGGTATTTTCGGTTGTCAGCCACGAAGTGAGTAATATTTCACAATTTATATTATATAGGTACGCCAGTATGGCTAAGAACGATATGTAATTGAATGAATTAATTAGAATTAAGTAGCCGATGTTATTTTACAATTTATTACACAGTAGTGGGCTATAACAGATATAGATTTAAATATTTGTAAATGTTCTCCTTTTTTCTTTTTTGTTGTCTACATTGTTGTTACATACAAGCATACATTGGATAATCCTAAAAGAAAAAAACCTAAATTACTTTTTCGTATGCTGGTAATTCTCGCTGAACGTCAAAAATCTTTATTAAGATTTCTCTGTACTTACAGATTATTAATTGAACTAAAGTAGATACATAATTTTAGTTCAATTATTATTGTTTTGACTTAATATTGTTTTGAAATTGAAATTGAATTAATATTGTTTTGAGGCTGGTCGTGGCGCAGTGGTACAAATTGTGCTGCACAATCGACTGGTTGCGGGTTCGATTCCCACTCGAGGAAAGAAAATATTTATTTATGTTTTCATTTCTTCACTCTGGTGAAGTCAGCCGTGTGGTCCCGGCTTAGAATAGGATCACCCTGGTACTGTCGGTGTCGTAAGAGGCGACTAAAGTACGTGTGGTAGAGTCACGTCGCCAGTAATGGCAACACGCATGGGCAGACTCGACCGGATTTAATACCACCCCCGACATTTAAAACCGACGTGAAGTAGTGGCTCTTGCCACTGCGTTTCGCATTAGGTAATGCCGGGCCCCGGTGCCCTTCATCTCCACCTTAAAGGCTGGCAACGCACCTGTGGCTCCTCTGGTCTTGCATGGGGTCGTGGGCGGCGGTGATCACTTACCATCAGGTGACCCGAACGCTCGTTTGCCTTGTCCTCTCCCATAAAAAAAAAAAAATATATTGTAATACGATTTTGTACAGATAAAGGCGATATCATTCCATTCTTTAATTTGTACAAAATTCTTGCACTAATTTGTCATGCTACAAATTACGATTCAATATAAATGCTCTTAAATAAAATCATAATATAGAAGCTAGCTGAGCTAGGGCTAAGTGTTAAGACACTGCGTTACCATAAAGATATTTCTGTTCCCCGCGTTCTGCCGAAGTCTGGAGGCATTGCGTCTTGAGTGGGAATCGTACCCACAACCTGTCGCGTTTACAGTCGCACCCTTGTACCCCTGCGGCACCATTAGTCTTCATGTGCCTACTTACATACGTAAAAGCCGAATATACCAAATAATAAATTCTTTGAACAGATGTTCACATGCACAAATAAGTTTTCAAGGGCGTCTTTTTTAAAGAATTTACACAAAAATATTCAAAATGATAAGATAAATTAAATATTTTTCACCAAATTAGATACGCCTAACTGCACGCTACCCGTAGATTAAGTTAGCTAATCATTACGTTACATTCCCATTCGAGGGAATATTCAATATAATATAATGATTCTCTGAACAGTTGTTTTTTTTTTTCAAATTTTTCATTTAAATACAGAAGATAGCAGAATAAAACTTCCAAATATAATTTTCAATATCCTAATACATTAATACATGGTATATGATGGTACAGATGCTGTTACAGACAAATTGCTCTTGAGAGTAAGGGTCAAAGGTGAGTTAACAACCCACTGAGTCACCGCTCCCTCAATAATCGTCATCGTGCCTCAAAATTGTATGATTTGATATTCAACATTTAATATTTGTTTCTATATATATTTTAACATTTTAGTAATGTTATACAAGATTTTAATAAAAATTTTAAGAAGATATTTTAAGAAAATCTGTTAAGTGCGAGTCGGACTTGTCCACTGGGGCTTCCGTGCCACTTTTAGGATTGTAGATAAGACATATGACTCGTAAAGTCTCTGCCAAAGACCTAGAAAGCGAACTGAAGCAAGCCTTATATGAACTAAAACCTGTGTAAGCAGATTCTTTAGGAACGTGAGGACAGCGAGGAGTAAATTACTGCAATAATTAAAAAGAACTCAGATTTAAAAAGTGAGCTCGCTGATTTTCATACAAACTATTTAGATGTAGTGGCTCAGCGGGATCAACTGAATGACATTTTAGGTATATTTGACCAGTGCAGCAGTGAACACGAGAGGACTCTGGACCGGATTTAAGAGCTTGAAATTCAGTTGAAAGAGCCCCAAGCCTCAATATTTACATTAATTAAGCAAAGAATCGAAGGAAACCTCATGTTAATATGATGAGCTGGTTGATTGTAATGCATAACAATTCCTTAAGTCAGTAGTAATAGACCTCACGAAGGATTACTCGTGTGTTACCCAAAATATAAAATTTCCTATAAATAATAAATTTTAAAACATATATTAAATTAAATAAATTTATAAAAAATTTTAAGTTTTCTGCAAAAAAAATTATAACTATTTTTCAAGTATTTTTAAAAATGCCTTTTTAGTCGGTGACCATATTATTACAACAAACATCTGTCCAAATTTCACGTTTCTACCATCAGCGGTTACGGCTGTGCCTGCACCTTACCTCCGTGTCTAGTAAAACTACGTATCAAGATCGCTCTCAAGAGCGACATCTAAGTTATAAGTACGGGCCTTATTAACGGCGACGTATCTCTTTGTTATTAATATGATATAGTACATTGTAGTATTTAGATTTAAATTTTTGCTTATTTTTAATAAGTACCTTAGTGTTATAATTATAAACAATATAATAACTTTACATTTTCTATTATTACTGGTATTAATTATATTAAGAAAACTTTAAACAAATTGCAATACAAATAATGTATAGTCGGTAAATCTGATTTACTATTTACTGCGCATTATAAAGCGTAAAATTACGATCGTGATAACTCAAGTTTTCTTGTTTCAAGAATGTTCTATAATATTTAATTAAAATTAGTTACGTTATAAAATATTCCAAACAGAAGGTGGTTAACAGAAATATTATTGATTGCCTATAAAAGCTAATATATCAGTCAGTTGACATAAATAATTTGCAAAACGAAACTCTTGCAATGCACTTTCAATTGGATATTCGGTTGAAATTAATTATATCCAAACCATAATAGTGAAAAGAGAAATGTTGTGACACGATAAGAATTTAAATTTATAAATAATATAATATAAATTATTAACTATGCCCGCGACTTTGCCTGTGTAGGAAATAAATATAACTTTTGTTTTATTTATAAACTGAATTAAATAAATATAAATATTGAAAACTTGTATTTAAATCAGTTAAGCAATTTCTGAGGCAGGAGTGCACAGATAAACAGATGAAAATTTTAAATCATAGTTTTGGGTTCTATTATTTTGCCACCATTAACTGATTTTCTCATATATTTTCCATGTAGAGACTGCAAGCAGTTACATCTTTATTATATGTATGTGTAGATTGGTGGCAAAATATATCAAATATAGCAATGCGTTGTGGCTGGCTTACTTTTATGGAATGCTTGAACGCTAAAGGAATAGTGATTATGAAAGTCCAGTTAGTGAGCGATTGGTTCTCTCTAAGCTAAAGCCTTACGTTATATGTTCATATGTATTTATATATACTTACGTACCTTTTAACAGCAACTTTATAATCGTGTTACAACAAATCCATTCACGTTATACACGCAAAAACAAAACACTACACAAAAGATATAAAAAACAACAGAAACGGCAAAACAGGAAGAGCATACATTTTACAGTTTCCCAAAGAAAATAGTTTTAAGTTGCACAATATTTGAACAGATGGTCACTTTATTTTATTTTTGTTACGCGCGATTGTATTTTAGTATCGAGTGAACGGTACGAACAGTGTGGGAAGGAACACAGTACTGAGTTAGACTCATTTGTTTGATATATTTTATGTAAGTCTATCTCTTTCTGTCATTAAGAAAAGCTACGTTTTATTTGGTACACTTTTGGTATAACTATCTCTTTCTGGAGCTGCCACATCTATCGTAGAATATATTAAATTGTTTGTATCAAGTTAGTGGGTAATTCATAAGTTACACACAAGATGGCGCTAATATATTTATTCTATTTTTTAAAATATTATGCATGGAATTCGTTAGATATATTAAATCCGAGACTGTAAAGTACAAAAATCTAATTATTCTATAAATTTTATAAATTTTGGGGTGGGGTGGAGGTATTAATCCTGCTCCACGCAATCTCAAAATAAATTTGAGGAATACTTGACTTGATATACAAAGTGATTCTATAAAGGTTCTGTTTTTATCATTGTTGATACGGAACCCTAAAAAATATTTAAAAAAGTGGCTTCACCATATAAGAATACGTGATGCCTAAATTGTTTCCTTCTTTGACGAAAATTGTACGGACTACTTAAACTTAAATGGTGCGAGTGAATGAAATGTTTTTCTAAGTTATTAATTGTTAACCTTTTGTTAGAAATATTTCATAAACTAATTGAAATTAAATAAGACATACTTTAAATTAATTAAATAAAAATTACAAGCGTTTTATGTTATGTCGAGCAATATTATATACAATTTTTTATAATTAACGTACACGCTGCTAAAGGAACGTATATTATACGCGTCTTCAAAACTTTTTAAGCACCAAATTATTTATTAAAGTTTATTATACTTTAAAAACGATAGCACCATCTGACAACGACAAAAATTAAAGTTATCCTAAGCCACCCTACGATGTCCCGTTTTGAGCCGACTGAAATATGGTCGTTTTATGATTACATAACAAAATAGATACTTGAATTATATTAGTCTATTATTAGGGTGACGAAACTTTCATAAATATCAAAGAAAGTCTGGATGAAATCATACTATATTAAATAATAAATGTTTTGCATAATCTCAAAAATTAGAGGCCAAGCCAGGTTATGGATTCGATTCCCACTCTAGGAGTTTAATATGAAAATATTTACTCGCTTTGGTAATGTACGTATTCCGACACTTAACACGCAATGCCTCCGGAATTCGACGGTAAGTGAGGGACGGAAATATCATAATGGGAACGGAGTTTCTTCACACTGCTACCCAGCATCCCTCTGGGTAGCCCTAGCTCAGTTAGCCTGCTCTGTGAGGGAATTAAAACCAAACTAAAATTAAAATTGTGTCATATTTCAATATTCACAAAAAACATATAATAAAATTTAAAACTAGCCTAACGACACTTTACACGACAAGTCAGTATCAGTCAATTCAGAAATAACTTTAATCAAATTACTATTAGACAATACGTTCTTAGGTTCGAAACCACCGGAAATCCACGACTCTAATACATCTGTGCTCGGCAGTAAAGTCCTTAATGTATTCCTTATATATATGTACGCTTGGGGAGAATATTTATATATACTAAGGGCAAAATTCTTTAGGTCGTCCGTATGTCTTGTAGGCATCGCTAGCACTAAACCATTAGTGTCTTCTCGTATCTTGTCTTGTAATGATAATAAAATTCTAGATTTTTTCTTTCTTTTCTGATTCAATAAGTTCCTTTTTATTTCTATTACTTCTTTTAAACGCATTAGGAATCTATTTTGACGTTTATAAACTCTCATTCTGGATTTTAATTTTTCTTTTAATGAAACTGCTTGTCGTTGCATTATTTGTACTTCCGTGAATAACTTTAGTATTTCAATGTTTTCTTCCTCTGTGAGTTCCTTAGTTTTTGTTTGTTTGTCTGTATGTGTACCGTTCATCATTGCTTTGTTATAAGATAACTCTTCTTCATATTCATCACTATCCATTAAATAATCTTCATCTTCATATTCATTATCAAGTGTTTCTTCATCTATATATTCAACCTAGAATAGAATAATTGTTTTCAATAGCAATTCTCTTTGGTTTTTTCAATAAAGGAAAAATATTTTATTGAAAATCAGAATAACCTTATAAAAACTGTACTGAGTTTTTTGTAAGAACAATTTAAGTATGTGTTATAAATTAATTTTTTATCATAGTAGACATGGACTACTTAATATGCAAATGTACTACAATATTTATAACTTTCTACTACATCCCACAAATAGCAGGGTAGGTAGCGAGAGCCCAGTATCCAGATACTATACTCTTCATTCAAATTCATGAAAAGATGTTGATTAGAGAGATTGATCACCACAATTTACATTAGTGGTGTAGAGAAATTTAAAAAAAATCATTACCCAGGGGCATCAAATACATAAAATTCTATTTAGGGGAGCTTTTGGTCCCACTATCTACGAATACCTTAATAATTTTCCCACTAATTTATATGAGGGCCAGATATGAACCTATAACTGTTACATTCATGATAATGCAATGCCAATTATATGCCAATTATATAATGATGACTGTTAGTAAGAATCACTAAAATCTATTTAGATATCCTATTAATATATTATAAAATATGTAAATCTACATGTAGGATTAATAATTATTTAGAATAAATCAAACTACAAAATACAGCAAGTCATCACGATAGAGACCATCATGGTGCAGGGGTGTGACTGAAATGCAATGGTTGTAGGTTCGAGACCCACTCACCCACTCACTCACACACCAAGACAAAAGCCCGGCGTTGACTTAACACGCAATGCCTCGAAACATTTGGAACAGAGTATTTTAACACTAGGTTCCCTCTGCCTACCTTATTCAAACTTATTTTCTTTTATCATGATATTATGCAGAAAGCCAGTCAGAGCAATTTACGTCACACCTTGGTTAACAACCAAATTGACATTTTGTAGTGTATTCAATGGTATTAACAGATTAGTGAGACTTGACGTCACAAACGGTGCTATGACATTTCAACACATTTTGATGTGATTTTTATGCTTATAAATTAAATTAAATTAAATATTTTTAATACTTAATGCAGAATATGAAGAAATATTACATAGAATTCTGAAATATTGAAATACTCAATTGAAAACTAAATATAATATATTTCTCAACATTATAGAACAGTTTCTCACAATCAGTAATCTTGCCTTTTATAAAACTTTGTTTTACCTCCAAGACATGTTTTGGCAACTTCAACGAGGGCACAGCTTTACTATTTAAAACTACTGAATTATCCCCATTACATTCAAAACAATCTACAGAGAAATGTTGTATACAAATATATGAATAGTCTGTTGGTGTCCAATTATTTCTGCCTGTTAAATCTGTCCATATTTGTCTTAAATGCTCGTCATCTGGAAACCTATAACATAATTGATTTATACTAAATATATATAAAACATAATTCCAAAAAATACTAAGTTTATTACTAAATGTATATTTACATAATTAATAAAAGTTTAATTATTTCCATTTATATGCTTTGTTGAATCAAAAAGAGTGAGGCAAAGAGTTCCATTATTCAACACATAATGGGTCAAACTTGTATGGACAGTAAAAGGAGTGTCTTAGCACTTGTTTATCTATACTGGTGGTTTACATTAAGCTGGTGAAATTATAAAAAGTACACTGTATGAAAAAGACAAAAAAATTATAATATTTACTGTTTAAATTAAACAAAATGAACTGTTATGTTATTACACAATTATTAAGTATCAATCAATTAAGTGACTTGAAAAAAACAAATCCTGCTGAGTTACTTGCCAGTTGTTCTCAGGTTTAAGGCAGTCACTTTAGTGAACCGGTGATGAATTATTTGATATTAAAAAAATTAAGCATGTGAAGTAACATGCTATGCTGATTTTGACAATAAGTGCAATATTCATACCTAAAAAATAGTTCTGAACCAGAATTCTTAGATTCCTCACATCCTAGTACTGCACAAGTCTTTGTTATCTCTGTATCTGCATCCATATTTTGTTTAAGCTCAGGCGCCACCATAGCTAGCAAAGAAAAAACATTATAAAAAATATATGAAAGGTATTAATTACTATATAACAAGTGAAAAGATGAATATATGAAAAGAATATTTTAACATACCGATTGGTGTAGATTTAGCTCGATTTTCATCATTTTCTTTTGTTTTCACAAGGCTTTGACTAAAACTCATATTTGTTAACTATTTATCGGTGTCATAAATTGGCGGGTCAACAGCTTTCCTTATCACTATATACAAACACTTTCGTATGACTTTAAACTTGTTACATTTGGTTTTTTTAAGGATATTAATAATAGAATTCACAATATATATTTACGAATAACAGTAATTACACGGTTAGCTTCACTTACTGGAGCGCCAGTGTCGGGCTCTTTATCAGGTTATGTTTATTTCTATAAATAAAAAGCTTTTAAAGTAAATAAAATACACGTGTATTGTAAAAATAACAAAAATGAATATATAAAAACAATGTTACAACAGACATGCGTGTTTTATTTTTTCAGAAAATAGAATTGACGCTACGAAGCTTGAAAGTTTGACAATCAAACTTTGACATTTACCGCGTGTGTAGATAACATACGTAATCGATGACGTAAATAGTAAATAGTAGACTATATACAGTTTATATATCTATTAAGATATTAACATGACCTACGACTTCACCCGCTTTGTATAATGGAAATATATAAGTGTTATGTATAATGCTTCCGGAAATTCTAAAGTTCTATAGTTTTTGATTTTTGGGCTTCCGCATCTCGAAAGAAAAAACAGACAAATTACAGGATCACTTGGTTGTCCGTCCGTCTGACAAAACCCTTTTTCTCTGGTGGAAATTACTTCACGCGTGAAGGTATTTAGCTTAAATTATATCCAATATTCTATCTCTTGTAGCTGAGAAAAAATCAAATTTCTAAGCATACGCAATCAAAAATACAGCCGTTTATACTTCAAATTTTCGAAAGTCGCAAGGGAATTAAAACCTACAGGGTACTTCCTGTGAACTCAGAATCTTAAAATTTGATGCGAAGCAACGTTTTATAGCGCAGAAAAAATTGCGAGCAATGAAAAAATATGAGTATTACATAGAAAAAATCATCCTTCTTCTTCTTCGTGTCAATGATTGGAAATTCAGATGATATCTTGCCAGTACTTAGCCACGTTGACTGCGGTATCTGTTGCCTTAGTCAAGTCAACATATGATCGTATATAGGTGAATGGACATTTAGGGCAGGAGAGTAAGTGCGTCATTGTTTGTTGGTTAGCGCCACAGTCGCATGATGATTCAGCCTTCTGTGGGTACCCTTAATTCACGAGGAATTCATTGCATCAGCCAACCTGGCTCCGTAATCGATTGACTTCCAGGTTGACCACTGCAAGTTGTAACCTGCAGGTAAGTATTCTTTGGGGGGAAGAAAATCTCAAGGTGGAAGGTGGTTTGTCTGCCATAGCCGTTCCATAGCACGACTGGTATCACAATCTAAAGCTGTGGTAGATTTTATAACACTGTGGTTCATTTTTCAATCGGGCGCGAGCGGTGGTGTATCCATAGAGTGGGTGACGAGGATCTTTTTCCTGACGCAATTTTTCCACAGACCATACCACCTCACGTCGAACTTTAGGAGGCGCTATACTAGCTAGAGGGTAGTCCTTGTGAATTGGAATGTTCAAAAAATCATTATAAACTGTATACGTCCGAGTCGAATTTGACTGGTTCTATTTTCTATTTAACTCAATGATTCCCCAAATTAGTGTATTGATCGAATCAAACTTTATAATATTAATATAGGTACCGTGCCGTACAGTAAATACAAAACCGTATTTAGTTAAACTATTGATATAGATCATCCATAACCATTATTTCTATGATCTTTATAATCTATGAATACATCGTATTTGCTGTCAAAAGTCGTCATTCACTAAATCATCTAAATACGCAAATATTTGACGAGACCTTTGTTGTTCAGAATTTTATGTGGACAAAATGGTTGACCCAATATTTGATTATCAATTTAGGCTTATTCTAATCGGTGATAGCACAGTAGGCAAGAGCTCACTGCTTAAATATTTTACAGATGGAAAATTTGCAGAGGTAATACGATTGTTTTTGTTGTTGTATAACATTTTTGTAATTTTAGAGAGTATATTACGCATAATTTCTAGCTTTCGGATCCTACGGTGGGAGTTGATTTTTTCGCACGGATAATAGAAGTGCAAGATGGTACGAGAATTAAATTGCAACTATGGGACACAGCTGGACAAGAAAGATTTAGATCTATCACAAAATCGTACTACAGAAATTCGGTTGGGGCACTCTTAGTATACGATGTGTGCAACAGATCAAGTTTCGAGCATATACCACTTTGGATGATGGAAGCTAAAAGGCATATAGAACCACACAGGCCTGTCTTTGCTTTGGTGGGCTGTAAAGTAGACCTTGTTGGTACTGACAATAAAAATGGTGCCCGAAGAGAAGTTTCTTGTGAAGAGGCTAGAATGTTTGCAGAGGAAAATGGTAATTATACAATGTTACTTAATTCATTAAAGCTTGCATCCATGCTTGTTAGGAATGTTTAGATGTTTTTTTATGATGTAACTGTGACCATATGTATATTATGGAAACACTTTTTATTTTTTGGTATGATATTACTCAATATGCAAGGTTTCAAAAAGTAGGCCCTAAGTGAGAAAAAGAATTTCTTAACACTAGGCTTAGTCTGCCTACACTGTGATGAGGAAAATATTAAATACTTGTATACCTGTTTTCATATTTTTTGGCTGAATTATATATAAGATAAATTGTTAAGCATTTGCAATTAATGTTTAAGTATGTCATTACAAATGTCTCATTATCTATGTAGATACTTATCAAGGTTATCAAAACAAGTTTTAACTTGAATAATAAATTTGAATACATAATTAGGAACAAATGGAGTATCACTATTATTGGTACTCAGTGTAATAACAAGAGAACATGTACACTGTACTCTGACTATTATTTTACCTATGTATATATATGGAACTTTTTTAAGTTTTTTTTTTTAATTTGCTACATTTAATGTAATTTTTTTTTTGTTTTAGAAAACAAAAATTACACATGTCATGTCAAATGGGTATTTTTTAAAAAATATTCTTTTTTTTTGCCCAGATTTATTCAAATTCTACACAATCATTTTTTACCATTATAACATTAGAAATAACTAAAAACAAACTGATGGTTACCTAATTGTGTTAGTTATATAACCAATCAATCTGTCTTAGGCTGAAACCAAACACTACATTACATTATTACATGTGGTAAAATTCATTACGACTTTTTACTATTTTTTACAATAAAAAAAAAGGACTGTCACTAGATCGCCTCTCATTAAACATTTACAACAAATCTGGATTTTCACTAGACATTGTTTTATGGTTCAATCCTGTGGTTGCTTGTTTTTACTTTGACATGTTGCAATCGCCATCATTTATTGTATTTTTTTTTTGTTTTATTTTGTTACATTGAATAAAATATAATAACATGTACAGTGAATGTCAAATTGCAGCAAGGTTCGGAATTTCTTGTTTTAATTATTTTTATTTTATTTCAGCTACATAGCTGTATCTAATATCCACCCTTTTTATAACAAAAGTAATCCATTTTTGTCTTTAAATTTTGACAATTTTTGAAAATTAAAAAAAAAAAATTCCCATCGATAAAACAAGCATACCAAAATAACAATAAATTAATAACAAGTGTATTGTTTTATGTTTACGATTTTTCTGTGTAGAGAGAACTTAGTATTAAACAGAACATTCTTCACTTTCAGCCTAATTTTGTTTGTATTGCTTATTGATACAACTCATTGAAGTATTAATGACTTTAATACAATTATTTCCACAAAATAAAATTGCACAATGTCACGTATGACGTCATACTGGATAGGCGGTCTCATAAAATTACCCACTTTTCAGCCAGCTTTGACAAAAATGGGGAAGGCGTCAAAAAAAACGAAATTCGTGTGAAATTTTTAGATGGCTACCAGTGCTCAAATCTGCATACCATAAGGAATCACCACTGAGTAATTTATCTACTAGCACATATAATTATGTTTATAGCATTATTAAACATTTTTTTTTACAACTTTCAGGCCTCCATCATGTAGAAACATCAGCTAAAACAGGATTAAATGTAGAACAGGCTTTCATACTCGTTGCTCAGGAGGTATACAATCGTATACAAACGGGTGAATATAAAGTAGAAGATGGCTGGGACGGTATCAAAACTGGCTTCAACCGACCAAATGGTATGGACTTCAATCTTCTTGAAGCTGAAACTGTTCAGTCGACATGTTGTTAAATGAAACAGGCTGATTTATGGTGAAAGGTAAATGTAATTTACATATATTTTTTAAATATATGTATAGATTATTTATGTCATTTATTTTTTAGTTAAAGCTAAAACAAATGAAAGTAAATGACACTGTGGTGTTTTCATATAAAAAAATGAAGAAATTTAATTAGAAAGAAAGAGTAATTTAGGAGATAATGAATTCCTAGAATATGTCAAATATCCTGCAAATGTAATATTTTTGCTCTATAGTATTTTTGTTTAAATATACATACATCACACTCACCATATAGCAGTGTTTGGGAACTTAGGTGTAAATATTGACTCATATTAGAATTTTTATTTATTTATTTTAAATCCATACCCAAAGAAATCAATCAAAATAACTCAACAGTTTAGTTTTAGTTTAATAAAATGTTAGAAGGAGTGCAATAACACTCCTCTAATATTTTATTGGAAAAATAGAAGCTTAATTTACTCAAATTAAAAATTTGTGACATCACATCAAACTAATTTTTATAAACTTATCGCCTATTGTACATATTCTTTTATTTCTTTTTTGTGGTGTACAATAAAGAGTTCATTATTATTATTATAAATATAAATGTGTCGGCATATATTACAAAAATCGAAACCTCAATTCAAAGGTGAATTATACGATAATTCTTACAAACACTTTACTGCACCAGCTTTTTACTATTATAACTCGTTTTTTAATCGTTAATTTCAAAAATTAATGATGTTGAGTTATTTTTTTAATATAACTTATATTACACAAAAATATTCTCGTTGTTCGGTGGACATCCTCTGGATTTGTAAAATCGTGGAGCCTCTCTGACCTCTCGAGCCCCTCGCGGATTGCGCGATGCCGGATTCTCGTCCTTTTTCCAGTACATACTAAAGGCGCCTGCTACTGATGTCATCTACAGCTACCTGTAGCCAGTCTATACTGGCAACACTGTAAAAATATAGGCATTAACCTAATTTGGGTCCGCTATCCCTTCACGCGTAATGCCACTCACCTGCCCGCGCGGGCAGATGCCCAAAAAGGACAACACACACTACGCAGAACAAATATGACGGCCAACCACGTGTCACTATCACAATCTCTACTCGCAATCACCTTTAAAAAAAACTAAAAACGTGTCCTTTCTCTATAAAGAAATGCCAAAAAATGGAAATAAACACACGCGGAAACCCTCAAGCTCGGAAATTCGGAAGAAAATCGCGTAAAATTTGAAACAAATTTGCCCTCTTTGTCGAAAACCCCGTTAATTTTTATTTGCCGTAGACCGTAGTCTTTTTCTCGGCAATAGTCCTTTCCAGCGTAAGGCCGCTTGTGAAGCGGACTTGCGTGTGGTTTTATGGCGACGGAGGATTTCTTTCGTTTCCACCCGTTCCAAAGGAGTTACTGTGTTTGAAATGTCGACACTTGATTGTAGAATAATGATTACCAAACCGGAATTCATTTCTGATAGTTCTTGAACATTTCCCGTGTTTTCTTCTATTGTACTTCTACTAATTCCTTGTATGCAGGCACAAATGAACGAGCCTTATGAATATTATGTAACATAAGTATAACTTTATTGAATATGTAGATACAGTTGGCATAATGCCCTAATATTCAAGTCACAATCACTATTCTATTAGATCTGTCCTATAAAAAGTATATGAGTTTTATATAAACACTTCTCACATCACATTATAAATAATATGTAATAATATACGGAATAGTTAGTGCTGATAGTATATTAGATATTATGTAAAAAGGTAATTAATTTCTATTCAGTATGAAAATTGTCTAATATTAATTTGTCAAATAGAATATGAGTTATATTAAAAAAATTAGTCAATATCACAAATTTTTGAAATTAACGATAAAAAAACGAGATATAATAGTAAAAAGAATCATAATAGTAATAACTCACATATATTAATCAAGAGTTAACAATTAAAACTTTTAAATTGACATAATTTTCACTGGCAGTCATCATCGCACCTCAGTACACACATTAAAAACCAAAGAGTCTTGTATTGTTCAATTGTTTTAGTTTTGTTTACTTATTTAGCCAAAGTACTTTGGTTTTGATAAGGGTTTGTTAACTTTATAAAAGTGTGCTTCAAGTAATTGTTCAACTTGAAGAAATATTTTTGTATTGAGTTCTCCAGTACTCAAGGGAGACTTAAACTCTATAGATGGCTATTTTAATGTAAGTTTTTTTTATTCAAACAAAACTCTTTAAAAGAAGAAACTATTTCATTTACTGTGTAGAACCATAGTTTGTCTACATAAAAAATTTAGGATTTAAGTATGGGTTAAGATTTGTTTTAAGATTAACAATTTGTTATATAATTAATAACTGCATATGCAGAATTTAGACTTAGACTCTCATATAAAATTCATACATAAAGTATGTCAATCTGCTCATTTTACATATATATATATATATTGATTTATTTTATTATTTTTGCATTTTTTAATTCCTCTTTTTTGCCTTAAATATGCAAAAATATTAAGGAGAAGCAACATGGTTGGCGATCTATGTTTTGCATAAGATCGTGTTAAACAGATTTGTCAGATGAAGTAGAAACTCAATTAACCGAATATAAGATAGAGATAATTGGATTTAATTATCAATTATCAATCAATTGGATAATCCAATGTATTAAGAAAAGCTAGTTTTGTTCATATATAGCACAGAATTGTTATGTCTATTAAAAACAAAAGTACGTATTAACGAAAATCAACGTTTTTTAAGAAATTATTAAAATTTTCCAAAATACAATTTATACACATATAAATTACGTATGCATTTACGTACATATATTTTCTTAAGTTTCATTTTAGTAGGTTGCATAAAATAATTATCGCGGTGATAGTCCGGATAATCGCGAATTCGTATATTGAGCGCCGGATAATCAAGTTTCTACTGTATTGCAATTATTTTGTTTATTCGTTTGGATTGATTTTACATTATTATTCAATTTCTTTATATTATATATTATTACTAAGCATTTTCATTATAATAAAAGAACTTAGATTCGAGAACCAATAATAGTAACCGATTTTTTATTATATTTTGAATAAATAAAATAAATTGTCTGTGGCCAGTGTGTTATGGTGTAAAAACATATTGCCGTCCGAAATTTTTGGCAAAGCATAATGTATTGAATAATGGAATGGATTTATTGAATAAAAAATGTTTAACTGCATATGAGATGGTAAATCTGTCATACGCAAAAATCTCAATTAAATATTAACTAGCATTAAAATAATTATTTTCGTTCTGATTTAATATCAGTTATATATAATTGTCGTCTTTGGGAGTGGCTGTTATATATACATATTAAGTTTCTCTTACAATAAGTTATATTTATAATAATATATATGTGCTTTGGCAGTTTTCTAGTAACCTTTTATTACAATCAATGAATTTTGAAAATAATCTTAGATTAACTTTGTTTGTCATTAAACTAAAATAATTGATCTTGAATGATCCCCCACTTCGGGGAATGAATTATTATGTATTAATATTTTCAATTAATTCCTTTGGTACACGTAATGCTTCGTTAAATACTGCGGTAAGTGGGGAAAAAAATCTCTTAATAGTAGGTTCCCTCTGACTACCGTGTTATATGCGGGATGCAGCGTGAAGCTGATTTAAATACTATGTGTAAACAAAATATAACTTCATACGAAAAAATACTGTGTTTTCGAAGGTCGACCGAAAACACAGTACCTAAGATACTGGAGGCAGGTCACATAAAAAGCACAAGGATTACCGGAGGGCTTGCATAAAGACAGTGACAGTTGATGACAGTGGACGAGGCGAAAAAGATATGTAGAAACCGTAGCGTTACTCTGTGTCTCTGACTACCCCGCTAGTGATAAAGCGTAAAGCTAAAGTAAAAATATATTAGTATATTGTTTTACTTTTATATTTCTTCAATGTTCAATAAGTTATAAAGTTAATACTTTTATAAAGAATATGAAAAGCACATAAATATTAATTAGGCCATACATATATCTACATTAATTGATTATTGTATTATAATTATTGTAAACACAAATATTTATACGTCACAGTTTTATTATATGCAAATGTCTTGTCATAGCGCTGTTATTATACGCTTTGTATATACGAGAGTAAAGGTTTTGTTAATTACTATTGTATTGTTTTATTTTTTAACCCTTTCATTTCATTTCCTCGAGTTGGAATCGAGCTGACAACCTGTCGCGATGACAGTCACACGCTTGTTCCCCTGTAGCACGACTGTTCTCTTTAATACATTTTTAAAATTTAATTTCTCTTTAAATATATTTATTTAATCAATTACATAATATACATTTGATTTGGTAAGGACCATTCATTTAGATCTATGTATTTATAATGCATTTTTCGGTGTACAATAAACTAATAACTAATTTGATGAAAAATAAAAAAAAAACTTTTTTTCTTTATTCTTTTTTTCTTAAAAGTTTTTTTACATTATTTTTTACTCTGTGGCCTGAAATTGTAGTTATTGACATTAGAATTTTGACAAAATGTCATCTGTTTGTCGAGTGTTTTGCTTGCACTTGTTTTCTGTGTAGTGATTGTATCAATTAATCTTTAACTATAGCATTCTTTATTTGTTTTAAGTAATCATGTCATCTAGTCGATCCAAATCCTCTATACTGGATAAACCCTTAAGCAAAGGAAAGGGGGAAGTTTCTTTGGCTGTCTACGCCCTGTTGTTTTCAGAGATTGTTCAATATTGCCAAAATAGATCACATTTTATTCATGAACTGCAAACCAAGTACGTAGCTACATTAATTTGTAAAGTTAACAGTATTATAGGACAGTAAGGATAAGAGCTCCAAGCAACAGTCGATTTGTCGAATTTTTCTTATTTGATATTTCCTTGGCTTGTTTAGTCAAAGTGAGGACCCTGCATGCGACCAAGTATTACAAGCATACATCAATGAGAGTCATTAATTATTTTATATATGTTTTGTAGATTATCTGAAATGGGCCATGATGTTGGAACAAGACTACTTGATTTATATTTTGTAAGAGAAAAAAACAGTAAAAGGGAAATCAAACTACTTAACATGTTACTTTTTGTCAAATCTACTCTTTGGAAGGTAATTTGTTTTGTTTCAGCCTAATACTATCAGTTATACATAATATAGCAGTCTAGGCAGAAAGTGCCCTGAGTTACTGGTTTAATAAAATAACTACATGATTTTCTTTTATTACCTTCTTTTTACTTTGGTACAGGATATTTTTAAAAATCTTATTTTAGGTATTATTTGGTAAAGAAGCAGATAAATTAGAACATGCAAATGATGATGAGAGGACTTATTACATAATTGAAAAAGATGCTTTGGTAAGTCACATTATGTATTTGTTATAATAAAAAAAACATTTCTTGAGAATTGAAATGATAAAAGACATAGATCTATCAAATCAAGTAAACATAATTTAAGAAGATAATTTGGAAACAAACCCAACAATATTTTTTTTTATTTTGGTGTATTTTATTTATCTTAAATTTAAAAATATATTTAAATCCATTCTCAGCTTCGAACATTTACATATAAAAATAAAGATGATAATTTTAAGAAACACAGTCTTTTACTATTAGGATGATGAAACCTATACTTTTTCGTAAATATTTGAGATAAGATGTAATTTTTTAAATGAGAGAGAGAGGGAGAGAATGAGGGAAGAGAAATTTATTTTCTAATTTCCTTAGGAGATAAATTTCTCTCGTCTTGTGGATTCAACAAACATTGAATCCACAACACGACAGTTGTGGGTTCGATTCCCACTCGAGGAAGTGAAATATTTCTTTACGTTTATATTTTCATTTTTCTTCACTCTGGTGTCTAGGCAAAGCGCGGCGTGGAGTTCTGCCACTCAACACGCAATGCCTCCAGAATTCGCCAGAAAGTGGGGAATGAAGTGTCTTAACACCGAGGGTTCCTTCTGCCTACCCTGCTGTGTGCGAGTTACACCGTGAAGCTGAAAAAAAAATTTCTTTATCTTTTTCAGGTTAATAAATTCATAAGTGTACCCAAAGACAAAAGCTCTCTCAATTGTGCTTCGTTCAATGCTGGAATAATAGAAGCTGTTTTGACTAATGGAGGATTTGTAAGTACACTTTTATTATATATCTTAATAAATTTTGTAACACACTAATGCAGCATGTGTCTGTAAAAGCAGCAATTGTCGGTTCTCTTCATACTCAAAGAAAAAAAATTATTTTCAATTTCTCCCTCTGGTAGTAGTAGCTTGCTAGAGGTCAACACTCAACATGCAGTCTCAAATGTGCTAGAGATGGGGTGGAGTGTTTTGACACTTGGTTCCCTCTTCCTGTGCTGCTATATGCGGGACAGTGTGAAATTTAAAAAATATTGAAATATCTTGATCCATACAAATATTTATGTGCAAGTATCCTACTACTTTGTAAAAGTGATGGTTGGAAGCTCAATACCCCCACTTAGGGGACTAAATTATTTTTAATTTCAATAATAATGTTTTAGTACTATTTTCTTTCTGTCAACTATATTAGCTAGTCATTCCTTATTCTGATCACTATCCAACATCTACAAATTTAGACAAAAATTAAGAATGTAATAGGTTTTCTGTGCTATCTGCACTAACATTTATAGCTCAAGTCAAATTCAAATAATTTTGTTCAAAATGAAAAGTAACATGCTTCGTTTTTTGAACCTCAAATAATTTACCACCAGTTCACTAAAATTAATGCCTCAGACCTGAAAAAAACCTGCACAAAAAACTCAGCAGTACTTGAACACAGCACGTGAACAAGTCGAACCATTTTCACAGTAGTTAATGATCTGATTTCTTTGACTGTGACCACTACTAAGCTGATGCGATTCGCCAATCCATCAATATGGGGTCCCCACTGTAATTTGGAGTCTACGGTGATGCCGAGAAATACAGTAGCATCAACTGGATCCAGTGTTTGTTTAGTTAAACATGCTATGTTAGGATTTTGTGTCACACAACTTGCTTATTCATTTATTCCATTTGCCTACACAGGTTACACAATAAGGTAATTTTAAGAGATGAAACTTTGAAAAGCAATATCTTAAATTTTATAATTTTCTGTTTTCAGCCAGCCAAAGTAACAGCACATTGGCACAAAGGCACCACCTATATGGTCAAGTTTGAAGATTTTGTTATAACCAGAGACAAGTGTTTAGATGATCGATAAATCAATTATTAAAAAATTTAAATTAGGCTTATCTTGATATTTTGTGAATATAATAAAAAAAATTATGCTTTTAATGTATTATCCTATAAAAACTTATTTAAATGACTTCTATGACGTTCTACTACTCTCTACTTACATTCATTCCCCACTATCCACCAAATTCTGGAGGCATTGCAGGTAGAGAGCAAAACATATTATAAAGTAACAATGTTTCACAATTTAATTTTATAAGCACCACTGATTGTCAAAAATCTAAATATCATAAAAAAGCAAAATAAAAAACAAATATTTAAGCAAGTCTATGAATTCTATCTTTATATCTAATCCGTCCACATCTACAATCTTCATCAAATTTATTTCTTTGTGTTTTAATTAAATAGCCATAAACAAACATTGGCAAAATCATAAATAGCCCTGTCAATGCACTCCTTGGGGTTGCTTTAAAATGTTCGTATTGATAAGCCTTGAGTGATATAAATCTTTGAACTGCAGGATCAAACTAGACAAGAAAAACATATTTTTTAGTTTCATGCTGTATCCCACACATGGTGGGTAGGAACCTGCAAATCTAGTGTTGTGACACTGTTCCCCATTAAGACCCATCTGTTTCTCACATTTGGAAAAGTGTTTCATACTTCCAAAGGTGGTGATCAAACCCAAAACCGTTGCGTTGCAGTTGTATGCTTGTATCTTTACATCTTAAGGGCCTATTGTACTGCATGGCACGGTAGCAAGAGTAAGGAAAATCCTGTTTAGATCATTCCTTAACGTGGAAATCAAACTCACAACTATCATGATTATAGTCATTGATAAATAAATAAAATAATGATGATAAAAAAAAGGTATGAGACACTACAACAGATGCTAACCAAAAACAAATATAGTAATTTAAATATACAAGATAATAAATAATTATTTCTTTGTCACTTTCCTGTCAGAATTTAGGACTTGAGAAGGGATTTTCACTATATCTACATAATTTATAGTTTTCTTATAGTTCTCTGCTCCGGTAAAAATAGTGTGAAATTGGCTTCTGACACTCTATACTCCTTATATGCAAAAGTAGAATCTTAACATTATGGTTACAATTGTAGATTTTTTTCTGCCTATACTGCTAGACATTTCAATCTTTGCCATATTATAACAGACTAGGTATACAAAACTCAATGTCAAGATACTCCATTCTCCATTTTCTCTTTAAATTTGAGACATTGTGTGACAAGTGGTACATTTACACAATACAAAAAAATAAACAAATATAATAATTATATATTTTTTGTATAAAATAAAACTTACAACATAACCTGCTTCTTGAGAATGCTTGCAAGGATCTGTTCTTAATTTTAAAAATTCTTTTCTATACTTTTCCCTTCTTTCTATTTGTTTCTTAATTACATCACAGTCAATATCAGAAAATCTACAATCATCCATGCTGGTGAAATCTTTATATTATTTCATATTCTTCTAATTTTTATTAACCTTCTTTAATAATGTATAGATAATTAGAAATTAGAACAAAACTCAGTGACATTTGTTTTTTTTTTTTTTTTTTCGTACAGTTATGTTCAAGGTCAAATTTGTTACAACCAGTATTATTTCTAAATGGACAGTTTAGGAAAAAAACATTTAACAAATAAATAAAATTAAATGTATTAAAAATTACAACAAGCTATATTTCTATATTTCAATTATTCATTTACTTGATTTAACACAGTTTGAAAAGCCTGTCCTTGTAAAGAAGTTCTCCGTTTCTGATCTTAGCCTCCCGGTTATCTCGGTCAGTTTTGATAATATATCCATATACAAGCATTGGAATAACAATGGTGCATACACCGAATATAGAGGTCCTTCGATTCGGTTTAAAGTGATCGAATTGAGTCACTTTCATAGAAATAAATCTTTGGTGGGCGTCATCGAACTAAAAAAAAGCATTTAATATTTATAAACAAATTAATAAATAGAATTAAATAAATTACGTAATGAAACTTACAACATAGCCAGCTTCGGAGGCGTGTTTCCAAGGATTTGTTCTTTGTTTCAAGAATTCCCGTCTCATATCAGCGCGCCTTGCAGCCTGCGTTTGGATGAGCTTGAAGTGGCCTTCAGATATTCCATATTTTTCAGCCATTGTTACCAAATATCGAATTGTTTTAAAAATTGGAATCCATCAAATAGCAGGTTATTTACTGTCAAAATATTTGATAGCTGTCAAATAAAACGTCAATCCATTTTGACATATATATATAAAATATATATGTCGAGTTACAGATAACTAAGACAACGCAAAGATAGAGGTTGTGGGGACAAGTAGAATATATTCAGGATGGAAGTGTAACCATAGTTTTAACTACTCAATAAAAGCCTTATATAATTGAGAATTTTAAAAATTCCTATTTAAAAAAAAGTATTTTTTTCAAACAAAACAAAATAATAAAGTTATCGTTTTAAGATAAAACGTCATTTGTAAAGTGCGACAAGTACACTAACGCATAGTAGTATTTTTGTAGTACTATGTGTATGTGTGCGTCACATGAAATACAGGTATGGATAAAAAGTGTGAAATGAAAAAAACCCTGTTTAAACTGTTGAGGTATCTTGATTAATTTCTTTAGGTACTGCTTTGAAATATTTTAACATATATGCTGTTTCCGTAAAAGGATCGCTGATACTTCCACCTTGTATATATATTATTTGTATTTATGTCACAATATTTTCAAAATAACGATGCAGTAGTTTTTATGTTAGTGACATGAAACGCACGCAGTATAATGCCATTCAGTATATTTGGAATAAACAGTGCGGAGTGTAATATTTTACATAACGTTCCTTTTTCTTCATCAGAATATTAAATAATAAGCAGGTAAGAAAAGGTACCGCATAAAAATAGATGAAAAACACAGAAAGACTATGGCACTTTGCATAGACAATAGAGCTTAATTGAAAATAAAACTAGCAACACTTATTCTATGAACGAACGATAAATAAACATAGACAAGTGAATGAATCAACATCTTCCGGTAACCATCTTTTCGATTCCCCTTGTTGTCGTTGTCAGATCGGCGATTTTTGTAAAAAACCGCAACCATGGGTCGTATGCACGCACCTGGGTAAATTTGCGTTAATTACATTGTGCTTTATATAATCCACAAATTGTACATTTAATTTAATGTTAAAAAACTGATTTTTTAACAAAAGTGACAGTCTAACCTATACTCGACGTTCAAGCGTACCACATGGCGTTTTACAACAGTGTGTTATTTTGTGTTTCAGTAAGGGTATCTCGCAGTCGGCGTTACCGTACCGCCGCAGTGTTCCTACTTGGTTTAGATTAACCGCAGACGATGTTAAGGAACAAATATTCAAGCTCGGCAAAAAGGGCCTTACTCCCTCACAAATTGGTGTGTATTCATAATTTCTTGTCTTATCATTTCATAGTGATTAAAAATAATTTGAATTTATATAATTATATTACGAGTGAAATAACATATATAACTTGAAAATCGAAAATATCACAAATTTCATTTAACTACAAAATTCGTTTAAAACTAATCTTATAAATTTATAGGTGTCATGCTCAGGGATTCACATGGAGTGGCCCAAGTGAGATTTGTGACCGGCAAAAAGATCCTGCGTATCATGAAAGCAATGGGCCTTGCCCCCGATCTACCTGAGGATTTATATTACCTTATCAAGAAGGCAGTAGCCATGAGGAAGCACTTGGAACGTAATAGAAAGGACAAAGACAGCAAATTCAGGTTGATTCTTGTTGAGTCTAGAATTCACAGACTGGCTCGTTACTACAAGACTAAGAGTGTGCTCCCTCCCAACTGGAAATATGAGTCGAGCACTGCCTCTGCTTTAGTGGCTTAAGTTTAAATAAACTATGTAAAAATTTCTGTTTTTGTTTTATTTTTTATCTAGTTCTCAATTCATTTATTTAATTTATCATGTTATAACTTTTTCAAAGTGAAATAATAGATTTTTTTATATCTTCACACTGTAATCTGCATACAGCATAATTCCATTCCACAATCGCTGAATTCTGAAGGCATTATATTATATATTGAGTAGTGGAATTTAATGCCATGTTTTGCCTCAACTCCAAGGTGCAGAAATGAAAATATACATTTAAATAAATATTTCATTTCTTTGAGTGGGTATTGAATTGACAACCAGTCACACTGTGTGACCCTGTGCCATAACTGGCCTCTTGATATAAGTTATCTGGATCAAAAATAATGTCTTATTTTTGATTTAGATAACTTAATATTTAATTATATGCACTTGGAAGTATATACAATTTTCTTAAACATAATAAAATCAAGTAGCCCATTATGGTACAAGAGTACATGTGTGTGAATGTAAAAATGAGTGGTTGTGGGTTTGATTTCCACTCGAGGAAATGAATAATTATATATTCATTTCTTTACTCTAGAGTCGAGAAAAAGCGCGATATTGAGTTCTATCACTCAATAACACTCAATAACCGCCAGATTTCGGCGGAAAATGGGGAATGACGTTTCTTAACAATAGGTTTCCTCTACCCATGCGGCTGGGTCGGACAAGTTTACAGTGTAAAGCTGATATAAAAATTACAGGCGGGATACTTCCTTAATCCATTATGAAATTTTATGAAAATAGTAATTAAATTACTTTCATATTCTTTTATATGATATGCCACAGTGTTGCCTGCATCATCCAACATGTTATTCTAAAAATAGAAAACAAAAGAATAAAGCCTTTCATCATTAAATTCTACTTGAATTTAGTGATGATGATTCTTTATTCTGATAAACTTTTCTAAGTATATTTTTAATCATCTAATAAATATTAAACTATTACAAGCCAAGGCAGTTCTGCTGAGAAGACTAGGTTACTCTATCTACCCTTTGAACAAATATGTTCATGTAAATATATTTTTTAAAATTTTACGGTGCATATTTTGTTGTAAGTAAAATTTTTGGTGTCAGCACAGACCACCCGGTTTTCACACCTTCCTATGCCACAATTACTATAAAATCTATGGAAGGAAGATGCATAATACAAATAGTACATCTATCTATTAAAGTAAGTTTTGATGCTTGTGTATTAACAAAACATACTAAGAAACTCATTATATATTACTTAATCATTATATAAGAGGGACTGTAGCCTTGTGTTAATAAAATATTTCATAGAGAGCAATGTCGGCCACATTTAATTTATAATATTGTCTTTTGAATACATAATGAATATAATTATTACATACAGTGATTGGAAAAGAAAACAAACAAATTTAAAAATATGATTTATAATGATATTATAAGTACCAAGAAATAAAAGTTAATAACACAATTGTAAAATTTAACACCTCTACACTTTAATTATACAGAATCTTTCAAAGAAAATGTTACATATTCACTTTTATACATTTATATCAATATACTACTATATATACTACTATTTATATCAATATGCTACATACTAATTTAAACATATGGATTCCAATTACTTCCATCTTCGGGGTGTAGATTATTAGTTATTAATAATACAACATCAACTATCCACCAAATACCTACTCCACCTAATGTTAAAAGCTTTCCAACAGCTGTACCAGTTTGACCGAGACAAAATCTATCCATTCCAAGGAAACCAAGAAGAATGCTGTAAATCAAAGTAGTAGTGAAATAGTGTCCAGAGTATCTAACACAAGGAAATCCATCTTTCAAGAAGCTACGGTTCCCGTAACACTCTATGCCGTCTAACGCTTTACACTGAACATTTGTTCGTTCTACATTCTCATATCGAACACCTCCAAATTTTACGCAACCATGTTTTACTGTTTCTTTAGCAGTTTTGTTGCCTTTGTGATCGACTGGTTCATCGCAGTCTAGGAACTCTAGAGGTAGAAAATCACATTTCACCAATGGGCCGAGAGGACGATATGGTTCTTTGAAATATGGATCACTTTCTGAAGTACATAACGGGAAGAACAGAAAAACTATCCAAAGCAATTTCATAATTTAGTTTTGTCTTTCATATAACTTCATATCGAAAGATAAAGCAAAAGTTGTTGTGTTGTGTATTCTACACTGTAGAATCTACAGTATTCACTTAAACTCTACCATTAACATTTAAAAAGGTAAATAAATGAAATCTTTGAGTATTGTTTTATGAAGTTTGACAATTTTGCAGTTTATAAAGCATGCTAACTATTATCATATACCATATATAAACAACATATTTTGTTGTTTCTTGTATGTATTTTGTATAACATCTTTTAAATTAATAACGTATTACCGGAAGGCAACTAAGAACTAAGATAAATAATGTTTATATAATTTAAAATCTTAAATTTATAAAATAGCCATATCCGTAAATGCTCCCTTACTATTTTGACATTTGCTGTCATTACTCAGTATTAATCTTTGGGCTTTGGCTTTTTATTCTTTTTGTGATGATTCTTATTTTCGCAATACATTAAAATTAAGTTAAAATGGACGTATTTAACAAATTTTATTCATCCGTTAGTAATACAGTGTCACAATTGTCTGGAGTCTTGCCGGGAAACCCAGTTACAAGGGAATTTGAAGCGACTCAATACATAGCTAGCGCAGGCCCTGGTAATTTATAACATAACATTGTATCTACTACTCATTACTGGGAAAAAAACTAATAAATATTTATTATTTCTAGGTCTATTATGGAAAGTTTACAAAGGTTTCAAAAAGTCCACAAAACAAGAAGCATCGATATTTGTGTTCGAGAAAAAACAATTGGACAGATGGTCGAAAACGGACAGAGACATTATGATCGATATATTAAAACGAGGTATTGTACAACTCACAAAGTTGAGACACCCACAAATATTGACAGTGCAACACAGTTTGGAAGAGAGCAGAGAAAGTTTAGCTTTTGCTACTGAACCTGTATTTGCGAGCTTAGCTAATATCCTAGGAAATTCTGAGAACATGCCTCAACCGATACCTACAAACTTAGTTAATTACAAATTATATGAAGTGGAAATTAAATATGGCTTAATGCAAATAGCTGAAGGTCTAGCGTTCTTGCACAATGATGTTAAACTTCTTCATCATAACATCTGCCCTGAATCTATAATTGTAAATCAACAGGGAGCTTGGAAAATATTTGGTTTCGATTTCTGCATTGCTAATCAGAGTATGGCAGGATCAGCTCCTTTTTGGCCGTTTAATGAGTATTGTCAAGCAATGCCACCATTAACACAACCTATTTTAGATTATTTAGCACCAGAATATATTTTATCGGCCACACATTCCCCAGCAAGTGATATTTATTCACTTGGAATATTAATTTACTCAGTTCACAGTACAGGGCACCAAACTTTAGGCAATATTGGCAATGATTATGCTAAGTTCAAAAGATTTGTAAATGAAATAAGAAATCTGCCACCATCTAGACTACTTTGTGTGAATGAAGGGTTAAGGGATTTTGTGAAATTAATGCTTAATGTCACACCAGAATTACGACCTGACCCACATCAATTCTTGAAGGTATATATAATATTATTTATTGTCACTTTATGAGTTCCTAGTTTTCTTGTTATATGCATGCAAAGTAGTACAAGACTTTTATAATTAAATGTAATATTTTCATCTCCCCATTCTTATAATGAGACAGACTGCAGAGTTGACATCACAACTCAATATGCTGTCTCAGTATTTGGTGGAAGTGTGTTTATGAGAATGAAGTGTCTCAACATTAGGTTCCCAGTTTCCTTCTACCTACCATGCTATGTGCGTGATAGGTAGGTCCTTAAAAAAAAGAATTATTTGAAGCTTGTTGTCGCACAGCAGCACAAAGTGTGACTGTATAACTGACTGCTTGTGGGTTCATCCCCACTCGAGGAAATGAAATATTTATTTAAAATTTAGATTTTTATTTATTCACTTTGTTGTCGAGGTAAAGGGTGATGTTGAGTGCCACCACTCAACATTTGGCCTCCAGAACGAATTCTGCCAAAGCAGAAAGTGGGGAACAGAGTCTCTTCACAATGGGTTCCCTTTGCCTACCCTGCTGTATGCTGGATGCTGCATAAAGCTGATTTTTTAAGTTTATATGGTTTAGTTGACACTTTGAAATTTTTGAAAGAGATGAAGAAAGGATGGAATGTAAGATCAATGTAAATGGTAAGATATTAGAACAAGTGAATGAAGTGGGAAGTGGTTTGGGGAGTATGTTCAGCAGAGACGGAAGATACGAGATGGATGTGGAAAGGCGTATTGCTGCCGGTAACAGTGTTAACGGCGCTTTAGCTGCATTGATGAGGCGGCGAAACGTCAGCACTGCAGTATTGGTATCGACGCTGTTGTACGGCAGCGAAACATGGGTATTACAGAAGAAGAATGAAAGAAAGATGAATGCCGTAAAGATGTGGTCTCTTCGTAGGATATGCGGAGTCAGCTTAGCTGACCAAAACCGCAATGAAGAGATAGATACACAGAATGGCAGGTACTAGCGAGGACGTCACGGTGAGAATGAAGAAGAAGAACGTGCTCAGCCGGTTTGGGCACATTGAACGAATGAGTGATGAAAGAATGGTAAAAAAGATTTATAATGGAAAAGTAAGTGGTAAGAGAGGTAAAGGGAGACCTCGGTTGACCTTCCAAAACCTAGTATCTAATACTGGAGGACGGTCACGTAAAAAGCATGAGGACCCTCTGGAGTGCATGCATGAAGAGTTTGATGACAGTGGCCGAGGCGAAAGAGGTATGTAGGGACCGTAGCGTTTGGCGCTCCCTTCTCTCTGACTACCCCGCTAGGGATAAAGCGTGAAGATAAGTTAAGTTAATTGACACTTGGGTGATTCCCATACCAATGATGATAGGATTAGTTAGTCATGTTTGTAAATATTTTTTTAATATAAATATGAATATTTATCTGGTTTTATAGATAAGTAATACAAAAATACAGAATTTTATAAATATTAAGCTTATGAAGCAACAAAAAATTGTAGTCTCTATAAGTGAAAAGCCTCTGGATTGGTTTTCTATGCCAACCCTACAAAAAAATGTACACCAAACACTTCACAATGTATTTTAATTGCAGATCCCCTATTTTGAAGATATAGGTGTGAAGACGTTGAATTACCTTGATTCACTATTCCAATGGGACAATTTACAGAAATCACAATTTTATAAAGGCCTACCGCAAATAATACAAAAAATGCCACATCGTATTTGCATTTACCGTATCCTGCCATGTCTCTCAAAGGAATTTGTTAATCCACCCATGGTTCCCTTCGTACTACCCAACATTCTACTTATAGCTGAGAATTCAACTAAAGATGAATATGCTAAATATATCTTGCCTGTGCTTAAACCTGTCATGTTAATCCAAGATCCAATACAAATTTTGCTAATTTTCATGCAAAAAATGGAGCTTCTACTAAAACTAACTCCAGGGGACGAAATCAAAAGTGATATATTACCAATGTTATATCG